>CP092096.1:6127500-6382500 GCA_029203775.1 Neoneuromus ignobilis | reverse complement strand
TGGAATTAATGATAAAACACAATTTCACTCATATAACCACCACAACTTCACTTGACATAGTGTATTTGTTTAGTCCAATTTTTAGTCACTCTTTCTCATAATTGTTGCTTAATTTCATGAATTACACGTTCAGTATTTATTTTTAATACTTCTGTTGTTTGTGGTTTATTAACAAATACCGAGAATTTTACATAACCCTACAGAAAATAATCTAATGGAGTTAAATCACATGATTTTGATACCAATTTTATGGGTCCATTTCGTGAAATAATGGATTCATTAAACTTTGATTTCAATAAGGTTTTTAAAATTTCTAAGCGTTGTTGGAGTATTAAGGGGCACGACTAGTGTGGCCGCCTAAAAAAAGGTGATTTTCGGGATTTTTTTTTAAAAAAAAGTATTGCATCGAATGTTTTTTATCGCAGTATTTCGCGCTAGACTTCATATAGAGTCCGGAGAATTTCGTAAAAAAATGCACAAAAATAATTTCTTCATAAAATCGATGTACAGTAAACCCTCCTATAACGCGATTAATTCGTACCGCGTTATATGGAAACCGCGCTATAAGAAACGTAGAATTAAAGGACACGAGTAGTGTAACCGCCTAAAAAAAGGTGATTTTCGGGAATTTTTTTAAAAAAAAGTATTGCATCGAATGTTTTAAAATTTTGAAGATATATTTGTGCATAAATAATATATGTATAGTAATTTTTTTGAATGAAAATATTCGATTTTTAACTAGCTATTCGCCATCTCCCGAGTCTCAAAAAAAAAAAACGTTTCCCAACTGCTGCAGTGATTATGGTCTTCACAGTGCCTGAAATAATAAAAAAAAGTTCGTTGAACTAGAAGGTTTTGCCTATACAATGACCCAGGATTGTGAAAAAAAATTGAAATTTAACAAAATGACGGAGTTTTGAAAAAAAGTTTAAAATTTCGCTCAAAAATCTGATGGTTTTTGGCATGGCAAAATTATATTTTTTATCCAATCGAAAAACTGGATGGTCATTGTATGGAGAAACGAATACTAAATATGCTAAAATAAAAATCAAATCGATCGGATGATTTGTTATCGAGTTAAAACTGCATCAAATTTTAAAAATGTAGTTTTGAGAAAAATACGTTTAAAGATAAAAGTATTGATTTTATTGTTATAAATAGCTACTCTTTAGAAGGCTGTAGCTCAAAAACTATTTGAAATCCGCACTTGAAATTTTAGTATGTTATTTTTGAAGTTATAGACTATCGACAAATGTAAAAAATCGATTTTTTGAAAGTGTCACACTAGTCGTGCTCCTTAAATATTCCATGAAAACTTTCCAAACTATACTCTGTTGAAATGTCAAAATGAGCTTAAAAGAATTCAGACAAGGCTACCACCAGCTGTCAAACATTCTTATTGGAAAACAATATATACTCGTATATATATATATATATATATATATATATATATATATATATATATGCGTGTGTGTGTACGGATGAATATATATTTGCATACAAAAGATAAATATGTCTTCGATGAAAATGGAATAAATATTTACAAACCATATATTTACAAACCATTAAAATAAGTTATCGATATATTCGTTATATTTATTAAATTATGTTTACAAAACATTCAGTCTATATTCATAATAATTTCTTTTACTATTTTCCATCCAACAAAAATGATCAAACAACATTAAAAATAAAAACAGCAATTTAAAAATAAACGAGCTTTGAGAGATTTGTAAATAGTAAAAATATATGAACAAATCAACCATGACTATTTAAAAAGATGGAAATGTTTATAAATCAGCAGATATATGATGTTTAGATTTTTTTCTTAAATCAAAAGAATATTTTTTTAAAAAAATACAAATTAAAAAGATTAAAAATTATCTGAAAGTAAATGTAGATTGAAGTAATACACACTTCTTGAAATTATAAACATGTAAAAGGTTAAAAACTAACAGAATTCAAAATAAGGAAAAAATTATTACAAAAAAATCATTAAATCATTGAAAAATAATTTGAGTTTTCAATAGTTTTATACGTATATTTGTAAAAAAAATATTTTTCTAATTTGAAATAAAATTCTGTATGATTTCGTTTTTTGATCACACTATATACATTTATCATGTTCATATATACATATGCTAATGTAGAATTATTTACAATTAAACTCATTTGCCTACATCGTAACAAATGGTTCGTCAAAATCTACCCTAGTCAGATATAATTATTCGTATGAGCTGTTTCGAACAGAGTACATGATATGATATATACAAAATTGCATAGTGGAGACTTTTAGTGCTTTACAGCTTGTACAAGTCGAACTTTATTCACGGTATGAAATTACGTAGAAAAAGAATAACCACGTTCACGGTCTGTAAATATCCGTCGAAGGTGGACAGAGTGGAAATTTCCGTTCCTTTTTATATTTTCTAATCAAACTTTCTAACAAGACCAGTAATGAAAAAGTTTTAATATATATATATATATATATATATATATATATATATATATATACAGAAAAAGAGAGAGAGAGGGAATCTTAGATACAAATCGATTTTCTACAAAATACAAAATATATTCTTTGTAAAATTATACAACTATTGTCACCGGGTCATTGAAAAACTTATGTACCAAGAAGTCAATATATCTGACACAATTTTCGATGTGATCATCTAAGACGATTTCATGTTATATATATATATATATATATATATATATATATATATATATATATATATATATATATATATAGTGTGTGGGGTATTGATTGCATCGTCGACCTTTGTTAGTAGGTCAATCTTCGTTTGTAGGTCGAACGCATCAAAATCTCGCTACCAAAAACGTGTTTACAAATATTCTCTTATTCATTCTTTTTATCGTCGACTTGTTTACCATAAAATTCACTGAAAGGACTCAATTCGGTTATGCAACGTTATCGTCAAAAGCGTTTCTGCTGAAATCTCTGAAGTGAACCATTTTTGAATTTTTGATTTTCATTCTCATCTTAATAGACAAACATCGATCACTAATCTCATTTCTATTTAATTGCTTATTATTGTACATTTCATTTATTATCACTAATTAGAATTAATCATTTAAAGACAAAAAGATGATTTTTCAAGACTTGGATTAATGTAAAAGATGTCTTTTTTAATATGATAGAACTTTAAGGGGTTATACGCACTTACGAGGCGCAAAAACGACGTTTTTTTAGAAACAGTATTTATTTTGCAATTACAAATTATGGTTATTTGAATAGATCCTACTTTCAAGAATAAAATAACATGTCGATCATAAAAAAATATTGAAGTGCACCGCTCCTGCAGACGATGTCCCGAACGACCTCCAAAAAAATGCGCTTGGCGGTGATCTCGATATCGGCGGTTTGGATTATTTGAAATCAAAAAATATGGTCAATTCTTCTAAAGGATAGATTAATGCAGGTATTGAACGAAGGAATAATAAAAATTTTCATTTTTGACAAAATGGCGTCTACTTGAAAAAAATTTTTCGTTTTTTACTAAAATTTTTGCTCCAAATTGTTTAAAAAAAATAGTAATAATTTTTGTAAACCTTATTCCTTCGTTCAATACCTGAGGAATATATTTGAGAAGATTGTGTGAAAATTTGAGACCGATCGGTTCAGCCATTTCTGAGATATCGAGATCACCGACTATGAAAACACCGTTTTGAGATAAACGCGTTTGAAGTTTCGGAAGTAGTTTACACATAGTTAAAATTTTTTTACAAATTCAGGTGTATGTCCGAAAATATTTATCGGATTTACTTCAAATTTTCAGAGAATATACTCAAATATATGTGCATTCCGAAAATGCAAAAAAATCGATTTTTTGAAATTTCTAACTGCGTATAACCCCTTAAATTAAAAAAAAAGAAGATACACATATTAATAATAATGTATAAGAAGATACAAACAGATATGAAGACATATAGCGAGCTACGGGGGCATATCATACGTCCCTAGGTACGTTAATGAAAAGAAGAGCAAAACTATCAGAAGACAAAGAACAACTAAAGCCGAAAAAAAGCTCAGGATTTCCTTGTATTGATCCTGCCGCAATGTTTTTTTATCGATGTAAAGACGACCATTTCCCTTGTTACTGATAACAGACTATATCATCACTTTTGTGGGATGTTTAATTTTTTGAACTATGCAGTCTGAATAATATTTTTCTCCAGGTCTTTAACGTAAAAATTGTGATTTTTTGATAAAATTTCAAAAGTGTTTTCGTCACTAAAACAAACTATAAATAAAATGAAAGAAGGGCAATAATACGCCCCAAAATAAAAAAAGTGATTTATTGACAATAAAATATAATAAGTTATTATTTGCAGTTTAAAAATTTAAATTCCGATTCTTATGATCTTTTGCCCACTAAAGTAGTTTATACTCAAATATATGTGCAACTGCGTATAACCCCTTAAATTAAAAAAAAACACATATTAATTGACCTGTTGACCATTTATTTCATATTATTCTAAAAAATAATTTTATAGCATTAATATTTAAAAATAATTTTTGGCATATGTACACTACGGTTACCTTTTACATACAGCATTCTTTCAGTCTAATTTCGGATTGTTTTTTCAAGCAATTGGAACCTTATATCCGCAATAACTAGAATTATATTGGCTTCTAATACTTCAATCGTTGCTGGTTTATCAGCATAAACTAGAGACTTCACATATACCTAAAGAAAATAATCTAGAGGTGTCAAATCATATGATCGTGGAGGGAAATTCAGAGGTCTATTTATGGAGATAACGTTATCATCGAATTTTTGTTTCAATAACTCTATTATTTCGGTCGAAGTATGGCACGTGGCACCATCTTGTTGAAACCACATCTCTTCCAGATCGATGTCATGCAAATTTGGAAACAAATAATTATTGTTCATCATTCTATAACGAACATCATTGACATTAACGCGCTCTTCGGCTTCATTTCGAAAGAAATAAGGTCTGATGATACCACCAGCGTGCAATTCACATCACATGGTGCATTTTAATGTAACGGGTTCTCGTGAATCACTTCAGATTGGTCTTACTCCAAATGCGGCAATTTTACTTATTAACGCACCCGTTAAGCCAAAAATGAGCCTTATCACTGAACAAAATTTTACAATAGAACAGTGGATCAGTTTGCAGTTAATTGTGAGCCCATTCGCAGAACATTCGACACAAACGATGGTCATATGGCTTTAGTTTTTAAACCAATTGAATCTTGTGATGGTGTAGATTAAGATCTTTACGCAAAATTTTCCACGTAGTAGATGGATAAAGCCCAAGTTGGTGAGAACGACGACGAATCGACAAATTTGGATCTTTACTCACACTATCGTTCAAGCAGCAATATTTTCTTCGATACATCTTTTTGGCGTTGTTACATAACGTAGGGAATAAGTTATGTGAAATTTATCGATGGTTCTGTGAATAGTTTGCTCCCATGGCCAATTTTTTTAGACTATGAAATTCATGAAGTACTCTCTAAGTTTGGCGAGCAAAACACTGATTTTTGGAATTAATTTTCAGAATTTAGAAACGTTGCTCAAGTGTAAAACGTTCCATAATGATTTGCTAAAGTTTACTAAATCCAAATTTCACTTAAAGCGCGCAAACTGACAACTGACTTGACAGCTATTTCTATCAAAAGTTCTATTTAACCTAAAAAAACCCTTTATTATTAGGTCATTGAAACGTAATATTAATAGATAATTAAATATATATATATATAGAGAGAGAGAGAGAGAGAAGAAACCATGCCAATCCAAAAAAGAATGGATAAATGCATGTTATAAATGACATTTAGATTAAAATCCAAACAAAAGTTACAAACATTAATGAATAGTCTAAAAGGGAAATGGGATAAGCATATAATAAGAAAAAAACTACTGATGGAGCAAAAAAAAAATATTAATTGACAATCCAGACATAGAAATATTAAAGAACAATCTATAGATAGATGGAGTAAAGACAATAAATTTCTCATTGTAGATACGAACAAAAAGGCATTGGATAGATGAAAATTTTTAGAGAGATCTTTATCCAACAGTGGAAAGAAAAAAGTTGTTGATACTGTTGACACACACACTAAGAAATTTAAGATGTATTTTTATAAATAAAACAATTAAACGATGCGAAACGAAATCCGTGATCTTTAAATAAACAACAAGAATTTATTGTTGTACGTGGATTATATTTGAGCTTAGGTACGTTCGTTCCGGGCTAATCGGACGCGTGCCGTCGCCAACAGCGTATCATTAAGACAATACCGGCAAAGAGCAAGACACATTTTTAATTTCTCTTGGTTTTATGTTCCGAGCTTCACTGATGCCATAAAAAAATACACCGTCCGTCGTTTTCTCAACATTAAATTCGCTCGCATCGTTGGCTCGGTTTATTTTCTGTACGTTTGGAACCGTTAACGTTTCACACGCATACATGGCCGCCGGCGGTTCGAAAAAGCTGCAGAGTTCGCTGAAAACTCGCACACAAATATATATACTGTTTTAATTTTTCAAAACATACACTCAACAGTTTTTAATCATTACTCTGTGATGAATAAACCAAAAGATGTTCTTTTTAATATATTCTACATATATATATATATATATATATATATATATATATATATATATATATATATATATATATACATTGATTATTTATTATCTACTAGTATGAATAAAATTTTCATTCGGTTGAAATTATTTTCTGAGGCGTATATTAAATATAGGATTTTCCAATAAGCGATTCAGAAGTTTAAATGGAAATAAAACAAAAATTATTTAATTAATTAGTTATTTATTTATTTTTATTTTTGAGCATTCTCTATGGCATTAATGATAGAATATAATTTCACTCATATGACCACCATGACTGCTTGACATCGTACATTCGTTTAGACCAATTTTTAGTCACTCTTTCACATAACTCTGGTCCAATTTCATGAATTAACGTTCAGTGTTTATTTTTAATGACTCTGTTGTTTATGTTTTATCAACATAAATCAATGATTTCGCATAATCCCACAGAAAATAATCCAATGGAGTTACATCACAAGATCTTGGTGGCCAATTGATGAGTCCATTTGGTGAAATAATGTACTCATTAAACTTTTTTTCAATAAATCTATTGTTTCCGTAGATTATGGCACGTAGCACCGTCCTGTTAAAACCACATATCATGCAAACCATTTTCAATCATTTTTGGAAAAAAATCATTAATCATGGTTCAGTAACTACCTCCATTTACTGTAATGTGATCTCCAGCTTCATTTTTAAATTTTCACTAACAGAAGCAATATTGGCCTCACTTCTCGCATTTTTACTCTTACAAGCACTGCTGCACCATGTAGAGCAAGGCTGTTCAACCTCTAGGAACCCAAGGGCCGCAATACAAAAATAAAAATTATCCGCGGACCCAAAATAAAAAAACATTTATTACTGTTTAACTATGTTTTATTGAAATATTAGACAATATTAACAAAATTGTGCATTTCAATGAGAATTTTGCGGTAATTCTGATTCCTTTACTAATGTAGCTATATCAATTTCAATGTTTGTAGTAGCCAAACGCAATAAATTTGATAACGATTTGTCCGTCATGGAACTTCTATATTTAGATTTTATAAATTTCATTGTTGAAAAGGTACTTTCACAAAGATAAGTACTGCCGAGCATTGACCCCATTCTAAGACCAAAGTCTCGCAATTTAGGATACTTTCCTTCTGGTAATAATTTAAAAAAAATCTCCTCCTGTTTCACATTTGTTACTAAATAAGGGATCTGTTTGCAAATCACACAACTCTAACTGCAAATCGGATTTTATTTACACAATGAAAAAACAATTATAATTGACAACTGGAATTAAGGCCTAACACCACTGTAGAAATTTCAAAAAATCAATTTTTTTTTATTGGCTTAAAATATACTTTGAACCTTTTAGAATATAATACAAAAGGTTTCATTCTGAAAAAAAAATTTTCTTTTGAAATTTCGGGACTTATACCTGCCGTCTTCGGCCGCTCCGAAACGCCCGATCGAAACTTTAAATTGATTTTTCTCGAAACGACTTTTTCTCAACGGGCACGCAGCATAACTTAAACAGTTTTTTTCCAATCAATTTGAAATTTTAATCATGATTTTATTATTATATTTCGCAGTGAATCACGTAGGGGATTTTTAATAAATTGATTTAAACAATTTTTATAAACAAAAACGTGCCTTTTTTTATGAAAATTGAATTTTTTTTTCAATTCGTTGCCAAATTTACAAAAATCAATATTTTCAAAATCCCCTACGTGATTCACTAGCTATTGACATCAAGAATAAGTGGATTTTTTTTTTTGTTCCAAGTTCAAGTGTGCGACAATTATGCTGCGTGCCGCGGAGCGCTTCCGATGAAAGGAGCCTCGAATTATTGGCTCTAAATCAGCCATTTTGTATTTTTTTTACTTTATATTTTTAGTCAATATAGTATAATGTTAGATCAATAACGTATCAAAATATTTTTTCTTTCCAACTTTTCTTTCCATTCAAAAAAAATTCCCAAAAAAACGCTTTTTTTCGCGATTACAGTGGTGTTAGGCCTTAAATATATGTATTATGAAAAAATGCTTCGCGGGCCGCGGTTTGGACAGCTCTGATGTAGAGTAAAATTGTTTTAAATTTTTTTAACAATTCAATAAATGGCACGTTCATTTGGACGATTGTGTTAAAAGTTTCACGAAGCGCACGATAAGTTTTACGAATCGAACATTGATTTTTATAATAAGTTTTTACAATTTCTAAGCGTTGTTCAAATGTTAAACATTCCATGATAATTTGACAAACTATACTGAGTTGAAATGTCAAAATAAGCTTAAAAAAATTCAAACAAGGCTGCCACCAGCTGTCAAGTTTTGACATTCTTATTTGAAAACCCTGTATAAACGAATATAAATGATCTATCTATACAACTTAATTCGTTTTTGGCTCGGCGTCGTTACCCAGATTTTTATTTACCACAAGTACTACATTCAACGTACGAATTTCCCAATACCGAAATCGTTTTCCATTCCCGTACATACTTTCATTCCTACCGTACAATTCCGAGTTCGTTGATTTACGATTATCTACACACAAGCGGTAACTTGCAGACCTCTTGCATTGAAAGAAAACTACTCAGCCGTTTATGCAACGGACCAATTTCCTTGTCCAAACATATCGTGTTTGTACAATCCGGAATGTTCCCCTCGTATCCAATAAACCAATAACGCGCACTTCACAGGAAATGAAAAGCATCGTGCATGTACCGAACGGACGACAGCCAACCAGGCAATCGGGCCGTGACGTCAGAGACACCCGTTCGTTATGTGTGTCGTGGCGACGGGATGAGGTCGGTGTTGTACGGAACGGACGTTCGAGATAGGGACGCAGGTCCGATGGATACAATGTACAGAGAGTTCTGAAACGCTCGACCCAAATATTTGTCGGATGCGTGGACTCATGATATTTTCAATATCACTGCTATGTATTGTTTTACATATCTCTTCGTCATAAATAACATTCATACATACATACATACATACATATATATATATATATATATATATATATATATATATATATATATATATAAGTATAGTTCCATTAACAACATCAAAGGCAGATTTGCATCAAAAGAAAACAATGATGTATTGTTAATTGTCCCATCGAGGTGTAATTTACTACAAACCCCTTTTATCTGTAAAAATTATAGACTCAAACATTTACTACTAATAACTCAACGAATTCAACTACGTTTTAATAACCCCAAAAAACTAGAATATTAAACAAATATTGGGAATAATTTTCCACCAAATCAATATAAAACTGCATATTTTTTCGAAAATTTGCTAGAGAGATTTATGAAGATGGAAAGAAATTTCAAGTCATCCTTATTCAATTGATCTTGCATCCTCTGGTTGCCATTTCTTTTATTTTTACAGAACTATCTCAATGGAAAAGTTGAAGAATTTGAAGATATAAACAGATATATTAACCAGATTATAGAGTTTTTCAATAAGAATGTCAAAACTTTGACAGCTGGTGACAGCCATGTTTGAATTTTTTTAAGCTCATTTTGACATTTCAGCTAAGTATAATTTAACAAATTATCATTAAACGTTTAACTCTTCAACAACGCTTAGCAATTATAAAAACCTCAATCGACTTATTGAAGAGATTAATGAGTATTATTTTGCGAAATGGACCCACTGATTGGCCACCGGGATCATGTGATTTAATTTCATTGGATTATTTTCTGTGGGGTTAGGTGAAATCATTGGTTTATGCTGATAAACCACAAACAACATAAGCATTAAAAATAAGCATTGAATGTGTAATTCATTAAATGAGCCGTTGATTTTGAAAGTAGGGCAAGTCCATTTTATGTTATTCTGAGATATTTAATGGTTGGCATTTGAATGGGTTTAAAAATATTCGTAAGCAGTAACAGACTTATTTTATATTTTTTGTGGTCTTATTTCATGTAAATTTATTATGCAATAATGGTTATCCGTGTTAGGTGAAAAAAATCATGGTTTTGGTATGCGAAAATGGACTTGCCTCACTTTCAAAAGCAATGTTTTGTTAAAACCTTGATTTTCTTTGAATGAAATATAATTATAATAATAAAAAATTGAATATTTTATTTATTTACTTATTTATTTTATTTCAACATTTTATATTTCTTTCAAAAAACTACAATAAAACAAAAAATAAATTTAATTTTATAGGAAAAAGTGGATAAAATAAGAAAAAATATTCAGTAATAAGTTGCATGCATATAATTATATTTCTTGGTTTAGATGGTGCAGATTTTTAAAGTATTCATGATGAATAGGTGGTAGATAGGGTAATAAATCCATCATATCTTTATATTTTTCCTTAGTAATAGACCTAGTTTTCGCATTTAAAGATGATAATACTATTTTTCCGAAACTACTTGGCCTACCCCGTTTTGATGATAAATCAAGAGTTTTAAATTGCGAATCTTTTTCCATCGATGTTTTATAAAACAATTTATACGGTGCATTTCTTGAAAATCTTATCCGGAAAATATTCAACCAATTGACAGTTTTTCCATCAGTATTTTTTGTTCTTTTCAAAATTCCCTCCTCCAGAGGTTTGGTTGAATAGAAATTTTCACTTTTCATTTCATGTACTAAAAATTTATTATGTTTTCGAAATTTTTTTATTAATTTGTACTAATCCTGGGGAATATACAGCAAATTAGTTTTTTGAATCAACATTTCTACAACTCCAAAATCGCGATCATTTGGCAAGAATGAATGTCCTGACAACAAAAATTTATGGTCAATAATATCTATATTATTGTCGCTAGACTAGACAATTTTCAACCACATTAAGGCCAGCTTTATGTTTTTATTTTGGCCAATGCACATATCACTATAAGCGATAATGTGTTTTTGAGTTGTCACATTTTGTAAGTGCCTTAAACAGCAAGAAGCTACTTCTTGTTATCCTCTGGATGCAATTGTTACATCCCAGGTATACATATGAACTCCATCGTCAGGTAAATTTTAGAAACCTTGATTCAAAACATACATGTTTCGTTTATAATATACAATAGAAACTGTTAGTTTAGGGTACGGTAGTGCTTTTTGCAAATCAAAAGTAAAAGCCAAATACTTCTCTGTGTTTTTTGAACCTAACTCTGTATCTTCTATTATTTTTTTTTATATTTTATTATTATTTATTTTATTATTGTTTTATTTTATATTTTCTCCCGCGCTGTCGTTATTTAGAGTGGACTTCCCTCACTTTCAAAATCAATGCATAATAAATATCATGGACGAAATAAATTACTAGTAATAAATTTATACTGATATTAAAAGATATTTATTGTGAATTGATTAAAAACATAAAATTTATATTAATTTATAATAAGAATTAGCTTTAACTATTTTTTTATAAAATGGACTTGCCCCACTTATAAATCAACGACTTAAATTTGACTACAATTATGTGAAAGAGTGACTAAAAATTGGACTATGTCAAGCGAAGTCGCAGTGATTACATGACTGAAATTGTGATTCATCGTTAATGACACAGTATATGTTAAAAAATAAAAAAATAACTAATTAATTAAATACTTTTTGTTTTATTCCATTTAAACTTCTAGTACGCTTATTATAAAGCTCAATATTAAATATAATTAAGATTCTGTGTTATAAAACATAATTAGTTTTACATATTTTGATAAAAAAAAATCGCTAATTTTGTAATTGATTACATTTTAATAAAACGCCCTATTTTTTGTACCACCCACTCCGTACTCAACTATTTAATTAAATATTCAAAATGAAATTCGAGACCAACTAAAATCTGTGTACGTCGATACGACGGTCGTGCACGTTATTTCGAAAACCGACGGAGCTTCCGCAAGAGCCACAATCTCATAAAACGACGTGCCAGGAGCTTACTTAGTTTTAATGTCATCGCGCTCGGCCGATGTTTGTTTAAGACGTATTTACCCATTTTCGGTTAATACGAAGATAGCTGTCAGCTTGTTGATACGTCGCAGTGTTTATTACGTTTTGTTTTTATCTATCGAACGCTAAAAATAACTGCTGTAGACACGCAAACAGTTCTATTTTTAAACGATGCTCGATTATGAGTTACGTAAATAGAGAAAGTTTTAATTGAACGGATAGTCGTTGAATGGCTATATACGAAAATGGAATGTTTTTGTTTGTATAGTAGAAAAATTTGATTTGGTTTGAAAATTGCATTCTGCGAATATACATTGTATATATATATATATATATATATATATATATATATATATATATATATATATATATATATATATATTAGGTTATCACTTAAGTCTTTGCGGGTTTTTTTAACATCAGTTAAAAAGCATAAATTTTTGTAAATTAGAGATATTTTAAGTATTCTTTCGGTGTTCACCAGCAGTGTTTATGTCGGTGGTGCTCTTCGAACCCCATTATATATATTTTTAACATTTTCAACCCCATATAAACAATGGCAGTGGAGATAAAAGAAAGTCAGATACTCTATATTATGCTTTATGAGTTTAAACTTGGACATAATGCAATAATGGCAGTCGAAAACATATGTAAAACAATGGGCACGAATACAATAAATATTAGAAAGTGCCAAATGTGGTTCAAAACATTTCGTTGCAGGAATTTAGACATTAAAGACTTACCAAGGTCAAGTACACCAAAAGTGATTGATAGTGAGGAAATTAAGGCTGTCATCGAAGCAGATCCAAAGTTAACGGTACAGGGGCTAGTACAAAGACTCGAAATGCATCCTGGAGTTTTTTATAAATACTTAAAAAAATTGAAAAAGTATCAAATTGCAGAAAATGGGTACCTCATAAATTATTTGAACAGAACCTCGCGCAGCGTGTATAAATTTACCAGTCATTATTAATTCGGGAACAATGTGAGTCATTTTTGAAACGTGTTGTTATTAGGGATGAAATATGGATTCTCTACGACAACACAACACAAGAGGCAGTGGTTGAACGCAAATCAACCCCCAATTCCTACACCAAGAGCTGGATTAGATTTCAAGAAGATCATGCTGTGCATTTAGTGGGATATAAGGGGCGTAATTAATTTTGAATTGTTGGATTATGGATAGACAATCACAACAAATGTTATTTTTCACGTTAGATCGTTTGAAGGAGGCTTTAGTCATAAAATGACAGGTACTTTTAAATCTAAAAAGAGTAATTTTACACTAAGATGCGAGGGTAGTCCCATAAGTACCCGGCCTGACCTAGAGATGGCGGTAGTTGTTTGAAAAATATTACTGTATTAGAAAGTACACAATCTATAAAGCATATGTTTCAAGTTTGAGGACGCCACGTTGTTTAGTATTTGTTTGGCAGCCATCAATAGTAAACGTTTTCAGTGAATTTGTGAAAGTGGAGAAAATTGGTCATCGTTACGTGATACAATACTTTTATTTGAAAGGCCTCAGCCCAACCAATATAAAAGCTGAACTGTATTCTACTCTGGGTGAGTCTGCTACTTCTTTTACAATAGTGAAATATTGGGTAGCAGAGTTTAAACGAGGCCGTACGAGCTGCCAAGACGAGCATCGCAGTGGTCGACCAAATGAGGTGACGACTCCAGAAATGGTGAAGAAAATCCACAAAGCTGTACTGGATGATCGTCGACTGAAAGTGCACGAGCTAGCAGATATAGTAGGCATTTCAAAAAGTGCGGTACATCGCATATTATCTGAAAATGTGGACATAAGAAAACTGTGTGCAAGATGAGTGCCGCGTTTACTCACACTCGAGCAAAAACAGTGTC
The DNA here is from genome assembly GCA_029203775.1 of Neoneuromus ignobilis. NCBI lineage: Eukaryota > Metazoa > Arthropoda > Insecta > Megaloptera > Corydalidae > Neoneuromus > Neoneuromus ignobilis. The sequence goes on along the minus strand of CP092096.1, from coordinate 6,368,135 downwards.
GTGAAGATGTTTCAACTGATTGTTTAGCGAAGTTTCACAGCAACAAAGCAGAATTTTTGCGTCGTTTCATAACCATGGATGAAACATCGGTCTATCACTTCACACCCGAGACAAAAGAACAATCAAAACAATGCACTGAAAAGGGAGAACCGGCTCCAAAGAAGGCGAAGACCGTTTCATCTGCAGGCAAGGTCATGGCATCGATTTTTTGGGATGCGCGTGGGATAATTTTCATTGACTATCTTGAAAAAGGAAAAACTATCAACGGCGAGTATTATGCGAACTTATTGCAATGTTTGAGCGAAGAAATCAAGCAAAAACGGCCGCATTTGGCTAAGAAGAAAGTGTTGTTTCATCAAGACAATGCACCAGCTCACAAATCCGTTATTGCAATGGCCAAAATTAATGAATTAAAGTTTGAATTGCTACCTCATGCACCTTATTCGCCAGATTTAGCCCCCTCGGATTATTTTCTGTTCCCAAACTTGAAAAAATGGCTCAGTGGTCAAAGATTTCCCAACGATGAAGAAGTGATATCGGCAGTTAATGGGTATTTTGAGGAGCAAGACAGTTCTTATTATAAAAAGGGTATCGAACTTATTGAACATCGCTGGGAAAAGTGTATAGAGCTAAAAGGAGATTATGTTGAAAAATAAATATATTTTTTTCCAAAATTTTTGTGTTTTCTTTGTTGGGTCGGGTACTTCTGGGACCACCCTCGTAATGCTCGCTCTCATTTCAAAGAAGATAATTGAAAAAATTAATGAACTTACTTGGGAACTTCTATCTCACCCACGATATTCTCCCGACATAGCACCAAACGATTATCATCTATTTAGATCTCTACAACATTTTTTAAATGTAAAAATTTACCAAACAAAAGAAGATATAAAAATGATATTGAAAAATTTATTGGTTCTGACAATCCAATTTTTTTTCGAAATGGGTATTAAAAAATTAATTGACAGATAGAGAAAGGTTGTAGAAATTGAAAAAGAATATATAATTGTTTAAAAATGTTTCTTTTTTATTTTTTACCTTTAAAATATGTAAAAACTTAGGTCTTAAAATTTTGTATACCTCATCCATTCTATCTTATTGTCTTGCTTCTTTTTCCTATATTTAATTCATATCTCAATTTCTTGAAAATAGTCAATTGTATTTTTATATAATCGAAGGATATGAAGAATTTATTGAAATTTTTTTTTATAAACGAACTTTTCTAGGAAATTTTGTAATTTTAATTTGAAAAACGGAAAATATGTATATAAAAAACTAGCATGCAAGTCGAAACAGTATATTTATTTCGTTATGAGTTTTACATTTTTCAAATAATCGTATAATATATAAAACTATTTTCTTTGCAAGTAGATAATTTTATCGATTATCTTTAAAAATTCATAAACACATTACTTGAAATTTTAATCAAACGAATTCAATAATGGATGTGCGTTCGTGGAAGGATATATCTTTAATGATTGCGTGAGAACATATGATATTTTCTAAGGAGTTTATTCACACACAAATGTACATACACACACACACACACACACACACACATATATATATATATATATATATATATATATATATATACATATCGGCTAATATATTATGATTTCGCTTCAAGTAATTGAATATCTGAATATTTGATAGTCTTATACTTATATTGTATTCTATTTGGCTCTACCGTTGATATGCAGAGAAAACTTTACGATTTAATAATATATAATGTACAGTGGATTTAGTTCAAAGTTCATTACACGGGTTTCTGATAGTCTTTGATGACATGGCGATCTAAAATATGTATTAGCGCGGAAATTATTGGAAATATACACGAAACGAGAATCTTAATTAGATCCCTTATATATATATATATATATATATATATATATATATATATATATATATATATATCTTATATGTACGGTCCCTGATCAAATTATTAAACGCACCTTTATTTTATTACGATTTTTAAATTTCGATGCATCAGTTTTCAATACCACGCAAACGACTTTAATAAAATTGGTATGATTAGATTAAGTAATTATTATTCTAAGAATTAAGAAAATTTGTTGGAATGTGTCGCTACATCTGAATGATAAAAAGATGCTGAACTTGTATGACCATACTTCAGTCGATTTTACAATTTACAATTTATTTCTGTTGCGGTTGCAAGTTACATGTTTTAGCTCATCTTTTTTTCTTTTGTATTTGTTGATATATTTGAAAATTTTAAAAAATATTTTTGTTTTCAACTAATTTTATTTTAATTTATAAACCAAAAAATCGTTTTAAAATATCAGGAGTAAAGCAAGGGATTTATCTATATCAAAAATGTCAGAATTTAAGGCTCTAATTGAGTTAAAAAAGTACTCCAATAGACAAATTAGGCGAAAATAAAAATATCTGAGTCGTTTGTTAGACGAATAAAAACAAAAATGAACTTGAATCAAGAATTAGACTCTCAGAGGTCAAATAAATGTGGTCGAAAGACTGTATTTACTCAGCGATCAGAACGATCTTTAAGAAAAATTTGCCTCAAAAATAGATGTTCAACCACAAAAGAAATTCAAAATGAACTTCAAATCGTTGAAATATCTATATCGGAGCGCACTTCAAGACCAAAAATTTCTAAGATCGATTTTAAAGTGTACAGACTTACCTGAAAACCGAAGCTAACAGATGTTATGAAAACAAAACTACTTTAGTGGGCAAAAGATCATAAGAATCGGGATTTAAATTTTTAAACTGCAAATAATAACTTACTATATTTTGTTGTCAATAAATCACTTTTTTTTTATTTTGGGGCGTATTATTGCCCTTCTTTCATTTTATTTAAAGTTTGTTTTAGTGACGAAAACGCTTTTGAAATTTTATCAAAAAATCACAATTTTTGTGTTGTAGATCTGGGGAAAAATATTATTCAGACTGCATAGTTCAGACAATTAAACATCCCACAAAAGTGATGGTATAGTCTGTTATCAGTAACAAAGGAAATAGTCGTCTTTACATCGATAAAAAAACATTGAGGCAGGATCAATAAAAAAGAAATCCTGAGCTTTTTTCAGCTTTTGTTGTTCTTTGTCTTCTGATAGTTTTGCTCTTCTTTTCATTAACGTACCTAGGGACGTATGATATGCCCCCGTAGCTCGCTATATGTCTTCATATCTGTTTGTATCTTCTTATACATTATTCAGTCTTCTGCATCTGTACGTTATCTGGGAAAAAAGAAATCCTGAGGACACGATTACTGCTACAACTCAGAGAATATTTCCCAAATTGAAAACGCTTTGTTTTTATGCAGGATGAGGCTCCATGTCATACCTCCAGATCAATAAAAACTTTTTTGGAAGAAAAAAATTTACTACTTTTTTTTAGCATTTAGATGTTGTACGCCCTTAGGTAAATTTGAGCCTGTTTTATTCGACGTACCTGGGGACAAGCGAATTGCCCCCTATGCTCGTCATGTATCTTCTTATAGTTTGTTCTAAGTCTTCCTATTACGTTTTTATCCTCTTTCGCGATCTGGGAAAAATTACAAAAAAAAACAAATATATATCTTTATATATTTAAATGGTACGTTAGAGAGTCCCCTCACTCACCCCCTATCGGCCGGGTATATGCTCATCGGCAACGTAAGACTTATTTAGTTTCATTTTTGTAGCTGACCTCGTTAATATTTTGATTATATCATCGTTAAAAATATACGGTTGCAGGCGAACGTTTCTTCCTCTAAGTTTATTTACCCGATTATGCAAAGGTACAATATTTGATCTTCCAAAGCTATTTATTAGAGGGTTGTCATGGTTTAATTTTCTATAGAATTTCCATCCCATTATATTTATGTAATCTGCAACCGTATTAATATTTGCTTCTTTATGTAATTTGGAAGTCTTATACCTCGAGTGCTTGCCGAGGACCATCCTCAGTATCTTATTCTGAATTCTCTGTAAATTCTTTATATATGTCGCATACGTGTTCTTCCAGATAGGAACAGCGTATGTCATTACTGGTCTTATTACTGCTTTATACAGAGTGAGCTTGTTCTCCTTGTTCATTGAGCTCTGTCTAGCCATCAGGCTGTAAATTTGATGCAGTACGCCGTTTGCTTTTCTCCGTACACTTGTGATATGCTCCTTAAAAGTTAACTTCCTATCCAAGTGTACACCCAGATATTTGACGGAGTTTTTCCATTCTATAGCTGAGCCGTTCATTGTAACTGTTACTGGATTAACGGCTGATCCGGTTTCAGAAAAGTGTGATTTCTGTTAAAAAGTGCTACTTTTTTTCAACTTTTGGTGTTCTCTGACTTCTGTTATTTCTTTAAATTCTTCTTATCTTTAACGAACCTAGGGACGTATAATATGCCCCCGCCGCTCGTTATGCGTCTTCATATCTGATTGTATCTTCTTATATAAAAACGTGCTACTTCCCAAGTTCCCAAGTTAGTGTCATATCTGACATCTTTTTATTTCTTTTTAAGATCTTCTTATCTTTTAAAGTTCCTAGGGACGTATGATATGCCCCCGCCGTTCATTATGCGTCATATTATCTGATTTAGTCTTATTATCTGTTTTTCAGTCTATTATATCTGTGTGTGATCTGAGAAAAGTTTACTCAAAAAACCCAGATGTCTATGTTTGTATAATATATGCTGCCTTAATCTAGAAGCTCACCCTCCCTCTTCCCTGTCGAGGTTATTACTTCTTCGACCAATTAGAACTTGTCTATCTTTTGCTTTGTTTATTTGCGGACCAGTTTGGACTGGTCTTGCTTCGTAGCTTTTTGTAAATACATACGGCTGCATTGTGACGTTTCTTCAAAAAAACAAAAAAACGGCGTGCTGGTTAGGAAGCGGCTGACATCTTTGGCCGACAGTACTTGAATGCCAACTTTCCCAAAGATCTTTCCGACTCTTGCTCATAAACCTGTTCGTTGCGCGGAAGAATGATATGCACATGAGGTTCATTATGCGTTTCCGATGTCCTCTTATTATCTGAAGTTTTCGATTACCGGCAGAGCTCTGAGAACCCTTTACTAAAAAACACCAGATGTCAATGATGTATAATAGATTGCTAATCTACCTCATCCTCCCTCTTCCTGTCAGGTTATTACTTCTTCGACCAATTATAACTTGTCTATCTTTTGCTTTGTTTGTTGCGGACGTTTGGACTCGATCTGCTTCGTAGCGTATTGCATTGTGACGTTTCTTCTCCGCCCCGCATACAGCCGACTACTCAACGAACTCGACAACCGTAGGAAGGCGGAGATCACGATGAAGGCCTGTTCCGCACATAGTAGTGCGCGTCGGGATGATGAGCCGATGTACACCTGTTTTGGATCTCAAGTTTTGGTGTTGTTCGGGTGATATGCCCAAAAAGCTGAGGTGGAGCTTGCGCTTACTTACTAAGAGCGACAGTTTCGACTTCCTATTCAGCATCGGATACAACCTGCAGAGCTGCGTATGGGCGACATTGTCGAAGTCCAACGACGCTCATATGACCGACCGAGCCTGCTCACGAACAAACTCATCGACCGTAGGAAGTCGCAGATCACGATGAAGGGTAGTGTTACGAACAAAATAGTGGGCATCAGGAACGTGCTACTACTATCTTGACCGGGAAATTATCTCGACATGAACCTCATAGAAAACGTATGAAGTCTGGTCAAAAGAGAAGTAGCAAAAAAGGTTATAACAAATAATTAATCACCAACCATACATTCGGGAAGTCATACAGACATGTATTAAAAGTATGGCAAGGTAAATTGAAACTTTAATTGTTGCCAAAAGGGGTTCTATTTCATCTTGAAAAATTATAAATTTTATCATTTTATATTAATATGACTAATACAAGAGAAACACATATTTTACTTTTATAAACGTATTATTTTATTATTTCCTAGAACCTAAATAAACTACTAATATAAATTAATACACATATAAATATTTCAATAGCTTATGTTAGCTTTCAAATCACGATTTTTTTAAAAAGAAGAAGGTGCGTATAATAATTTGATCTGGGACTGCATGTATATATGCATGTATATATATATATATATATATATATATATATATATATATATATATATATATATATATATATATATATATATAAGAAATTTTTGAAATTGAAACAAATTTTAGTTCAATACAAAAGACAATTTTATAAAATGTTATTCAAGGAAAAATCTCTGTGCAACTTATAAAATATAATTCAGTGCACAATCAATCAGTAAGATTGATTTGCTGTCAGGTGCTTCAATTGAAGTTTATAAAACAATTTGAAATAAAAAATAAATCATATATATATATATATATATATATATATATATATATATATATATATATATATATATATATATATTGTATATATATATATATATATATATATTTAAAAAATACCAGCAGGTAATAAACTTGGTCTATTTACCTAAATCGAGTCCGTACAGAACATCAGCAGGAGTTTTATCGCTCGCACGTTTATCCTGCGTGCGTAGATTTTCATTTTCCTCTTGTACAGTTGTAGTCAGACGAGATTCCTTTGTAAGCGCCGTCGAATAATCCGACACCCGTCAGCCTACTGTAGTGGCTGTTGCGAAAGCTCCACAAAGAAGCTTATAGTGTACTCAAAACCAACGTACACATATTCGTGTGATATCCTATTCGTACGCTTCCACTATTTTCGAAGTACACGCGTCGGAAGACGAATGATGCACGATTCTGTAAACGGTTAGATAAAAATTAAAAATGTTTACTGTAAATTTTATTTTACACTCGTATAGATTTGCTTTGAACGATTTTACATAATATCGAATAAAATAACAGGTATTTTTTCATAGTTGAATATTTGCTTACAAATATCTTTTACTGGTATAATTGTTCTCATTATTAAAATAAAGAATGTTCTTTAGCATGATAGAATTTTCAATTAAAATAAAACATATACTAATTGACCCGATAACCATTTATTTAATATTATTAGAATGATAATTTTATGGTATTAATATTTAAAAATGACTTCGGGCATATATACACCACAGTTACTTTTGACATATTGCATTCTGCCAGTCCAATTTTGGATCACTTTTTCAAGCAATTGATGCCTTATGTTCACAATAACTCGAATTATATTGGCTTATAATAACTCAATCGTTGATGGTTTATTAACATAAACTAGAGACTTCCTATATCCCCAAAAAAATAATCCAAAGGCATCAAATCATACGATCGTGAAGGTCAATTCACAGGTCCATTTCTGGAAATAATGTTATAACCGAATTTTTGTTTTAATAACTCGATTGTATTGGTCAAAGTATTGCACATGGAACCATCCTGCTGAAACTACATCACTTTTAGCAAATTTGGAAACAAATAATCATTGATCATCGTTCTATAACGTACATCATTGACAGTAACGCATTCTCAAGCTTCATTTCAAAAGAAATAAGATCCAATGATGCCACCAGCATGCAATCCGCGCTATACCGTGCATTTTTCTGGATATAACGGACTCTTGTGAATCATTTCAGGATTGGTCTCACTCCAAATGCAAAAATGTTACTTCTTAATGTACCCATTAAGCCAAAAACGAATCTCATCACTGAATTTACAAAGTACTTTATAAGTTTCGTGAACAGAACACTGATTTTTGAAATAAATTTTCACAATTTAAAAACGTTACTCAAATTTAAAATGCTTTTTAATAATTTGTTAAAGTGTATTGAATCCAAATGTTACTTATACTATGCAAACTGATAACTGACTTGATAGTTATTCTTATCAAAAGTTCTATCATACCTAAAAAAACACATGTATAACACAACTGTACACAAATAATGTATGTTTTTATTTAACAGAGACGACAGTATGAAAGAATGCAAAGAATTTAATGAATACTATAAAAATTTAAACGCTTAATAATCACTTTTTTGTAAACTTATCATTTTATTCTCAATTATAATCGTTGTTTGTATAACAAAAATCTGTTTAAATTTCTCCCTTGATTAAACAATTATTATTTCTTATTTTCTCATCTAATATCTTTTCTAATTTCATTCCCTGTTTAAAACAAACAATGTCATTTTTCTGTATAAATTTAATATGTATTAGAGAAGAGAATAAAAAAAATGGAATAATGAATTCGTTTAAAAAATTGATGAAGAAGAGCTAGCTTTACATTACAAGTCATTAATATATGTTTTCCGTTTGTAAACAAAACATAGAAGCAAGTATACATCGAATGAAAGCAGTCATTATTTTCACGACATGCACTTTTCGCGCACATAATGAAACGTTTCGTTTAACAGAAAATAACTAGAATAAAAAGTGCAATGAATTATTCGCGTCGGACGAGAAACGGCGCAAGAAATACGTTAGCAAACATGCAAACGGTCTCGCGGAGATCGTCCTCGAGCGTCTCTAAATTAATAATTCACGGCTAGAAAATGTAAGAACACGATTTACTGCGGGATATATGGTGGCGTGAACCGATGGTAGAGTTTCGTGGATTCATTTTTTTTTTAGTCGATCGATGTGTTTTGATATCGATTTAATTTTTTTTTTACTTTTCTACAGATATTGACTGGAAATTAGATTGTATGTGTTTTAAATTAAAATAAACAATTATTCAATTTAGATCAATTCGAAAACTTAAAAAAATATATATGATAAATTTCTCATAATGAATTCCACATACATATTTAAAAAATACAATCACTACAACCCTTATCTTTCCTTAATTTCCATTCATGAAGACTATTCCAAAACTCTTACTTCATCCCCAAATGGAACATTTTGGAAAAGGCAATCATAGAGGCTAATGATGATATTAATGATGATTATATATATATATATATATATATATATATATATATATATATACATATACATATATATATAATCATATATATGACGTGCATAACTATTCGTCATATGGATAACTAAGCAATTTATTGATATAATTCAATAAAGTCGTTAAATTAAAAAAAAATCTTTATTAAATTGATAATAAATATAATATTCATTATAAAAAATACAAAAACCAATAATTAATTCTATTATATAGCAGAAATTGTTAAAATAAAGACAGTAGATTACATTCTTGTTGAACAAAATTATTCGCCACTTTTATTATACAGAAGAAATATCAACAATTTTTTAAAAAAAGATTTTAATATCTCGTTGTTTCCCTTTCCTTTTTACTACTTCATTTAAACGATTTGGCATTGAATAAATTATTTTTTTTTGTTGCTTCCGATGTTATATTTGCCTACTTCTTTTGAAGTAACGTTTTAAGTTGTTTCTTGGAGGTAATATGGTGCTGTCGAATTTTTCTCTCTAATAAATCCCAAAAATGTTCTATGAGATTTAGATTGGGAGATTGTAGTGGTCTTTTCAGTGTATGGGGAGTATTGTAGAGAACCCAAAACTTCACTATATGAGCAGTATTCTTTGGATTGTTATCATGTTGGAAGTAATATTCATTATTCAAACACAATTTTCTAGCATTTTCTTTTAAATTTTACCTTAAAATATTGAAATATTGGAACTTATTAATCGTTTCGTCGATAAAAACTAGGTTGCCAACTCCAGAAGCGGCCATACAACCCCACCATCACCATGTTTAAAAATTTTGTGTGCATGATTCTCTTACAGTTCTGTATTTTTTTTCTCCATACCAAAATTTGAACATCAGAACGATAAATTCAAAATTTACTTTCAACCTTGGTCCAAAACTCCTTATTACAATTATTTTAATTATAGGACCTAATATATTCACTGTGGCTCAAAGTTATAATAGAAGAAAGTAAAAAAAATCAGTTAAAGAGTAATAATTCATACATGTATTCCAATAAAATTTTAAAATTTATTTTTGAAAGGTTTATTAGTTAGTACTGAAAAAATTAAACAGCTTAATTTTGATTTCATGTTTTTTAAAAAAAATGTGTGAATGTGTATGTATGTGTAATGTACGAGGGTCGTTTGATAAGTATGTTAAAAAAGTAGGAAAAACTAAATTGAAAAAATTATTCAAATTAATTAATTTTAACAATTAATAAATTTACCATACTTATCAAACGAAACCCCTATGTACATTTAAGTAATTTTGTTATTTAACTTCTAAAACCCACTTAAATATATGGATGTCCCAAAAAATGTATACCCATATACACCTGAGTCTGTTTTTATGCGGTAGATACGTTCCACAGAAAAAAAGAAATAAATCGCATAAAAAAAGACTTAACTTACATTGAAAAATTAGGGATACGTTCCGTAATTTTCGAAAACCGCATAAAACCAAAGCTACAAAGTGAAATTACTCTAAAATTCGCATAAAAAAGTCAGGAAATAAAGAATGCTTAAAAAAAATTCAAATATTTGCAAAAAATTAATACAAAACAAAGCTTTTTACTTTATTTTTTAATTAACTATTTAATTTTATTCAAAGCAATATGTACATATGTGTAATTTATTTTAGAATTTTTCATACATATTTTAATTATCATCGCAATAATATCTGTACTGTTTAGAATAAAAATAAGAAAATAAAAAAGAAAGTGAATAGTTGCAATGTTTTCAAGACATGTAGGCCAAGTCTTTTTCCAACAGGCATTTAAAGTATCTTGTTTTATTTGAGTAATAGCAAATGCAACATAATTTATACAGTCAAAGATAGAATTTTTTTTTCATGCGTCAGTTATTGTTATTGACTCATTTTCTAGTTTATCCAATATAAATTGAAATGTGCGTTTAACGTAATATTGTTTAAAAAAATTTGGCAGCTTCTTCATCTGCCGATGCAATCACGCCCGTAATCTTCACGTTATGCAGTGCATTCCTTTTTAAAAACCTGGTTAACCATCCTTTGGTATCCGAAAATTCCTTATCAATTTGAGAAACGGAAGTAAATGGCTCTGATTCCTTTATTTGTTCATAAAACTGAATAGCTTTTTGTTAAATTAAATAACCGCTTAAAGGAATTCTTAAAAAAATCGTATAGAAAGATACTAAGAAGAAATATGAATCGCATACCTTCAAAAGCGCATTAAAAAAATTCGAATAAAAAGACATTAAGAAGAAATATGAATCGCATAACTTCAAAATCGCATAAAAATAATCCGCACAAAAACAGACTCAGCTGTATTTCTAATAAATCAAAATGTGTATACTATATTTTAGGACGCCTATATTCAGTCAACAATTTTTCAGGTTTCTTTTCTTACTAACACCCACCTATTGACCAAATTGATACAATACAATTACTGTTGACTGTTTTGTATTTGAATTTACGATTATCATCTCAAGTTTCCACATCCATATTAGTAACACATCTCAACAGAACACAATTTCAAAACATGTTTATCGTTTTGAGAGACAAGCGTATACATTTTTTGTAATCGTTATCGAAAAACGCCCCTTTGAAATAATACACAATGTGATTTATTGTTGATCAGAACGTCAATAATTATCATTTCAATGTCAAGTGCAGATTATTTATATATATATATATACACACACACACACACACACGAAGGTCGTTTGATAAGTATGGTAAAAAAGTAAGAAAAACTCGATTGACAAATTAAATTAAATTAATTAATTAATTTAATTAAACAATAAATAAATTTACCAAACTTATCAAACGACCCTCGTATACATATATATATATATATATATATATATATATATATATATATTCATACTATCTATCGATATAATATATATATATCAATATATATATATAATATATATATATATTCAGTATATATATATATATATATATATATATATATATATATATATATATATACATATATATATATATATATATATATATATATATATATACGTATATATATATATATATTGCAGGTATATTCCTTATATATGTAGGGACATCAAAATGTGACGCCTAGATTTGTGTTTTATTAAAAAGAAAAAAAAACATATGTTTCGCTATACACCACTCTATATACTTCTTTGTTAAAAAAATAGTGTCTTTTTAATTTGAAACTCGCGCGAAAGTCGTCGTTCAAAAAAATTTTTTTCTTATGTTAGCATAACCTTCGATGACATTCACTCCTAATTTTCGCTTGATATGTCAAATAGTTTATAAGTTGCAGCAGTTTATTTACATCAACTTTTTGCCTTTTTTCAATTTTTAAAATGTCTAATATTGTTGAACAAAGAGGTTGCATTAAATTTTATGTTAAAAATGAAATTAATGCTACTGAAACGTTTAAAATGGTGCAGAAAGCATTCGGTGATCAATCTTTATCGACAAAAACTGTATTCCAATGGCAAAAGCTGTTCAGAGAAGGTCGTGAATTCGTAGAAGATGAATCTCGTTCTGGTCGTCCATCAACATCAATAACCGAAGAAAATATCGAAAAAATTAGAAACAAACTAATGAGAAATCGTCATTTGAGTGTGAGAGAGCTTGCTGAAGATATTGGCATATCAATAGGTTCAGTAGACGCAATTTTAAGTGATGTTTTGGGCTAACGATAACGCACCTTCTCTAAATGCAATTATTATTCGTGAGTTTTTCGCCAAAAATTCAATAAATATTGCTCCACAAGCACCATAGTCTCCAAATATGTCACTATGCGACTTTTTGATTAAAAAAAAAAAAAAAAAAAAAAAAACAGTTCGGAGGAACCTGATTTGACTCAGTTGAATCGATAAAACAAAAATCGAGAGAAGTGCTAATGTAATTTCCAAAAAGTGAATATGAAAAATGTTTCCAAGATTGGATTAAAAGTTGGCGTTTGTGTATTGCAACAAGAGGGGATTACTTTGAAGGAGACAAAATAAATTTGGATGAATAAATAAATAATATGTGTTTTATTTAAACAGTCACCTTACTTTTTGAACAGAGTAGTATATGTTTCTTTTTAATAAAACACAAATTTAGGCGTCACATTTGGATGACCTTATATATTAGGTTGGCAAATATCTCCCTTCCGCCTTCTGGTCTTTTGAATTTCGCAGCTATGTACAAAAAAAAATAAAAAAAATAAAAAAAAAAGCGGAAGGGAGATACTTGCCAACCTAATATATATAAGCACCGTATATATATATATATATATATATATATATATATATATAATATATGTATATATATATATATATATATATATATAAACAATTTCCTGTTAAAACAATTCCTGTTAAGGTATATAAAGCAATATCGAGATTTATTTAAACAGTACATAGCTGTATTGAAATATCATTATATATATATAAATGTAATATATATTTTATATATATGAATATATATATATATATATGTATATATATATATATATATATATATATATATATATATATATATATATATGTATATATATGATATATATATATATATATATATATATATATATATATATATATATATATATATATATATATATATATATATATATATATATATATATATGTATATGTATATATATTTATAATGCATTGATATATGATGTGTCGATGGCTCTTTACTGATTATTATTATCAAATTAAAACAGTATCTGTCATCAATTCATTAACGAATAAAGTAGAGGCAGACACTTCGATATTTTTACGCAACAGTTAAGTTACACAAAAGTCGAAAAAGCTCGCGCAGAACGGCGTTCACAAAAGTCTGTTCATGAATTATTAATATCGAATGAATTTTATAATATAATGGATTTGTGTGTCGAGAGATATCGGTACTGTTTCCAGGGATGAACGACGATGGTTGTTGGTCGACGATAAGGGTGGCTCGTCGACGATAGGCTGAGGTGTTTGTATCGAATACTCGTCGGTTATTGTATTTATTAATACCGCATTGATGTGTGTGTGCAAAAAATTCAACATTTGTTTGTTTTTAATTATTTTTGAAATAATGTTCGGTATGTTTTAGTGGAACTAGAAAGAAATACATTAGCTGTAGTCGAAATTAACATTTAAAATTATCATCATTTATTCTTTTACTATTTTCATTTTTCTACAATTTTAACTATGTTCAGTATGAGCCAAGACGAAGGATAATCCCCGTTTCCATTGATTCGAATTCGATATCCTGCTCAGTCATCTGATTTAACACAGATGAATCACACAACTCCAACACCGTAATCTTTTATAAAAGTGTTCATTGATCACTTATTGTTAATTTTATTTCTTGTTACATATTTGTATGGTTATATCAGTATTGTCAAAGTATTAAGGGGGTATTCTAGTCTAGAATTTCGAAAAAATCGATTTTTTGCATATTTTCAAAGTTTAGACCTTTAAGAATATGTCCTTAAGAGGATTTTTTGAAATTCGAATTATTTTCGTAGTTATAGCTATTTTTGTGACGCGCCAACCAATCCGGTCTGGCCGGAACTCCAAACTTTAAACGCGTTTTTCTCGAAACTACTTTTTTTGACACGGTTGACGTGATATCTCAAGTTCTAATTGACCGATTTACTTGAAATTTAGTACAGAGCTTCTCAACATAACAATGATTACCCCAGCCTAGGATTTTTTAGAAATTTTGTTTTTTACTATTTTTAAAAAAATCTGAAATTTGAAAAAATAGGGCAAAAAAGTAACTGTTTTTTTCACACTGCCGCCATTTTGCGAAAAAAATTTTTTTTTTAATTTCCCTAGGCGGGGATACTACTACAACCTTCTTTTTCAATAATTTCAAAAAAAAAAATTGTTTCAAAAGACCGGAAGGGTTAGAACACGTCAACCAGGAGATACCTTTTTTCGAGCCCCCACTTTGTCAGCCTGTACCTTTTTCAATTTTGATTTTTTTGTTTTTAATAATACTTTTTTATACTCTTAAAATGTCAATAAATAACTGATAAAAAATGGGTAGTAAAAATATTTGTTGTCTTTTTTTATAGCTCCCGAAAAAACACCTAAAATTCGTGCGTCTAGACTAGAATACCCCCTTAAATTGAATACTTTTATACAATCCTCTAGTGAACAAATCAATAAATAAACATTAGACATTTTATAAAATATTACATTGAAGAGTGATTTATTTGTGTAAAATTAATCATTATCATATTATCAGTATCAATAATTACTTAGTATTATTTTCAACAGTTTTTATAATTCTTTTAATTGTACTTACCTCTTCAAAATATGAATTTTCAGGAACAATTTTCTCTATTATCTTACCCACACACGTTATATAACAAACTAACCATAGATATTTTATTTAAAATTGTTAAAAATTCCCTAATTGTCAGTGTTAAATGAATCATTCAACCCCAACATCACAAAAATGTTATAACTAGTACTCTGACAATAGTAACATGGCCGCCATGGCCAGTGAATAAAATGAAAAGTAAAATGATTGCTGAATACTTTTATAAAATTTTATCATGTTGAGGGTGAGTGAATTATTTCTATTAATTGAATTCACTTTTTTATTTATTGATATGTTAATATGTACAGAATATAAAAACAAAACATCTAATTATAAAATAATTTAAGCATTGTGATGTTAAATGTTGGGATGACTGAAATTATTTTCAACGAGTTTTAACGTATTTTTGAAATGGATTATTTTTTAGTATTTATCAATATATATATATATATATATATATATATATATATATATATATATATATATATATATATATATATAGTGTCGGACAAAACTTAAGCAACTATATGAAAACTGCATTAATGGTCCAAATATAAACAGTTAATAAAAATATAGAAATAATCGGAGTGCATCAAATTAAAACACTTATATCATATTTTAAAAATATGTAATCAACTATATTTATTTCCTTACTATAACAAAAAAAATCACATTGAACAAAATTATCTTATATTTTTACGCGACAAAAGTTAAGCAACTCTGTCACTTAACTCATAAACTAAAGTACTAACATTTAGTAGGATAGCCGTTTTTCTTAATAATAGTTGCACAGCGTCGTGGCATGAATTCAATTAATTTATTCACTACATCTAAAGATATTTCGTCTTTCTATGCAGCTTCAATAACCGAATATGATTCGGCTTTATTAGAATATGTTTGTTGCCTTCTAATTTTATTGTTGACTATTTCCCACAAGTTTTCTATGGGATTGAGGTCCGGAAATTGGGGTGGTCAAGAAAGAACCTCAATATTGTTCTGTTCAAACCACGTTTTAACAATTTTTGTGGTGTGTTTCAGATCGTTGTCATGTTGATACCTCTACCGAATAAGCATTTCTTCCTCCACAAAAATCAACATGACGTTTTCTAACATGTCTTTGTACATGAAACGATCCATTATTCCATTGATCTGGTGTAAAAGTCCCGTACCACAACCAGAAAAACAACTCCAGACCATTACATTTCCACCTCCGTAGTTGACAGTGTTTTTATAGTAACGTGGATCATATCTTTTTCCAACAGGACGCCGTACATGGCATATTCCGTCTGAATCGACTAAATTAAATTTTGATTCATCGCTGAATAATACGATCTTCCATTTTTTAACGTCCCAATGCAAATGATCGCGAGCGAATTTCAATCGAGCCATTCTCTGCTTTTTACTTAATAATGGTTTCTTGACTGGTCTTCTACTGTATAGGCATTTTTCCACAATTCGATGTTGTACAGTGCGGCAACTTACATTTAATTGTAATTCGGTTGCTATTTTGGTAGCGGGTAAAAATGGATCTACTTTCACTAATCGTACAATTCGATTATCTATTCTTTTAGATGTTTTACGGGGTCGCCCGGATCGTAACTTCGTAGTAACAGTCCCTCTAGTGCAATAATGTTGGATAATTCGTGACACAACCGATTTGTTTACATTAAATTGTTCGCTAATATATTTTTGAGGTACATTTTAACAATTTCTAATTTTAAATCGTCACTAAGTATTCTTCGTGACACTGCTAATATTTTTAAAACAATGGCGATAAAATACAAAACACTATCTGTATCAATCTGTATAATATGCACACTATATTTCAACGTTATTGACAACTATAAAAAAATATATTCCATGAGATTCCTCTTAGTTTATATTTGAAGCGACGGAGTTGCTTAATTTTTGTCGCGTAAAAATATAAGATAATTTTGTTCAATGTGATTTTTTTTGTTATAATGAGGAAATAAATTAAGTTGATTACATATTTTTAAAATATGATATAAGTGTTTTAATTTGATGCACTCCGATCATTTCTGTATTTTTATTAACTGTTTATACTTGGACCATTACTGCAGTTTTCATATAGTTGTTTAACTTTTGTCCGACACTGTATGTGATATATATATATATATATATATATATATATATATATATATATATATATATATATATATATATATATATATATATATATTTATATCACATACACGTATAATGAAAACAAATTGTTTGCACGTTTTTCTGAAACGAACAGATAACGTTTTATTTGAAATTTAAATGATTTTTTTAAAAAAATGCATTGTAACTATTTTAAGGTACATACATAATATGTATGCAAGTTGTGATAGTCAAATAAATGCATGTATATGTATTTGAAACAAGGTCGTAAATCGTATAGGAATGTTGAGCAGTTTATAAAATTCCGATTGGAATTTTACACGTCGAGTACGTAATTATAAAAGAAAAGTGGAAAGGAATAATATTTGTTTGAAATGTGTCTGCACATGCATAATAATTAATCTTTAAACGTCTTTCAGTGTCTGTGTTTCGACCATCGGTATGTACGTTTCTTAAACGATTTCAATTTAATTCACGAGAATGATATGAACGCAAATCACGGTAAATTGCAATTTCGGTTATAAACTTTAATCGGCACCTAATCCGACTAGTAAAAATAGATTCTGTGAGGAAGTGTGCAGTCGAATGTATGTACGTGTGAATGTATGTACATATACTACATTCATACACTCGGTAGTTACACGCTCGCTTATTGCTGACATTGGTCCAGTGGCCAACACGAACGTTGCATTAATAATAGGCAATTAAACTCAATAGAAAAGCAACAGGAGACATAGTTAAATGCATATCGTCCGTCTGAACAGTGTTTCGTGCACAGACGCCGCGTTCCAAGTTCGAAAAAGTGTCTTTCGCCATTCGTTCGCCGTGTTTACACAAATATTTATCGCGGCCGTGCGATCATAACCTATAAAAGTGAAAATGAATGTGTGTATAGACGACGTCGGAATCGCGTTCAACTGCTGAAACGGCAACAAGAAACGAGAAAAAGAGTTAACGTTTAAGTGGACAGCGCCATCTGTACGCCATGTCCGCGTATTCGAGCGACGAGGGAGAACCGGTCGGTGGCAGTTCGCACCAGCGACAGCGGTCGTTGAAGGATCGACTCAGAGAGGGCATCGCCGGCAGTTTTTCATGGCAGTAAGTCAGCTGATACGAAATTAATGAGATACTGACGGGACGTGTGTTCGACACTAACCCACGGGCACTCCGTATGCGTGTATCCAGATGTCCTGTTCGTTTTTTTGTCCGTTCTTCCGTTCTTGCCAGCACAGAAAAAGTATTACATCTCTTCCGTCCTACACCGTATGAATTATTCATACGGATTCGTTTTATCTTCCACTGCATGTATTTTTATGATACATTTATAAAAATATACATATATAACGATATTAGCATTTAAATAACGTAGGACATTAGAGTTTTCCATATAGCGACAATACGTCACGTTTAAAAATAACAAAATTATTGTTGAACGAACGACGGCCATTTATTAATGATCCGTCGATTACTGCTGTCCCATTTACGGTTATTACATTCGGTCATTAGTAATGTATTATTGAACATGTTTTCATCGTTTTTTTCATGAATATTCATATGCTAAATGTTACTGTCACACAAATCGATTTGTATCGGTGACGAATTGCTATTTATATAGACAAAGTAAATGTCTTTACAGTTGAAATGGATACAAATGATAGAAAAGTCAATTGCTGTTTATCGAAAATCAACCATTGTTATCTTTTATCTATGTGTCGTAATCTGTACTGATTTTCTCCACTTGTACGTAAAAATATATTTGAAGTAGTTGATGTAGAATCGACGAAAAATAATTTCACCTAGTAAGCAATATTTAATCGTAAAAATCCATCTTTTTCAACTTACGATTTTTAAAACCTGTATTGAAAAATTGAATTCATATCAGAATAGAGTAAAAATTATCCGATTTAACGACTAAAATTTTAGTCGAGTAAGTACAATTAATTTATTAGTCGTTTTGAAAACAATCGGCGAGTAACGACTAAAAAATTAATCGTTAACACAAGGTTTACAGACGTTTCATGTATACCTATCTTTACGGACACGCGTCAATTTGACGCATGAACAAAATCATACATTTTCTTTAAAAAACAACAATTATACAGTATTAATTTATAAATGAAACTATAAGATATACCTTTATATAAAATTTATAATATTTAACATGATATAACATTACATTTATTCCGTGTATCTTTTACACATATACTGGTAAAAAAATTATCAGTTATTATATTCCTGCCTTGATGTAAATATGATTCGGCTAACTTTAAAACTACAAATTCGTCCAAAAGTGTTGAAGTTTGCATTTGATCTTTACCCAGATTAGGGAAACCATTTTTTAGATATTTTGAATTTACATCTACTACCAACCAAAACTTTATGCCAAATTTATGTAGCTTATTTGCCATATATTGCGTGAATCTGCATCGGACTTTCGTAGGGAACAGTTGCTCGTCTATTGAAATATTTTCGTGAGGTTTTAATAAGATTGACTATTATGTATAAATTTGTTCCATATTTCAGATATCAATGCAAATTTATCTGTACGTAAACGTTCGGATCGTTCTGTTCTTTTATCAAATCATATGAATCGAAGAATTTGCGTAAATTGATCTCTAGGCATTGTGCTCAAGAAGAAAGCGGGTCTCGATTTCTTCGACCATAAATAAAAATCTTTTAGTGACTTTGCTTCATATGCCTTTTGTGTATTAGAGTTTTCCAACTAGCATTAATGCTTATTTTACGATTGCGTCAAATTGACGCGTATCGTAGAGATAGGTATACCACATACATAATTTCTAAATTAGAAAGTTTTGAAGAAAATTAATTTCCCTGTTTTATTTATCTCGTTAAATGGATAATAGTCAGTACAAGTGGTAGAAGAAAAATGTAAACGTTTTCTGTAAATTCCCTCATGAAATTCGAAATGTGTCAAAATGACGCGTCCCGTAAACCTAGTGTTAATAGTGATTGATTTTTTATTCATCAATCGTTTTAAATCAGTGTTTCTCAACCTTTTTTAGGCCATGCCCCACCTTAACATTTCTAAAATGTTTATGCCCCCCATACATAATTTTTAACCTTTAAAAATTGTTTTGTTCCCTTAAGAAATATAAATAATAAGTTTTAGGAAGAAATCACTATGAAATTGTTATCAAAACATCGTAAGTAAAATTTCAAAACATATAATGAAAAACTGAAATTCAAAATAATTTTAATATTGATTTTTCTATATTCATTTAGTGCGATCCTTGCGCTTGATGCTTGCTGCACAGAGATTTTATATTAGGTTTCAATTTACTTAGCTTTAATCTCAAGTCTCCACGTTGTGTTATATCAAGTCGATTTCTTTTTTTTTATCAGTAAATCATTTACAGCACTAAATCCACATTCAGCTAAATATGAAGATGGAAACGGTAGTAAAAGTTTTCTTGCACATTTGGTTGCATTTGAGTATTTAATTTCAGTTTCTTCACAAAGCCATGCCATCGCTCCTTTTATATTAAATAAAGTTTTTACTGATTCATCATTTTGCAATTCTGCGAGTTCTTCTTGATACTGCATATTTGATATATCAGAC
Organism: Neoneuromus ignobilis; assembly: GCA_029203775.1. Taxonomy (NCBI): domain Eukaryota; kingdom Metazoa; phylum Arthropoda; class Insecta; order Megaloptera; family Corydalidae; genus Neoneuromus; species Neoneuromus ignobilis. Next base: position 6,347,303 of record CP092096.1, on the reverse strand, counting down.
AAATCCACTAATATTGGCTGCATCATCCATGTTGGGAAATCAATTTGTTTTAAATCAGAAAATCTTTTTTTTAAATCAGCGGATAGAATATTCAAATGATTGACAATAACAAGTACAGCGGTATCAGTTACTTCACATTTTTGGAGCCAATGAAACTGTTCAAAGTTTTTGTTTTTAATATGTTTCTGATATAACTCTATATTGGTAATGAAACCAAATATCTTTTGCATCGACAAGTGTTTTATTTGGTCCTTGAAGTTGCTTATTTAATATATTTAGTTTTTCAAAGATATCGGCTAAATAACTTACAAATGCTTTACCATCGATTGTTAACAGATACTTCATTTCAGGTTTGTCGCTTAAAAAATCACTAAGAGTATCAAACAGTTGCATAAATCTTTTCAAGCAGTTTCCTTTGGATAGCCATCTTACTTCAGTATGAAGTAAAAGTCTCACATGGTCTTCATTTTGTTCTTCACAAAATAACTTGAAAAGACGCTCACATTTGGCACTAGCTTTAATAGCATTAACACACTTTATTACTGCATGTAGTACTTCATTTAGAACAGGCGAGATATTTTTAGCTACCAAGTTTAGAATTTGCCTTTTTTGTTAAATTTGTCACCGATATCTATCATTGCATTTAAATAACCCAAAGCGAAAGGGTTAAAGTCGTGTCGAGTCCATTTTTAAATTGCCCTCCTGTGGGGCGTGGGCCCCACGTTGGGAAACACTGTTTGAAATGGTAAATAAACCGATAAATCGTCACGAAAAATTATTTAATTTAAAAATAAAATATTCAAATACAATTCTTTTGTTGGAATAAATTACAAGTAATTTCTAATGAAATTTAATTTGTAATTTTAATGAAATTTAATTTTCAATGATTATTAATGAAATATAATACTTTCTAAATTATTTTCACGGGAGTATATAAAACAATTAAATTAAAATACTAATAAGGGTTTTGTTCACATCTTTCATCACCATCTTTTGACGGTGAAATAGGATGAATATTATTAAATAAAGAAATTCATTTCCGAAAAAGATATAAATACGAAAAGAAATAAGAAAAATTAATTGAGATTTTGATCGGTTTTTATATTTTCTATTCGATAAATTTTCTAGTTTAAAAAAACGATTAAAATGACATGATTAATTTTTTAGTCTGATAATTAATCGGATAAAAATTTAGTCATTAGATTTTTAATCATTTTTAAGACTAAGTAATTATGACTAAATTTTTAATCGGATGAAAATTTAATTAAATAACGCCTTATTCTGATTCATATGAAGAAATAAAATCATGTATCAAATATTTGTTCAAATTCAACTCAATATCCTTTTATGGCGATAAAATAAATAAACTTTTTAAGGGGTCATGATCAGTCAGGAGGTCGAAAATAACGTGATTATTGGGATTTTTTTTCAACAATATTTTAGTTTTTATGTCAGTTTCAAATAATATTAATTTTGAAGAATTTGTTTGATAATTTATTTTTATATATTATAGTTTATTTGCGGAACTCAAGTGGGTCACTTGAAATTATCAAATGGGTCACTTGGTGACCCGCGGGTCATAGGTTGCCGACACCTGCCATCGAATATCTTTAACAATAAAAAACTAATTAAATACTTTTTGTTTTATTTCCATTTAAACTTCTGAAGCGCTTATTGGAAAACCCTATTTATTGCAATATAGAGTTAACTTTTAAGTTTTATTTTAAACTTTCAATTTTATATTACACGACATTTCTAATCGTTAATCCTATTAATGTCTTATTGCTAAGCCTGTACTCTAACTGATATAAATTTACACAGATCGAGTACAGTATAAACAAAAACGCGTACTCTGTAATGAAATTATCTCGTTATAAATAGATTATCTAGAGATAAAAGTGCACTTGAAACGGATATGCAAGTATGAATCTATTAAACAATTATCTGTTTATTGGATCACATGTTATGTCGTAGCGTAGGTTCTTTGTGGGCGTTTAATAATCGTTTGACATTCGCAGTAATTGTATACGACCCGTACGATTCATTAACGATTGTCTAAAAGAAAAAGAACAAAGATGAATGTTTCTATCATCTTTGAAATTGTCGCGTTTAGTAACGAACGCAAGTAGGAAATAGATTATTTTTTTTCTTTTACCACAATTATTCAATAATGCATTTTTTCCTTCAGATATTTCTAATTGTGTATTTTTTTCGAAAAAAACAACAATATACACTAAGTAGAAAAAGTCTGTGTACACTTATCAATACAGATATATTTCTCAATACAAGAAACTTACTAATTTAAATTTAAAAACAAACATATTTTTTATTAATTCTATAAACTACTGATTGTTCATACATGGCAATTAAAAACATTTAAAATTTATAAAAAATAAACTAAAAAAGAAAAAACACAAAAATTTAATAAAATTCAGTAGAAAAAGTCTGCGTGCAGCAAATGAAAATCAAAAATAATATAAAGTAAAATAAACTTTTCAAGTGAATTAATAACTGATTGGATAGTCTCTTCTTTTAAGAACCTCCTATAATCGTTTTAGCATGAAATGTGCCAGTTTTATGGTTTCTTCAGTACTAATCTTATTTCACTTTTTTTCGATAACTTTCTTCAACATTTCCTTTACAATTATGCCATGTTGGCGAATTTAAGTTCGAGCAAATCCCACATATGTTCTATAGGGTTTAGGTCTGGAGATTGGGGAGGTGGATGTCACTGTTTTGGAACGTTATATAATATCCATAACTTAACTTCTGTCGTGTGTTTCGGATCATTGTAATGCACAAAATTGTAATCGGGGCCTAGACTTAATTTTTCAGCACTTTACTTTATATTTTGTTTTAAAATATTTAAGTAAGCATATTTATCCATCATGCATTCTAAAAACGTAATTTGTCCTTCGTCACTACTTGCCATACACCCTCATACCCTTACTCTACCACCACCGTGTTTCACAGTAAAAGCAAGATTTGTTTTATTCAGTGATGTACATATAATTTTGAGTCTTTTTATTCCAAAAATGCAATATTTGCTCTCGTCTGAGAAAATCATGTTTTCCCAAAACTGGATTAGTGTAGTAATTATGTGTTCATTTACATAAGCAATCCATTTTTATCCATTGATACGTGAAATAAATGATTTCTTACGCGCAACACGTTCATGATACCCACCTTTTTTATTATTTTTCGCACAATATCAGCGCAGATTTGTTTTTTAAATAGTATTTCAGTATCTTTTGTAATTTGGAGTGCAGTTATTCGGGGATTTTCTTTCATTGAAGCCACAATCTTAAGCCTTTATCTAAATGTTAACTTCGACGACCGCCCAGAAAACGGTTTTAAATGTAAATTTAAAATTGATTACTACTTTTTGAACTAAAGAATGTTGTCTTCAAACATTTTTTATTATTTCACGGAAACTTTTTCCTTCTTTCCATAACCTTAAAATAATTTTACGTTCACTAACAGAAATTTCCTTTTTCTGAATTCCAAGTTATTTATTTTTTGCAAAAAAAATTACTATTAGTAAAAATAATACGAGGGTAGTCCCATAAGTACCCGGCCTGATCTAGAGATGGCGGTAGTTGTTTGAAAAATATCACTGTATTAGAAAGTACACAATCTATAAGCATATGTTTCAAGTTTGAGGACGCCACGTTGTTTAGTATTTGTTTGGCAGCCATCAATAGTGAACGTTTTCAGTGAATTTGTGAAAATGGAGAAAATTGGTCATCGTTACGTGATACAATACTTTTATTTGAAAGGCCTCAGTCCAACCAATATAAAAGCTGAACTGGATTCTACTCTGGGTGAGTCTGCTACTTCTTTTACAACAGTGAAATATTGGGTAGCAGAGTTTAAACGAGGCCGTACGAGCTGCCAAGACGAGCATCGCAGTGGTCGACCAAATGAGGTGACGACTCCAGAAATGGTGAAGAAAATCCACAAAGCGGTACTGGATGATCGTCGACTGAAAGTGCGCGAGCTAGCAGACATAGTAGGCATTTCAAATAGTGCGGTACATCGCATATTATCTGAAAATTTAGACATGAGAAAGCTGTGTGTAAGATGGGTGTCGCGTTTGCTCACACTCGAGCAAAAACAGTGTCGTGAAGATGTTTCAATTGAGTGTTTAGCGAAGTTTCACAGCAACAAAGCAGAATTTTTGCGCCGTTTCATAACCATGGATGAAACATGGGTCCATCACTTCACACCCGAGACAAAAGAACAATCAAAACAATGGACTGAAAAGGGAGAACCGGCTCCAAAGAAGGCGAAGACCGTTTCATCTGCAGGCAAGGTCATGGCGTCGGTTTTTTGGGATGCGCGTGGGATAATTTTCATTGACTATCTTGAAAAAGGAAAAACTATCAACGGCGAGTATTATGCGAACTTATTGCAACGTTTGAGCGAAGAAATCAAGCAAAAACGGCCGCATTTGGCTAAGAAGAAAGTGTTGTTTCATCAAGACAATGCACCAGCTCACAAATCCGTTATTGCAATGGCCAAAATTAATGAATTAAAGTTTGAATTGCTACCTCATGCACCCTATTCGCCAGATTTAGCCCCCTCGGATTATTTTCTGTTCCCAAACTTGAAAAAATGCCTCAGTGGTCAAAGATTTCCCAACGATGAAGAAGTGATGTCGGCAGTTAATGGGTATTTTGAGGAGCAAGACAGTTCTTATTATAAAAAGGGTATCGAACTTATTGAACATCGCTGGGAAAAGTGTTATAGAGTTGAAAGGAGATTATGTTGAAAAATAAATATATTTTTTTCCAAAATTTTTCTGTTTTCTTTGTTGGGTCAGGTACTTCTGGGACCACCCTCGTATTTAACGCTTCATTGTGGACATGAAACTGTAATAATTTTAAAATAATAATGAGTGCAAATATTGCAAAAAAAATCGAAAATTTACCGTTTAATAAAATTTGTACGCAGACTTTTTCTACTGAATTTGTATGAACTCTTTCTTTTTTCTTTTTCAGTTTATTTTTTATAAATATAAAATATTTTGGTTGGCCATTTATAAAGAAATAGTAGTTTATAGAAATCATAAAAAAATTTTTTTTTTCAAATTTGAATTAATAAGTTTCTTTTATTTAAAAATGTATCAGTATTGATAAATGTACGCAGTCTTTTTCTATCTAGTATATATATCTACGTTCGGAATTTTCCGATACTTATATCGAAATATAAGAGTGACTAAGCTCTTTTCTGTTTTATATATTTGGGACCTTCACTAAAGGTCACCGAATAAATAAAGCATCGAAATATGATCATACATTAAATAATCAACAGTCGAAATAAATATTAGTCTGTTGATTAAGGAAGGTGAAACCTCTTGTTCCGTTAAACGCAATGCCATCATCTGCCTACGTACAATTTAACATTGACCGCACAATCAGACAATATCGAGAGTCAATGAATACTACTTATAATTATGATGAATAATGGATCTGTTGCCACGCCTGTCTATCGATCTATCTAAAAGAAGAGGAATAAGTGTTCGTATGTACGTACGAAAAATATCTCGAGCAACGACAGCGAAATATCCGACGACGTGAAGCGTACTTGAAACACTCGACACATAAACGTCCTTGTCCCAAATCCGCAAGACACATCCTGTCGTTTGACGTCGTCGTATGATCGACATCTTCCACGGAGATAACCGGTTCGACGTTCAGTAATTCGTACGTCTTGCATAAATCGTAACGTTCGATTTTGGTACGTGGGCGGTCGATCGGTGACAAGACTCGTTGCTGTTGCGAAACGATTTTTCCACATTTAGCTCACATGTGTGATTGTGCGATATGTAATTTTGATTACTGACGATGGACACGTACGACAACGTTCAATAACGTATGTGGGTTTCGAATGGATTACAACTGGAAATCCTACGACAGTTATTTGGCATCTGTGTCAAACAGAGATCATATCTATTCAAATACATTCTATTGAATTATTTTCATTTTTTTTAAATTATAATCGTTACTATTTTCGACGAATTTGATTTTTATTCTCAACTTTATTTCGTTTCTCAGAAATTACTAAGTGTTCAATAAATTCCAAGAAATTAATTATATTGGATTGAAAAAATAGTTTGTAGTGTTTTTTTAATAGATGGCACTAAATGACATTTCCCGTTTACCTTAATAATTTGACATGTTTGGCTATTTATAAATTTGACACCAAGCTCACATTATACAAAGCAGTGATAAGACCAGTGATGACGTACGCAGCACCGATATGGAGAAATTCATACAACTCCCATATTGTCTCGCTGCAGACAACCCAGAACAAGATCTTAAAAATGGCTCTTGACAAAAGAAGATTGTATAAAACTTCTATACAACACAAAGAAGCCGGAATAGATACGGTTGAAGATTTCATTAACACCGCGGTGTGGAAATTCTACACGAGAAAAAAAGACCATGACAACCCATTGATAAATGGCCTTGGAAGACCCAAGATAGTACCCATTGGTAGCCGGGTAGAAAAACACAGAAGAAGAAACGTCACGATGCAACCGTACGTATTTAGAGGATAACGAGACAAAGATGAAAAGACCAATCACAGCTGTTCGAAAGAACGAAAGACAAAACGAAAATATAAATTTTTGACATGGTCGAGGAGACAACCTCGGCCGGGAAGGAGGTGGGTGAGTTGCTAGTCTACGGCAGCATCTATTCGACTCAATTTTAGAATAGACATTAGGGTTTTTTGAAATTTATCCCTGCTAACGTACAGATACAGAAGACTCAACAATGTATAAGAAGATACAAACATATATGAAGACATATAACGAGCTACGGAGGCATAAAATACGTCCCTAGATACATTAAAGAAAAGAAGGGCAAATTGATCATAAGACAAAGAATAACTAAAGCTGAAAAAAAAGATAAGTTTGACAGGTGACGTTTGTACACGATTTTTTTAGTGAATATCTTTTAGTGATTAATTCATTTTTGATATGTTAATTTAAAACTTAAAAATGGACGTAAACAGCTTGCACTTACCCAATGTCATATTATTTTATTTCCGAAAAGGGAAGAGTGCTATCCAAACGGTAAAAAAGATATGTGCAATTTATGGAGATGATGCTGTAGCAGAAAGCACTGTTTGCAAGTGGTTCGTCCTCTTTTGAAGTAGCAATTTTGATGTAGAGGACAGAGAATTATCCGGTAGGCCTAAGGTAGTCGATAATGACCAAATCGCAACTTTCATTGAAAATAATCCACTTCACACGTCGTGTGATATCGCAGTAGTACTTTAAGTATCTCAAATGAGTGTTGTAAGACTTTTGGGTGCACTAGGTTATGTGAATTGCTTTGATGGTTGGGTTCCACATAATCTGACAAAACTTTTGATGGACCTTATTTCTATCAGCGATACCCTCTTGAAACGAAATGATAGTGACTCATTTTTAAAACGGATTATTACAAGTGATGAAAAATGGATCGTGTATAACAATGTAGATCGAAAAAGATCCTGAACAAAACGAAATGAACTAACTTTAACCACTCCAAAAGCCGGTTTGCATCCAAAAAAGCTAATGCTATGCATTTTATGGGATTAGAAGGGTGTTCTATACTACGTACTACTTCTACATAACTAAACGTTAAATTCGGCCAAGTACTGCTCTTAACTTGATCGACCAAAAACGTCCGAAATTGGTAAATCAAAATGGCGTAGTTTCCCTCCAGGACAACACAAGAGCGCATGTGTCTTTATAGACACGACAAAAATTGATGCAACTAGGGTGGAATGTTCTGCCCTATCTACCGTATTCCACTGACTTAGTGCTCTTAAATTATCATTTATTCCGATTGCTACAGAATTCGATTAACGGGAAGAATTTCATTTCATTGGAAGACTGCAAAAATCACATCAAGCACTTCATAGCAAAAAAGGACACCAAGTTCTGGGAAAAGGAAATAATGAAGCTACCTGAAATATGACGAAAGGTGATACAATAAGATTATACATAAGTAATAAATTTAAAAAAATTAGAATTATGTAAAACTCTATTAAATTAACCCATTCGCTACCAGGGCCTCAGGAGATAATCCACCACCACAGCCCAGACGTTTTATTATTTAAATATGATACCAAATTGTCATTAATTTTTATGCAATGTATTTATAACGTTGTAAATGAATGAAATTAGCAATTTTACAAATCGACACACATATGTAACTCTAGGCCTGTGATTCTCAACCACTGTGCCGCCACTACAAATACCCATACATAAGCGACGTCAGACAAGTAGTTCAATTGGTTCTACCTTCCTAGACAAAATATGGTGTGCTAAGTTAAGCTTACTTATCTGATATTTTTAATAACCTAAATACAAGTATGCAAGGACCGAAAGAAAATATTTTAAACTCATCCGATAAATTGTTGGGATTTCAAAAAAAAAATTACTTTATGGAAGAATAAAGCACAAGAAGGTAGTTTAGAAAAGATTGAGTCAATTCCAAAAGACTGTTATAAAATAATTCATAAAATACTTATTGATCATTTGATAATACTAGAGCAAAGAATTGTTCATTACTTTCCAAATTTAAAAATAAAAAAAAAATTGATTGGATTCGAAATCCATTTGTGATAAACGACACGTCAGTGTATGAATTAACTTTAAAAGAAGAGGAAGAACTAATTTCGGTGTTTAGTAACCGAAATTTAATTTCAAAACATTCAAAAGAATCAATTCATTCATTCTGGATCAATCTTAGATACGATTATCCGACAATATCACAAAAAATTTTAAGTGTGTTATTACAATTTTCCACAACTTATTTTTCGAATTCGGATTTTCGGCTTTGACCGACATAAGAACGAAAAAAATATCCAGACTTTTAAATCTGGATCACGAAATGAGAGTAGCATTATTTTTTACGCCCAAATATAAATGAAGCAATTCAAAAAACACCAAGCTCAAATTTCGCATTAAATGTAATTTGTAATTGATCATTAAATAAACATTTTGTTTACTTTGTAATGCAATTTCATTTTATATTTCAGTGAAAATTATTATCGTATGCTATTTTTACAAATTATAGGTACATCAATCAATTAACCAAGTAAAATTCTTTTAAATTTATCTTATTGTTGGTGTACCACCAAATTTTTAAATTATTAAAAGTGTACCGTGACGAAAAAAGGTTGAGAATCACTGCTCTAGGCTATAGATAATAAATTCCTTTTGCAGCTTATGCGTCACATATATGTGACACATTTAATTAAAAGTAAATGAATTAAATTGGAAAGGATAAACGAAATCAAAACTTTTTTCAAAGTGAAATACATGTTATTTATTTGTATGATACATTTTGAAACATTTGTCTATACATAGCCCAATTGGTAGTTCTGTAGTTGTTTTACAAATTTCGCAGGTATACAATAGCATCCTGTATCTATTTGATTGTTTTTAACATAATCCATCTGTTTACCAAAAGATTTGGTACAAACAGTTATCATAAACTGATAAAAACACTTGTCACATATTTGTGACATCTGGCTCAAGTAAGAAAATCGGATCATCACATATATGTGACCTTGATAGCGAACGGGTTAAACTTAAAAAACTGTACGAACTTTTGTTTTAACCCAATAAATAATATTCTATTAGATAAAAGCCATTTAAATTCATAGAAGAGATAAAAATTGTGTTATAAAAAATAAATATTCAGTTTCTTAATCAATTATTTTGAAATTTTGTACGAGGTCGTTCACAAAAGTAATATTTTCAATACGTCTTGTCGAAGGAAGGAAACAAGAAGTTTCCAAAATATTCTCTAAAGATAAAATATTTAAATTGGATAACGAATGATAGAGAATGAGATTAGATGATGTCTGTAAACGTACGACAGAATTTTCTTTGTCTCTTACATACGTACGTGTTTGGTTCTATCACGTGTTTCTACTCGACGAGGTATTGCATGTCTGAACATCTAGAAATAATAAAACACACGTAGAATGGATGCTATATGACGATGAAACGAACAACAAAACTATTCGCATACATTATTTATCTTGCACATTTCGTTCAGACGTACGCTGACTCTCAAACGAGCTGATTCTGTAATTTTATTATTCATTTTTCGTGCAATTTACGAAATGCACGCAAACGAGATTAGTTTACAACTCCGTCGCGCGATTATTCAATTTTTGGCCTGTTCGAACGAGTCCGGATATCTTGAATCGTCTCATAAATAATATACATGTATCTATCTATAGTAAATACTAACAACTTTGTATATATGAAATCTTGGTATGAATTTACGTTTTTTTAAAAAAAAATCGGACGATTTTTTAACGTCTTGAATTTAAATATAAGCACAAAAATAATGTTTTGTTGACAGATTCTTGTATAAATCTCTAAATATTACACCGTGTACACGACCAGTAATACTGTAATGAACGTACAAAATCATCAACATATTTCTCTGTGCCAAAAATTTAGTTTCGAAAACATTACGATGTAATTATTCTCATTTTTTTTATTTTGCTTAATGTTTATTATGAAAACAATATACAGCGATACTAATATAACTAAAACTATGTTTACACCTTCATATATATATATACATATACAGTGGCCAAAAAAAGTATTCGAATAGTAGACAATTTCAAATAAAATGCTATTTTTTTCTTTAAGTTAAAGAGAAAATCTTATCATTTATAATTGCCCATATATACTGGAAAAACTTCCCCAATCGCCAAACATGAACCCAATAGAAAATCTGTGGGCGTTCCTGGAAGACTGTATTAGAAAATATAACATTTATAATAAAAAAAATAACTAAATAAAATTTATTGATCTAAAGTATATATATATATATATATATATATATATATATATATATATATATATATATATACATAAATTTTACAGTAAATGAGATAATGAGTAGATGTTGTGTGTTATCTGTTAAGATATTTTACCAGTATACAGTGAAAGCAGGTGTTTGTGTTTTGATGTTTGGGGTGTTTAGAAATGTGAGACTACGGGAAAATTTTCAAATAAACCGCTGAAAAAATATGAGCAATCAGTCATCCGCTTCGTGTGGGTTTCCGCGTCACGTAAAAATTTTACCCCAACGCCGCTAAAGAAGTTTCACTTCAAAAAGATACTGCTGGAAGAATGGGGCAAAATAACGGAAGAACAGACAAAATAATTATTTAAATCTATACCAAAACGGCTTTTAGTTGTTATTAATGCTAATGGGAACCTCACAAAATATTAATTTTAAAATTTCATTCTATTTTTATGGTTATTTTTTTTGAGTGAATACTTTTGTGTTATTTGAATTCTTTTGAATTTCTTATTTTTTTAGTTTAATTTAAAAGAGAATTAATGAAAATTAAATTTGTAATTATAAATAAAAAGTAATATGTTCAAGCCAAATAAATTAGTAAAAATTGTAAAACAGCGTCTTTAGTTTAACTTTTTTACTTTTACTAGCCACTGTATATATTTATATATATATATATATATATATATATATATATATATATATATATGTATATGTATACACGAGAGTCGTTTGATAAGTATGGTAAAAAAGTAAAAAAAACAACTTTTTTTATTTTTCAACATAATTTCCGTCGAGCTCTATACACTTAGTCCAGCGGTATTCCAATTTTTTTATCCCTTTGGAAAAGTAGTTTGAATCCAAATCTGCGAAATTCTCGTTCATGGCGGCAATGACCTCCTCATTTGACACAAATTTTTGTCCCCCGAGTCAGGTTTTTAGATTTAGAAATAAAAAAAGTCGAAAGAAGCCAAATCTGGAGAATAGGGTGGATGCGTCAGCAATTTGTAGTTCAATTCATGCAGTTTAGCCCTTACGACAATTGACGTGTGAGCAAGTGCATTATCTGATGAAAGATCACCTTTTTTCGTGCCAGTCTTGGATGTTTCTCCTGCAGTTTACGGTCCAACTGGACTAGGAGGGTAGTGTAGTATTGTCTTGTTATTGTTCGACCTTTTTCCAAGTAGTCAATGAAAATGACGCCTTGTGAATCCCAAAATATTGAGGCCATTACCTTGCCGGCCGATGCAACGGCCTTCGCTTTCTTCGGAGCATTTTCACCAGGTCTTATCCACAGATTTGACTGCTGTTTTGATTCGGGAGTGTAGTAGTGGATCCATGTTTCATCCATAGTATGAATCGACGCCAAAAATCTTCTGGATTGTGAGTAACACGAGACAAACACTGTTCAGAAATTTCGGTTCGCATCCGTTTGTGGTCGATAGTCAATAATCGCGGCACCCATCTTGCGCAGAGCTTTTTCATGTGAAATTCGGCATACAAGATATGAAAAACTCGTTCTGTTGAGATGCCTACGATTTTAGCAATCTCACGAATTTTGATCCGATGATCTTTTAATACTGTACAATGGATTGTTTTTATCATTTCCAGTGTGGTTACCTCGACTTGGTGACCAGAACGCGGTTCATTTTCCATCGATTTTCGGTCACGTTTAAACTCATTTATCCAAAAATAAATGGTCTTAAGTGATGGTGCGGAGTCTCCATGTGCTTCATCCAACTCAGTTTTGATCTGTGCAGCTGTCCACTTTTTCAAATAGAAATGTTTGTTCACTGCGCGAAACTCACTTTTCTCCATGATCTCAACTATCACTGACAAGCTCGCTTTTAAAGTTTGCTAATCAATAACAGTATTACGGTTCAGACTGAAACTATGTATGACTCAGTTCGAAGAATGGTTCTATTTAACCGTGTGACACATCGTAACTTGCGATGCCAACTGACGAAAATTTACCATACTTATCAAACTACCCTCGTATTATTGATTTGGATTAATAAATTACAGTGAGTCACAAAAGTCATAAATATATGTGTAATTTGAAAAAACAACAAAATGGGCTTAATTGATTTATTATATTCATTTTTTTAATACAAACAAACATAAAAATTTTAAAAATATAATAAAAACTAATTTCTTAATTTTGATTACTGTAATAAAAACAAATAAATTTAAATAACTGAATTTAACAAATAGATCTCATAAAAGTCATAAGATAATGTAGTACTAAGAATACAAATTACAATCATATTTTTTAAAAAATAATTTTAATATTTTAAAGGTTTTTCTTTGATCTTTGATCTTTATTTAATCTTCTTGACATTGATTTTATTAAATTACTTCATCTTTTTCAATAACTCAGAGTTATTGAAAAAGATTTTTACAGATGAATCGGCCGTTATTACCACCCAAATAACATATAAATAAATATGAATAATAAATATAAATAATAATAAATTTAAATAATATAAATGACAGTAAAACCAATGCTAAAAAGATTAAATAAAACCCTGAAATTAAAAAAAGGCACTAAATATTAAAATTATTGCTTTAAAAAATATAATTGTAATTGTATTTTAGTATTACATTGTCCTATGACTTATGTGAAATCGATTTGTTGCGTTTAATTTGTTAAGTTTATTTATTTTTTATTATAGTAATCAAAGTAAAAGAATTAATTTTTTTTCTTTCATTTTTGAAACGTTTATGTTTATTTCTATTAAAAAATTTAAATATAATATATCAATAAAATCTGTATTGTTTCTTTTTCCAAATTACACGTTTCCCATGACTTTTGTGACTCACTGTAAGTGATATTAACACTACTATATAAACCGAATATAAAAATGATATTTATAGAAGTTCTTTATTATTTATTAATGAATTTCTGTGCCTTGGACATAGTTCCGACGGAAAAAAACGATATTAAACAGAAATCAGTTTCTTTGAAAATAAAAAAAAACTTTTAAAACCCGAATAAAAATATCTGTTAATCCATTATGTGTGCGGGGGAGAGTATGTATGTTTATATGTATATACATTCTGTCCAAAAAGTAACGGAACTTTCTTATTTAAACTGCGCGCGCTTGTAGAATATCATGTTATAATTTTTTTCCAAGTTGGTACATCTGTCATTAAAATCTATGACAAATTTCACGACGCTACAGTCATTAGTAAATAATTTACAATGGTTTTTGTTAGACAATGATTGTTGTCCACAGCGATTTTTACGGTATCGAAATCAGTTGATCAAAGAATTTGCATTAACTTTTGTGTTGCGAATCAAATAAACTTCACGAAAATGTTAAAAACTTTAAGAAAGACATACCCTGAGGATTGTCTACGAGGATGGTTCCAGAAGTACTCGATCCAACAAAGAAAACAATTGAAACATCTTCACGACACTGTTTTTGCTCGAGTGTGAGCAAACGCGGCACCCATCTTGCACACAGCTTTCTCATGTCCAAATTTTCAGATAATATGCGATGTACCGCACTTTTTGAAATGCCTACTATGTCTGCTAGTTCGCTCACTTTCAGTCGACGATCATCCAGTACCGCTTTGTGGATTTTCTTCACCATTTCTGGAGTCGTCACCTTATTTGGTCGACCACTGCGACGCTCGTCTTGGAAACTCGTACGGCCTCGTTTAAACTCTGCTACCCAATATTTCACTGTTGTAAACGAAGGAGCAGACTCACCCAGAGTAGAATCCAGTTCAGCTTTTATATTGATTGGACTGAGGCCTTTCAAATAAAAGTATTGTATCACGTAACGATGACCAATTTTCTTCATTTTCACAAATTCACTGAAAACGTTGACTATTGATGGCTGCCAAACAAATACTAAACAACGTGGCGTTCTCAAACTTGAAACATATGCTTTATAGATTATGTACTTTCTAATACAGTGATATTTTTCAAACAACTACCGCCATCTCTAGATCAGGCCGGGTACTTATGAGACTACCCTCGTATCACGCACAAGAGTTTTAGAGTGGCATAAGGCGTTTAAAGAGGGTCGTGAAGTCGTTGATGAATCACGATCTGACGCCTATCGACAAAAACTGACGATGAACACGTTGTCCAAATCAAAGAATTGGTACTCAAAAATCGTCGTATGTCCATTAAAGAGTTAACAACTGAGATGGGAATCTCAAAAACACAATGTCATGTTATTTTGGCTGAAATATTGGACATGAAACACGTCGCTTCTCGCATGGTGCCAAGAACACTAAATTGTTCGTAAGTTTTTGTCAAAAAACTAAACCAAATCATTTCACAAGCTCCGTATTCGCCTGATATGGTTCCATGCGACTTTTTTCTATTCCCAAGACTTAAGATGCCGCCCAGAGGGAATCGTTTTGAGTCGATTAAAGCTATAAAAGAAAATTCGCTTTGTGAACTGAAGACTATATCATAAAACACGTTCGCAGGGGCGTTCGTGGATTGGAAGAAGCATTGGCATGCGTGTATTGTTTCCAAGGAGGAATACAGGTAACCCTCCTATAACACAGTAGATAGGTTCCTAGAAAATGCCGTGTTGTGTGAAACCGTATTATATGAGACTAGGAGCCAATACAAAAAAGGAGGTTAAGTTCCGAAAACTTATTAAAAAGAAATATTTTTTTTCTGTATAAGAAACTTTCTTTTCGTTAAAAATATTAAAATATATTTACCAATATATAATACAATACCTAAAGAAACAAACAATATCTATTTTAATTTAATATAATCTTAATTTAATAATTTTCTTCATCATCACTGCTCAGTATAATCAAACGAGAACGTTTTTTTCGGTTGAACGATATCATCTTCACTTTTTAAACCTTTTTCTTCAGTTAGATTTTTTCTCCTTCTAGTCTTTATGAAAATATCTGTAATTTTGGTTTGTGTGCTGGTTCTTACAAGGTCGTTGTAAATGTCATGGTATGGAGATAGGCAATTTTGCAGCTCCATTTTGAATTTTCGGCTTCTTTCAGCTGAAAGGTCTGCATTCAAGAAAAATTATTCTAGATTTTTGGCTAAGTTTAGGACTTCCTACATTTTTTTATTGTTAAATTATTCACTACAACCTTCATTAGTGTTATTGTTCTCAAAATCGATTTAATTTACAACTTCGGATGTTATTTCCACCAAATCTGCTTCGCCAATTTTTTCTTCCACTAATAAATCTTGAACGTCCTTAATAGCTATCTATTTTATAATTTTTTAATATATTTTCTATAACAAAAATCATGTTATCTAATGTTGTAGAAGGGTTTTCGCAATTCATTACAAAGGTTTTCGCAATTTTCTTAACGTTTTAGAGCGAAACCGTGTTGTAGGTTGTCGTGTTATACGGGGATTTCCTCTATTTATCTTATCGTGTTAGATGATTGTTTGAATATAACACATACTATTTATTTATTCATCCAAATTATTGTCATCTTCAAAGTAATTCCTTCCCGTTGCGATACACATACGCCAACGTTTAATCCAATCTTGGAAACATTTTTCATATTCACTTTTTGGAAATTCCATCAGCACTTCCTTCGATTTTTTTTATTGATTCAACTGGGTTCTTCGAAGTGTTTTTTTTTAATCGATTAAACAGGAAAAAGTCGCATGGTGGCATATTTGGAGAATATGGTACTTTTGGAGCAATATTTGTTGAATTTTTGACGAAAAACTCGTGAAAAATTCAAGGATTTTGAAACAAGTTTTGCTGACAAACGTTTCAAGCTCAAAACATCACTTAAAATTGCGATTATTGAACCTATTAATATGCCAATATCTTCAGCAAGCTCTTTTACAGTCAAATGACGATTTTTCATTACTTTTTCTCTAATTTTTTTGATATTTTTTTCGGTTATTGATGTTGATGATTGACCAGAACGAGATTTATCTTCTATAGATTCACAACCATCTCTGAACAGCTTATGCCACTGAAATACAGTTTTTCTCGATAAAGATTAATCACCGAATGCTTTCTACACCATTTTAAACGTTTCAGTAGCATTAATTTCATTTTTAACATAAAATTTAATGCAACTTTTTTGTTCAACGATATTAAACATTTTGGAAATGGAAAAAGGCAAAAAGTTGATATAAAATAAACAGCTGTAACTTATAAACTATTTGACATATCGAACTGAAATTAGGAGCAAATGTCACTGAAGGTTGTGCCAACATAAGAAAAAAAGTTTTTTGAACTACGACTTTCGCGCGATTTTCAAATTAAAAAGTACCTTATTTTTTGAACAGAGAAGTATAATATTTTTATTATTTATATTGTTTATTATTTTATATTTTTTTAATATATTTTCTATAATACAAATCGCTTTATCTAGTACTGTAGAAAAGTTTTCGCAATTTATTACAAGGGTTTCTGCAATTTTCTCTCATGTTAGAGCGAAACCGTGTTGTAGAAAGGTTACCTATACTTTGAAGACGATAAAATAAATATTGATGAATAAATAACTTTTTATGTGTTTTATTTTAAAAGTTTCGTTAGTTTCTGGACTAAATGTATATATATATATATATATATATATATATATATATATATATATATATATATATATATATACATACATATATACAAATGCACACCTATGTATGTGTGTATTTCCATTAACGAAACATTTACGAACACATCTGGTAGTGCATTCTAGTCGTCATAAATCTGCAAACAGATATGTTTTTAATATATATTTGCGAGCATTAATTTTTATTTTAAACATTTATTATTTGTTTGTACATTTTTTTTTATTATTCGTACGGCCTTTCATTAACTAGGTCGATTGTCTGGAAAGTATATTTTTGAATTATAATAATTTTTAAAAATAGAACTACGACAATTTTACATGTCTACGTGAACGAAAATAAGAAAAAATGCAAACATATATTTTTTATCTTTATTATATAAAAACAAACACTCGTCACGTTCTACTCGTGTTTCCAATTACATCTATAGTAATAAACATCAAACATGGGTAGAATTATTATATATATATATATATATATATATATATATATATATATATATATATATATATATATATATATAAGTAGGTCATTTCATTAAATAAAAGCCTATAGTATTTAGAACGAACGTCATTATATGTTGTACGAATAAAGAGGATGATGTTTTATATAGAAAAGTTTCAGATTTCTGATTATTAAAGACGCAATGCGGACTGTTTGAAAAACATCTTTGATCTGTGAACGTTTTAAGCGTTTTTAATATGTTTGTATGTATATGTTTTTTTATTCTTTCGTCCGTTCTGTTTTTCGCTCGTTCGCGTAAAATAATATTCTCAGATCGTATCCGTGTAACAGTAATTATTTTTCGTTACTTTAACCTACAAATCCTTTATAAACACATTCCGTTTAGATAAAGAGATCTTTCGGCCGTAATTAAACGCACGCATTATGCGCACATAAATGAATTTTTGTCGTGTGTAAGAAATATTGTTGATAATTGTTGTGATTTCACGACATTTGGAGTTCGTTGTATGTAAAAAGGTCGTGTGTTTTTTACTCTAATGATTTCTTTTTGTTAATATATGTACTGTCAAGGACATTTTCTAACGGAATATAAGTACATATAAATTGTTTTTAAAGAAAACCTTCTGTCATGATTTTTTTCTCTCTTAAATACATTTACGCTCAAAATAATAAGATCAAATTAAATGTTTCTTTTTTAACTAATTTTTTTGCTCCTTTATTGACAACACTAATGTGATACCTAGTGTTTGTTTTTACCGCTAGAATTTCAATAATTTTACACTGTGAGACTGAA
This sequence comes from Neoneuromus ignobilis, assembly GCA_029203775.1. NCBI lineage: Eukaryota > Metazoa > Arthropoda > Insecta > Megaloptera > Corydalidae > Neoneuromus > Neoneuromus ignobilis. The sequence continues at coordinate 6,328,666 of CP092096.1, read as the reverse complement.
CTGTCGTAATAAAACAGAAACAGGGAAATCCACGAAGTGATTATCAAGTTGTGAAATTATAATAATAAGAATAAACATTTCGTTCCTTGTTTTATTTAATAATAAAAGTAAGTAAAATAACAAAAAAGTGAGTTTTGTGAAATAAACTATAATCTCGAGAAATTAAAACAAAAATAATTAATTTTTTTAGAAAAAATGGATAGGGGAAACCATTGTTCTAAGAGAATGACAAATTCAAAAATAACACTAAAAAATCAAGGAAAGACATGTTGGGAAATCACTGAATTGTTTGGAATTTCGTTATGTATGATTCACAATGCACCAAATTTCAAAGTTAAACCAGAAACTTGCGGCCTTAAGCGCAATTGATAAAATTATTTATCGTCGCATGGTACTGATTTACAAAATAAACCCTTTAACACTAAACCTACCGATACTTCATGTATACCTATTCCTACCACAGCGGATCAAGTGACCCGTCTTTAAAATGTTATATAATAGGTTGTCAAATATCTCCCTTCCGCCTTTTTGTCTTTTGAATTTCGCGGCTATGTACAAAGCGTTACAGAGCTCGTATCGGGCAACACTATACATCATTTGAAAGGTTTTTACATAACCTACAAAACGACACTATGCATGATTAGTTTGGATACTGCGTTCAAAAGTTATAGACGTGTAAACATGGAGTTCACTAACGCCGAAGTTCGCGCTATTTTGAAGTTTTCCTTCGTTAAAGGCAAATCCGCTAGAGAAACGTTCCGTGAGATTAATAGTGTTTTGGGGGATGGTACTCTATCACTTCGAACCGCGGAGGAATGGTTTCGACGATTCAGAGCCGGTGAAAACGACACCATGGATAAGCCAGCCGGCGGAAGACCTGTGACGACGAATACCGATCAAATCATGGAAATCATCGAGTTAGACCGGCATGTGACATCTCGTGACATCGCCCAGGAGATGGCAGTTAGTCACCAAACCATTTTAAACCATCTGCAGAAGGCTGGATACAAAAAAAGCTTGATGTTTGGGTGCCGCATGATTTGACGCAAAAAACCTTCTGGACCGAATCAACGTCTGCGATATGCTGCTGAAACGGAACGAACTCGACCCATTTTTGAAGCGGATGGTGACTGGCGACGAAAAATGGATCACATACGACAATATTAAGCGAAAACGGTCGTGGTCGAAGGCCGGTGAATCGTCCCAAACAGTGGCCAAGCCGGGATTGACGGCCAGGAAGGTTTTGCTGTGCGTTTGGTGGGATTGCAAAGGAATCATCCACTATGAGCTGCTCCCATATGGCCAGACGCTTAATTCTACCATCTACTGCGAACAACTGGACCGCTTGAAGCAGGCGATCGACCAGAAGCGTCCAGAATTGGCCAAGAGGAAGGGTGTAGTGTTCCACCAGGACAATGCCAGGCCACACACATCTTTGGTGACTCGTCAGAAGCTACGGGAGCTCGGATGGGAGGTTTTATCGCATCCACCATATAGCCCGGACATAGCGCCAAGTGATTACCACCTGTTCCTGTCCATGGCGAACGCCCTTGGTGGTGTAAAGTTGGCCTCAAAAGAGGCTTGTGAAAAGTGGCTGTCCGAGTTCTTCGCAAATAAGGAGGGAGGGTTCTACAAGAGGGGTATTATGAAGTTGCCGTCTAGATGGAACCAGATTATCGAATAAAACGGCGCATATTTGAACTAAATCCGATCACTGTAACACTTTTTATAAAGCATTGAATAAAGAGCAAAAAAGCGGAAGGGAGATACTTGACAACATAATATATATTACCATGTATAGCGAAAAATATATCATTTAGCACAATTTGGTACATGAATAAAACAATTTTTTTCAAATAACGATTCAAAATTGTTTATTTATTTATTTATAAAACCTATTTGGCACCTTTTTCGCATTTACACACGAGAATTCGAACTTGAATTTGTTGACGTTTTCTGTATAATTTCTTTTTCTTCCTGTTGCTCATATTGAAAATCTTCGGCAAGTTCTTCAGTAATTGGAATAAAAATTGTTGTCTAGAAATTTTTTCGCCGGTTGTTTCTCTGTATAAAACCCACGAGTCGATTCCAGCCAGGTCAAGAATATTGAAGAAAATCTGCGCAGGCCATCTTTGCGATTTCGATTTCACGGAGTATTTTCTTGCCATTTGATCCGTCATGTGTAGACATTTTACCGTATTTAGTATTATTGTAGAATCTGATCGTTTCAGGTATACGCTTACCATTTTTTTCGATGCTTATAGATTTATGCTTTGAGCTTAATAGAAGCACTTTTTTGTTTGGCTAACGAATTCCCCAAGCGGAGATGAAGCTCCTCTGTTTTCATCCTTTCCCAAATATGGAAATCCATTTATAATGTATTTGGTGCTGACGTCAGATGCTAGCCAGAATTTGATACCAAACTTATCTGGTTTGTTCTGCATATATTGCGTAAACCTACACCTCTCTTTGGTTGGGAAAAGCTGTTCATCGATAGTTATATGTTCCCCAGGCTTGTAACAATTTTGGCTATTCTCGTTATTCGATGAATTTGTACCATACTTCAGAGATTAAATCAAATTTATCTGTTTGTAAACGCTGGCTTCGTTGACTTTTTTATCGCTCGCTTGGAGTAGAGTGAAATTCGCTATTCATTCGTCAGCCAACAACAAATATAACGCAATACAGCAAAATATATGATGGAATAGCAAAAATGTCTAATGCAATGGTTTTGTATCACAACCACACATACAAATCTTCATGATATCATATGAATCTTTGCACGGGTCAAATGACCCGTTGCAGTAGTTAAGACAGATTACATATATTTCTCGGTAAAAAAATAACAAGAGAGGAGTAAATATTGAAAAATGCATTGTATGTAAATTATATTAAAAGTCATAAAGTCAACTAGCGATGTGATAACGCTTTATGTGAGAAATTTTGAAAAAAAGTTTAAAAAGGGTCATTTGACCCGTCGTGGTAGGTTTAGTGTTAAAGTCCGCGAAAGACATCAAGTTTGAAATGAACATTTCAGTAAGTATTTCAATAATCTTCAGAAGACTTTAGAAGTACCGCTATTGAGTAAAAAAAATTAAAGATCGATTAGATTTGGCTAAAACCTACATATTGAATAAAAAAAATGGAGAAATATGCTTTGGAGTGATGAGTGTAAGATAAATTTGTTTGGGTCTGATGGGAAAACTTTTGTACGACGACCAATAGATCAAGAACTTTCACCACGTTACACAAAAGGACTAAAAAGTACGGTGATGGAAGTTTGGTGGTTTGGGGATGCTTCTCTTGGTACGAAATAGGGCCACTTCGTATTATCAAAAACAAAATGGATGTCAGTAAATATGTAATCATACTGGAGAAGAAAATGCTGCCATATGCTGAAAAAAATATGCCTTTAAAATTCATCTTTCAGCAAGACAATGACCCGAAACACTTCGAAAAAAGCTTCGGTTTGGTTTTGGGCTGATAATATCGAACTTATGAAGTGGCCCGCACAATCTTGCGATCGAAAATTTATATTCTGAGCTTAAGAGAAGCATTCAAGACAAAAGACCGAAAAGTAGGATCGAAATATGACAATATGCCCAGGAAACATGGTATAACATTTCGTTTGAGACTTGGTTGAATCGTGGACAAAAAATGTTAATAAATACTGAAAAATAAAGGTTATACGAGGGTCGTTTGATAAGTATGGTAAATTTTAAAATTTATGAAAAATTTAAAAATTCATTAAATTTTAAAATGTTATAGTAATTTTTTACCATACTTATCAAACGACCCTCGTATAATAAAATACATAATAATATATTATATAATGATGGTTGAAAGCTTTTATAATCAAATAATTTAGTTAAAAATAACTTTATTTTTGTTCTTATTTTTTTGATTCTGTAATTTTTTACTATTTTGTTTTGACTAATTTTTAATTTTATTATAAACTTAAATAAACTTCTTTATTTTGCAATTTTATTTTTTGTTAATAAAAAGTATAGTAATTATAAATTTACTTTATTGTGGACAATTTTCATAATTTTTTTTTCTTATGAATATCTTGTACCGACTGGGTAGAACAGTGGTTAGCATCACCGCGTGTCATGCGGGAGATTGCGTTCGAATCCCAGTCGGAGAGTTCCTCATGTTTTCGAGGGTTGAGCCATGAAGGCTGACAACCTCATCTTGTAAAAAAATAGCTGTCCATTCGGGAGTAAAACCCCGAATGAGCGGAAAGCGTCGTCAGACGCTATAAAAACCGCATATATATATATATATATATATATATATATATATATATATATGAATATCTTGTTCTTATTATTTTGAGCGTAAGTGTATATCTAAACTTATTAACGTTTCAACTATTAGCACTTTTTTAATTTTTGAATATTTAAATCATTCTAGTAATTTTAGGATTAAAACCATACATAATAATTTATAATTGAATTAAATTTTTAAAAAACTCTAAAAAATCGATAAAAGTATCATTTATTTGGCAGTAATTGTTATAATACAACTGTAGAAACTATTAAAATCGATATAATTGCCAGTTTACATAATTTTGAATATAATAGTCGTCAAAGTTGAGTAAAATTTAAATCCGATAATTTAACGAGATTTAAGACGAATGATGGAAATTTCACATTTCGAAATTTTCTCTGCGTGCGAGATACACACGGTTTCATTAAGTGCGACCTCCTTCGTACGGAACGCATGAAAAATTCATGCAAATTAGTGGATACGTACATAACACCACGTTAGACATGAACTGACGTTATGCAAAATTAATACCGGAGCGTATTTTACACAGTACGTGCCTGGAGACTGTACTTAATCGCAGATATATAATGGGTTATGTTATTTAAGTATTAAATATTTGCATTGATTTGCTTTTGAATACTTAAAACATGTTCATATACACACACATGCAGTGGTGTGAGCAAAATAGGTATGAATCTTTGTTATAGAAAGAAATCAATCAAAGTCGGAAATGCAATTCATATTCTCATACAGTTTTGCTTCTCAGGTGTTTGACGTGCAATAAATTTTGATTCCAGGGTATTACCGTTTTATTGAAAAAATGAACATGCTTACTTTTTGTATTTTTTTTTTTTTTTTAAATATTGAAGTGTGAACAAAAATAGGTGTGTTATATCAAAAAATCATTTTTATTTCGAAAAAATTGACAGAGTAAAAAATTATTAACATTTGGTGGCATTTCCCGTATTTTATATGGCTGCTGCACAACGTCAAGGCATTGACTCGACTGTCGATAGGAATAGCCTTCCAATCTTTTTCAACTGCCGACCACAATTCATCTTTATTTTTAAATTTTTTGTTGCCAATTGCAATCTTAATTTGGCCCACAAATTTTCTATCGGATTTAAGTCAGGTGACTGCGCTGGCCAGTTCATTACTGCAATTTTATGGTCATCAAACCATTTTTTGACTAACTTAGATGTGTGCTTTAAATCATTGTCTTGTTGTAGCACCCATCTAAGCGGTATTTCGAATTCCGCATAAGGCAACATAATATTATATTGTATATCAACATATTTTTGGGTATTCATAATCTAAAAAATTGAACCTACGCCAATATAAGAAAAACTTGCCCATATCATTATTCCATCGAATCCATGTTTGATGGGGTTTTTACTGTGTATTGTGGAAATAATTCTTGATTTTGTGGCCTTTTAACATATAACTTGCCATGATCAGACCCAAATAAATTAATTTTGCTTTCGTCGGTCCACAGAATAATTTTTCACTTCGTCACAGGCTAGTCGCAATGCTCTCGTGCAAATATCAAACGATTTAAAACATGTTTTTAGTAAGCAATAGTACTTTACGGGGACTACGACTTAAAGCTTGTTTGTAATTAAAAATTTTCTAATAACTGATGTTGTTACTTCCAGTTTCAAATCTTTTTTTATTGCTGTTTAAGTAGTAAACGGATTTTTTTAACCATTTTTACGATTGTTCGCTTCATATCTTCAGTAATTTTCTGCTTTCGTCCTCAGCACTCAATCTGTGGACACCTTTTTAAAGTATTTGTTATCATATTTTGGGAGCAATTTATCATTTCGGCAATTTCTTTATAAGTTTGGCCTTTTTTTAAGTTTAAAATATGACTCTTCTCAGGATGGCAGTATTCTCGACGATCCATTTTTTTCCAAAAAAATCTAAAATTATAAATTTTATTTCTCAATTTATAATAAAGGAAAAGATTTATAACTTACCTCACAGTAACAAAAAGTTTAAAGAGGAACTATATTTAATTCTTTTATAAAATTCAAGAATTTTAAAACAAGTATTTTTTCACACTTTAATATTCACTTATCAGGAAAAAATAAAAAAATGCAAGTTATCTTAATTTTTTAATAAAACGGTAATTCCCCGAAATTGAAGTTTATTGCAGGAAAAACAGTTTGAGAATATTAATTGCATTCCCAACTTTAATTGATTTTTTTTATAACAAAAACTCATACTTATTTTTGTTCATACCACTGTATATATGTTTATATATATATATATATATATATATATATATATATATATATATATATTTGAAAAAAAATTAAATTTTAAATTTCATTTCCCAATTCATAATAAAGAAAAAAAAATGTATAGCTTACCTTAACTCACAGAAACAAAAGTTCAAAGAGAAAGTATATTTAATTTTTTTTATAAAATTCAGGAAGTTTAAAATCACACCTATTTTTCACACTTTAACCACTTGCACTGGAATGACGTGCTATGCACGTCGACTACTATCTATATCAAATGCCGATATGACGTGCATAGCACGTCGTGTGATCTTTGATAAGTATAACATCGGAGTTCAGTTAGCAAATGTCACACTTCTGTTTTGAAAGCATACAAGTACGTTTTTGTAGATCTTCATTAATTTTAAATATTTTCATTGAATAATAATCAAGTAACTATAATACACAATATTTTTTTTTATTATTATAAAGAACTATTTTATCTAAGAATTATTTTATTCTGATAATAACGCATCAGAAAATGTTGTATTGGATTTATGTAAACCTTTAGTTGATTTTGTACACACACTCTTTTTAGATAACTGGTATTCATCGCCAAAACTGTATCGGAAATTTCATTTGCAAAAAATTAATACTATCGGAACAGTCAGATCTAATAGAAAGAATATGCCAAAAGATCTCGCAGCGACAAAATTAGAAAGATTTGAAGTTTTTTCAAGATCTTACAATGGTATCTTAGCTGTAAAATGGAAGAACAAAAAAGATATATATTTGCATTCTTCTAAACATTCCAAAGCAGAAATTATTATAACAAAAAAGAAAACAATTAGAAATTATACCTACCAAAATGGAAACATTACAAAACCTAATATAGTTTTAGATTACAATAATGATATGGGTGGAGTAGACTTGTAAGGTAGCTATTTATCATCTTTTCTTTCAATGAGAAAATTTACAAAAAGTTACAGAAAAATATTCTTTTATCTAATGGATATGGAATTTTTTAATATCTCTTTCTATTCGGTAAAATAACAAACGTACCAAAACCCAAGAAATACTCCTTTTCAAAAATTATTATTAAATTTGTTAATCAATTTAAAAGTTTTACTATAATGTTAATGTGTGTGTGTGTCTAAAACTTTATAAAAAAATGATTTCAAATACCAACTCGCCGCGAATTGCTTTGGATGAATTTGCCACGCGTGCATGTTAATTAATTGCCAGCTCAACTGGTTAATATTCACTTGTCAAGAAAAAATTAAAAAATGCAAGCCACCTTCATTTTTTAATCAAACGGTAATTCCACGAAATTGACATTTATTACAGAATGAACAGTTTGAGAATATTGATTGCATTCCCAACTTTAATTGATTTCTTTTTATAACAAAGACTCATACCTATTTTTGTTCACACCACTGTATATATATATATATATATATATATATATATATATATATATATATATATATATATATATATATATATATATATATATATATATATACTCTCTCTCTCTCTCTCTATATATATATATATATATATATATATATATATATATATATATATATATATATATATATACACCCGTCCCTCAATTTACGCGGAACTTTTTTTACGCGAGTTTTTTTACGCGGTCAGATAGATTTCATTTTATATAATTTTTCATGGAATTTATTATATATTATGTTGTCAAGTATCTCCCTTCCGCTTTTTTGCTCTTTATTCAATGCTTTATAAAAAGTGTTACAGTGATCGGATTTAGTTCAAATATGCGCCGTTTTGTTCGATAATCTGGTTCTATCTAGACGGCAACTTCATAATACCCCTCTTGAAGAACCCTCCCTCCTTATTTGCGAAGAACTCGGACAGCCACTTTTCACAAGCCTCTTTTGAGGCCAACTTTACACCACCAAGGGCGTTCGCCATGGACAGGAACAGGTGGTAATCACTTGGCGCTATGTCCGGGCTATATGGTGGATGCGATAAAACCTCCCATCCGAGCTCCCGTAGCTTCTGACGAGTCACCAAAGATGTGTGTGGCCTGGCGTTGTCCTGGTGGAACACTACACCCTTCCTCTTGGCCAATTCTGGACGCTTCTGGTCGATCGCCTGCTTCAAGCGGTCCAGTTGTTCGCAGTAGATGGTAGAATTAAGCGTCTGGCCATATGGGAGCAGCTCACAGTGGATGATTCCTTTGCAATCCCACCAAACGCACAGCAAAACCTTCCTGGCCGTCAATCCCGGCTTGGCCACTGTTTGGGACGATTCACCGGCCTTCGACCACGACCGTTTTCGCTTAATATTGTCGTATGTGATCCATTTTTCGTCGCCAGTCACCATCCGCTTCAAAAATGGGTCGAGTTCGTTCCGTTTCAGCAGCATATCGCAGACGTTGATTCGGTCCAGAAGGTTTTTTTGCGTCAAATCATGCGGCACCCAAACATCAAGCTTTTTTTGTATCCAGCCTTCTGCAGATGGTTTAAAATGGTTTGGTGACTAACTGCCATCTCCTGGGCGATGTCACGAGATGTCACATGCCGGTATAACTCGATGATTTCCATGATTTGATCGGTATTCGTCGTCACAGGTCTTCCGCCGGCTGGCTTATCCATGGTGTCGTTTTCACCGGCTCTGAATCGTCGAAACCATTCCTCCGCGGTTCGAAGTGATAGAGTACCATCCCCCAAAACACTATTAATCTCACGGAATGTTTCTCTAGCGGATTTGCCTTTAACGAAGGAAAACTTCAAAATAGCGCGAACTTCGGCGTTAGTGAACTCCATGTTTACACGTCTATAACTTTTGAACGCAGTATCCAAACTAATCATGCATAGCGTCGTTTTGTAGGTTATGTAAAGACCTTTCAAATGATGTATAGTGTTGCCCGATACGAGCTCTGTAACGCTTTGTACATAGCCGCGAAATTCAAAAGACAAAAAGGCGGAAGGGAGATATTTGACAACCTAATATCAGAGTGATGCAAATTCTTACTTGAACGTATAAAAGCACGATATAAATATATAAAAGTTGATTGTTTTGAACAACAGCAGCAATAGTGACACTGAATAAAATTTATTTACTTTTATTTTCTAAAACGTCATTATTTTTTTTTTAAGCTACGTGAAATAAATATATGTTTCTACAACTTTACTAGCTTTTATTTCCAATATTTTTTCTATTGTACTGACAGACTCAATTTATGCGATTTTTATTCGCGTAAAACAAATCCACGTAGAACGAATACTCCGCGTAAATTGAGGGACGGGTATATATATATATATATATATATATATATATATATATATATTATATAAAATAGTATATACTAACAGTGCAATCATTTAGAAACAGCTCGTATAATATTCGATAGGACATGAACATATTTATCTGTTTCATATGAAATGATTGCATAAGTAAAGAAATACGTAGACAGAGATGTATTTTTTTATATTTTGAGGAACATTTCAGCGTTGACGTCAATTTCATTCCCGTCCGCAAACAACGCTCGGTAGCATAAAATCTCATCTCGGCGTTCATTAAAAGCGCAATTTCGTAAAAAGCGTCGTATTCGACTTGAACTGTTCGGTGATGTCGAAGCGTAAAGCCCGGAGCGATTACTGGGAACCGTGAGAGCGCACCTAAGGGATCACCGTTTCAGTAATAAATCCTTATTCTACATCCGACTGTTCGGTACGAATACCAAAGAATCATCTAGCAACGTACATGAAATTCCTGGAATCTCTCTTAATTTTAAACCTTGATCGTTGATAAACACGACGAAAATCATATACATCAGACATTGTTGACAAATATGTTTGTTCGTTAGAATATATTTATTTTTAATTAAGTCAATGAAACTGTATTCAGTTTTCTATTATTTTTTTTTAATAATAAAAATATTTTTTTTGTTAACTAGATTCAAACTGAAAATATTTTATTATTATTCTAATATTTGTTTTCTTTGTTTCAGGTAAGTCTACTTTTTATCAAACTATTCGCTATATGGTAAGATTGTTTGATTTATTTATAAGAGCTTTTCGAGCTTTTCTCCGAATAATATTTTCAAATATTTAATGAAATCTCGGTTAAGGTTATTAAAAATAGTTTTAATTTATAAATAAAAGCTTCTCAATTCTATAACACTTAACAAGATCATTGGTTAATTTTTACACTTATCTAAAAAATTTATAAAAACTTACATTAAACACTATTAGCCAAGATAATATGTTTATGACAAGCTTTATGTCGATATATTTCCGAAAAAAAAAATATGTATTTATGCAAAGCACGTACTCGACGCAACCGCATTTATAAGAAAATGACAACGGAAAATGTGATTAATGGTCGTATGAAATATTCATCCCTGTGTAACATGAATAAACGATCACTCTGTTTACGTTGACAGCTTTAATGAATGGCTTCGGCAAACAACAATCCTATTTAGGTCGTCGTTGTTTAGCAAATGTCGACGCTCGACGCGTCGTTTCCGTGCGGATGAAACGGAAACACGTTTCCGGAATCGAACGCACGTACTCGTGTATTTGTTTGTTTTTCGTACGTTCTGTAACGTCTTGTCTGGGAAAAACGAAGGTGAGATACGAAATAAGTCGATTTGGATGAAGCGAAGCATGTTGTATAATATATTTAAAGAAAATATGTCTGAGAAGAAAATCTGGTCTCTGTTACGATTCGTATAGAGACAATCTAGCGTTTTTATATTATTCTATGCAAAGTATGTCAATAAATAAAACGAACTAAATTTCGTAATACAAGAATTTCTTCTAAAGACATCATCCCATTTTTATATTCCTGTTCACTTCAAGTATAAATGTTATATTTATGTTAATGCACCATCCTATCCTAAATACACATAGTTTGTAACTTCTATTTCTACTTTTTGTGATTCTCCTCTGATTTGGAAATTTATTATACATTACTATTTTCGTATTGTGGTTCATTATAATACCATTTTTTATTTGTTTTATCTAACTCTTTTATCCTTGTTTTAATTTCTCTAAACTTGCTGAAATGATAATAATATCATCAGAAAATTGAAGATAATTAAGTATCTTGCCCAATATTTTTCTTTCTTCAGATTTCCAGATATATATATATATATATATATATATACACGAGTGTCGTTTGATAAATATGGTAAAAAAGTAAGAAAAACTAAATTGAAAAATTTAATTAAATTAAACAATAAATAAATTTTCCATACTTATCAAATGACCCTCATATAAGGAAAAAAGTCTTTTTACAAATTGGAACGAAATTCAAACATTTTTTAAATTGTTCATAATTTTTTTATTAAATCAAATATGTGCTATTTTGATCTTTAACACATATTCGTCCGCTTGACGAAAATTCGTCATCTTCCAGAGAATCACTCACAGCAAAATGACGAAAATTCGTCATTTGTATATTACAGAGAATAATTGATTTGTGTTCTCTTAATTCTGAGTATATTAAATTATAATTTTAACCAAACAGAGATAATGCCATGAGAGAACTGATTTTAGTTTCAGTTGCATCGCATAAATCGTAAACATAAATGCGTTAAAATAGTGTTTGCAGGAAAGACAAAACATCCCTTAAAATATTGCAAAGTTTGCAAAGTCCACAACAAAAAAAGTAGAACTAGCTACGAGGGTTGTTTGATAAGTCCGTGTAAAAATAAAAACTGCTTCATTTTTTTGAATAAATCGTTTTTATTTTTCAACATAGTCTCCTTTTAGGCTTATACACTTCATCCAACGCTGCTCTAGTTTGTTGATCCCTTCCGAATAATAGGATTTGTCCAAGTCTGTAAAATAGTCATTCGTTCCTGCAATCACCTCCTCGTTCGAATAAAATCTTTTTCCCGCGAGCCATTTCTTCATATTAGGAAACAAATAATAGTCCGATGGAGCCAAGTCTGGAGAATAGGGGGGATGTGAAACGATTTGGAACCCTATTTCCATTAGTTTTGCGGCCACAACTGCTGAGGTGTGAGCTGGTGCGTTGTCGTGATGAAAGAGGACTTTTTGTGGGCTAATCGGGGACGTTTTTCTTGCAACTCGGTTTTCAAACGATCCAATAACAATGAATAATATGCACCTGTAATGGTTTTACCCTTTTCCAAATAGTCGATAAAGATTATTCCTTGCGAATCCCAAAAGACAGTCGCCATAACCTTCCCGGCCGAAGGAATTGTCTTCGCCTTTTTCGGAGCAGATTCCCCCTTGATAACCCATTGTTTAGACTGCTCTTTGATCTCAGGAATGTAGTGATGTATCCATGTTTCATCTACAGTGATGAAACGACGCTTAAAGTCCTGCGGATTTCGCTGAAACAGCTGCAAACCGTTCTTGCAACACTTCACACGATCTCGTTTTTGGTCGATCGTGAGCAATCGCGGCACCCACCTGGCGGATAGCTTTTTCATGTCCAAATGTTGGTGCAAAATATTATGTACCCGTTCACACGAGATGCCTACAGCACTAGTAATCCCATTCACTTTCACTCTTCTGTCATCCATCACCATATCATGGATTTTATCAATGATTTCTGGAGTGGTGACCTCAACAAGGCGTCCAGAACGTTCAGCGTCTCTTGTGTTCATATGGCCACTCCGAAAATTTTGAAACCACTTATAAACCGCACTAATCGAAGGTGCAGAGTCACCATAATGTGTATCAAGCTTCTGTTTAGTCTCCTGAGGCGTTTTGCCTTTAATGAAGTAGTGTTTAATCAACACGCGAAATTCTTTTTCGTCCATTATTTGACAATCACTCGATTTCCTTGATTCCAACGATTGTCAAACACAAAGAAATAGACTGATATGGCTGAAACTTGATGTGTGTTCTTCCAAGAGGTGCTACTAATTAAAAATAACCTCGATATGCAACAGTGGTGCCATCTTTCGGAATTTACACGGACTTATCAAACAACCCTCGTACGTATGTGACTTTTACAACATTCCCCCTTCATACTGGCACATGTTTTGAACAGTACCATTCACTGAAAAATTATTAATTATTTATAAAATCAAAGACTCAAAAATAATGTACTTCATCTAAAAAAAAGAGAATAATAACTTTGTGTTTTTAGAAATTCATTTAAACTTTTTTATGAATTTAATTGTTTTTAAACTAAGGAAAGCCAAAAAAAATATATATATATATAAAGATAAATTTGTTTTATATCATTTTCCAAGATTTCACTAAAAATGTATGATTTCTAACAAGTTACATTAGTTTTATATAGACCATATCATTTCTACAGATAGTGTCAAAAAATGCCGGCATTTGGTGAATGGCGGTGCAAAAAGTTACCCGACGAATATGTGTTAACATTCTGTTATTTTTTTGATAGAGTCATTATTGCATCAGTGTAGCATTTTTGGGATTTCTGGTTAAAAAATAATGACAGGTGATTTTTACAGGTCTGTATTGAAATCTAGTTTATTTTATTAATTCGTGAAGCATTTTTTTTTATTTTGAGAATGTGCACTGGTGTGCGTAATTATTTCTAGGCAATGACGAGTATACTCGACGAAAACACCATAAATTCACTTGATGTAAGATTAAGTTAAATTATAACAAAATGATATTTTTTTTAATTGTTTCTTTGAAATTTTTTTTGATTCTATTGGTAAATAATTTATAAACGGTATTTACAGGACTTAACATTTTATTTTTTGATAATTATTTCTTTAAAAAAAAACATTAACAAGTGCATATTTTTTTGATTTGTTGTGTTGCTTTGAAATATTCTAAAATGTACTGAAATTACAAATATATATATTTTTTACTTAAATTTTACAATAAATAGCTAAAGCGATTTTTTTCTACATGCCGAGTATGCTCTACATTAAACAAAAAAAATGCCTTCTTTTCATGACGAATATACTCGACATAAACGTTTAACGGGTTAAGAGAATTCTGATAGTATGATGGTGCAAGGTCAGAACTATACAGTGGATGCATCAAAACTTTCCAATCAAGCTCTCTCAATTTTTGCAGAATCTTCAAAGATGTATGTGATCTGGCGTTGTTATGATGGAAGACAACGCCCTTTCTATTCGTTAATTTCGAACGCTTTTTCTTAATCGATCGCTTCAGTCGCATTAATTGTTGACAGTAGAGATCATAACCAACTGTTTTGCCTGGTAACAGCATCTCATAGTGGACGACTCTCTTCCAATTTCACCTGATACACAGCATCAATGACATCAATCTGGGTTTTGTAATCGTTTGTGGTGCCTCATCTTACTTCGACCACACTCAAACATTATTATCGTATGTTATCCTTTTTTCATGGCCCATTACCAATCTTTTCACGAATGATTCGATTTTGTTCCGTTTCGCAAATGGTAATTCGGTCGATTAATTTTTTTATCGTCAAATCATATGGCACCCAAACATCGATCTGCTTTCTGTATCCATCCTTACGGAAATGATTCAAAACGCTTTAATGATCAAAGTTTAGCTCCTTAACTATATCATAATTGCTAACATGTTGATTTCTTCAATTTTTGCAAGATTTTATCAACACTTTCCACAATCAAGCGACCAGAACGAGATGTGTCATTCACTTCAAAATTTTTATTTCGAAATCGACGAAACCAATTCACTGTTATTTGTATAATTAGAGCATCGTCTCCATAAATAGGAAAAAAAATTATAAGCTTACGTTGCGTTTTTATCTTTTTCATAATAAAAAAGTAAAATGTATCTAAAATATTTCTGATTTTCACTCATCTGCAATATTAATAAATTTTCACTGAATGTACCAGTTTCGTTTAAATCTATTTTGAAATGTTTTGTGAAATGTCATTTTTCAAACAACATGTAACTCTAATATAACACAAAATAGCGCACTGTCAAAATTAACCAAACTTCAATCTATCAGTAAATAGTAAAAATACTTTTCCCCTAACCCATTATATATATATACGAGAGTCGTTTGATAAGTATAGTAAATTTTTGTCAAATGGCACTGCAAGTCACGATGTGTCACACGGTTAAATAGAACCACTCTTCGAACTGAGTCATACATAGTTTCAGTCTGAACCGTAATACTGTTATTGATTAGCAAACTTTAAAAGCGAATTTGTCAGTGATAGTTGCGATCATGGAGAAAAGTAAGTTTCGTGCAGTGATCAAATATTTCTATTTGAAAAAGTTTCACAGATCAAAACTGAGTTCGATGAAGCACATGGGGACTCCGCATCATCACTTAAGACCATTTACTTTTGGATAAATGAGTATAAACGTGACCGAAATTCGATGGAAGATGAATCGCGTTCTGGTCACCCAGTCGAGGTAACCACACTGGAAATGATAAAAAACAATCCATACAGTATTAAAAGATCATCGGATCAAAATTCGTGAGATAGCTAAAATCGTAGGCATCTCAACAGAACGAGTTTTTCATATCTTGTATGCCGAATTTCACATGAAAAAGCTCTGCGCAAGATGGGTGCTGCGATTATTGACTATCAACCATAAACGGATGCGAGCCGACATTTCTGAACAGGGTTTGTCTCGTGTTACTCGCAATCTAGAAGATTTTTGGCGTCGATTCATTACTATGGATGAAACATGGATCCACTACTACACTCCCGAATCAAAGCAGCAGTCAAATCTGTGGACAAGACCTGGTGAAAGTGCTCCGAAGAAAGCGAAGGCCGTTGCATTGGCCGGCAAGGTAATAGCCTCAATATTTTGGGATTCCCAAGGCGTTATTTTCAATGACTACCTGGAAAAAGGTCGAACAATAACATGACAATACTACGCTTCCCTCCTACACCGGTTAGACCGAAAACTGCAGGAGAAACGCCCAAGACTAGCGCGTAAAAAGGTAATCTTTTATCACTATAATGCACCTGCTCACACGTCAACTGTCGTAGGGGCGAAACTGCACAAGCTGAACTACGAATTACTGCCGCATCCACCCTATTCTCCAGATTTGGCTCCTTCCAATTTTTTTATTTCTTAATCTAAAAACCTGGCTCGGAGGACAAAAATATGTGTCAAATGAGGTCATTGCCGCCGTGGACGAGTATTTTGCAGGTTTGGATTCAAGCTACTTTTCTGAAGGGATGAAAAAATTGGAGCACCACTTGACTTATTGTATAGAGCTCGAAGGAAATTATGTTGAAAAAAAGTTGTTTTTCTTATTTTTTTACCACACTTATCAAACGACCCTCATATATATATATATATATATATATATATATATATATATATATATCACACACACATACACACATCATAAAGCCCATATCAATCCACTACTGGACGAGAGCCACAATCAATGCTACCATTCACTGGTATTTGGTCATATTCACCACGCTGACCAGGCGGATTGTTGAAGATTTTTTTACTCGGGGTTTACTCCCTTCTCGACAGTTATTTTTTTACAAGATGAGGTTGTTGGCCTTCATACTCAACCCTCGAAAATGAGGGACTCTCCGACTGGGATTCGAACGCAATCTCCCGCATGACACGCGGTGATGCAAACCACTGTGCTACCCAGTCGGTAATATATATATATATATATATATATATATATATATATATAGATATATTATATATATATATATATATATATATATATATATATATATAATATATATATATATATATATATATATATATATATATATATATATATATATATATATATATATATATATATATATATATATATATATATATATATATATATATATATATATATATATATATATATATATATATATATATATATATATATATATATATATATATATACATATATATAATATGTAGTAATTTTGAAAATATTTAAATGCCCTTGTAATTTTTCCTTGTCCTCTTATTGATTTTTTTCAAACATTTAAATTTTCTAATAATTTATTGTAATTTGATCGTTTTGAAATTTTTGTACACTTAATTAATTTTTCAATTTTCTAATTTAATATAACTTTCATAATAATTTGAATAATTTAATTTTATTATTATATTAACTTATTGGAAATTTCTCAAATAATAACGTTCATAAAAGCCTTTTCGTCGCACTGAAACTTAAAACCTGTAGATAATAACTTGTATATAAGTAAATATCTTTAAACTTTTACACGATAAGAAGTTTCTGTACTTATATACGTGCGTGTATTAAACATAATTATACATTCTCCTCTCGTTAATAAATTAATTAGCGTGTTTTGAAACGCGCGACGTAAAGCAAACAATATAAAACAATAAATAAGACAAATCGTCGTACGTCGTCGAGTGCTCATCTTCGGTGTCAGTTCTGTATCATTTTCATGTGCGTCACGACGTCGTAGATGAATAACGAGATTCTGACGTAGACGATCGAGAAACAAGATATCGTCGACAAAAGGCAAGACGTCTTTTTGCATAAGCCAAAACGTATGAGTTATGCATATAAACAGTCTTTGATCATACGACGTGCTAAACTCGCACGGCGAATAACAACAGAGCGACATATCAAATGTCTTCACTTCTTTGAGAATATAACACAACTGAAGTGAATGGAGAGAGATGTTTGCGAACAGAATCCGACCGTCATGAACATCAACTCATCTTTTAAATCTTCTCCGAAAAAAAGAGAAAAAAGAAAGAAACGATTTAATTAAATTACTTACCGTGTTCGAATCTAGCACACGATAAACAATAAATCTACTGAACTCATTAGCATTTAATATGACAACACCATGAACAAAGTCTCTCGCAGAAGACGTGATTGTGTGTGTGCCGTTCCTTCGGCCAGATAAACACTTAATTGGTTTCTGTTAAGATTGTGAGATAAAGATGAATTATCGTTACAGCAACAACAATGGCTCAGATTACATGTATCGATCGTACGACCGTGCCAGTATTGAAAAGGTCGACGGGCGTTTTACAATAATTACACCATTTGCGTATGGCACGCCTCTTTAACTTGTTAATTCGGACGATTTTCAAAGTCATATTCGTGCGATATCCTTAACGATCAGCAAAGACGTTAAAAGTTCAATCTCAATTGAAATGAATGAGAAAATATCTGCGTGCATTATTACTATGGAAAGCTTATGTACGTACGATTTAAACAATTAATATTGATCAGATGAAAACGATAGTGTAGATGAAATCACTGTTGTTTAATCGGAAGCTTTTCAAATTTTTTCTATATTTAATTTTACAATTTAATCGATAGATACATATGAACATTCATTTTAAACCAATATGAATTCATTTCTGGGTAAAGACCTTTAAATATACAAGTCATCGAAATCATGGAACACATGTAAAATTTGAACAAAGCAACAAAATAGACTTAGTTGATACGTTAAATTATTTTTTTTAATATAAACAAACATAAACGTCTCAAAAATAAAGAAAAAACTAATTTCGTAACTTTCAATTCTATAGGGTTTTCCAAATAGAACAAAAAGTATATAATTATTTATTTATTTTAAGCATATTTTATGGCATTAATGATGGAACAAAATTTCACTCATATGATCAACATGACTTCGCTTGACATAGTGCAATCGTTTAGTCCAATTTTTAATCACTCTTTCATATAATTGTGGTCCAAATCTCATGAATTACACTTCAATGTTTATTTTTAATGCTCCTATTGTTTGTGATTTATCAGCATAAACCAATGATTTCACATAACCCCACAAAAAAGAATCCTAGTGGAGTTAGATCACATGATCTTAGTAGTCAATTGATGGGTCTATTTCATGAAATAATGAACTCATTAAACTTTTTCTTCAATAAGTCTATTGAAGTTTTTACAATTTCTAAACGTTGTTGAAGTATTAAACGTTTTATGATAATTTGCCAGACTATACTGAGTTGAAATGTCAAAATGAACTTAAAAAAAATCAAACATGGCTGCCACCAACTGACATAGTTCTAATATTCTTACTGGAAAACTCTGTATATAAATATTGGGTTGTTCAGAAAATAATTTCGATTTTTCCCCACGAATGTCGTTGCATTTTTAATCAATCAACTTCATTCTGAACCATATTGTCATTATATTTAACACAAATGATTTTAACCCTAACACCACAATAAAAAGAAACAGTCAGCCCCCAGTTAGAAATGGATTGAATAAAGACACAAAAACACAAATTAGTATATATTTAAAAAAGTCTAACAATTAGTCTAGATTTTAACAGAAATACTCTGACGATGATGACGTCTCCATCAAAATGCATCCATTGTGGTGTTGGGGTTAAAATTCATTTGTGTTAAAATGAATCAGCCACAGTTCCAAAACAACAAATTGTCATTATATATTTTGACAGTCAACATTTCAAGGTTTATTTTTGAAAAAAAATGTTTCTGTGCAGTTGTTTTTTGAGTGTCGTATCAAAAATGGAAAATATAAAGGAGCATTTTTGGCATATTTTGCTTTTTTATTACCGAAAAGGTAGGAATGCTGTTCAAGCAAGAAAAAAGTTATGTGAAGTGTATGGAGATAACTAAAACTATGGAGTTAACAGAAAGCCAGTGCCAAAACTGGTTTGCAAAATTTTATTCTGACAATTTCGATATTAAAAATGCACCACGTTCTGGAAGATCAGTTGAAGCTGATAAAGACAAAATAAAGGCATTGGTTGAAGCAAACCGCCGAATAAAAACACGAGAAATTGCTACGAGACTGAATTTATCGAATTCGACTGTTCATGGCAATATGAAACGACTTGATTTCGTTTTAAAATTTGATATTTGGTTTCCATATATTTTCAGAGAAAGAGATTTGCTCCGTCGCATTGGCATCTGTGATTTTCTGCTCAAACGTGAAGAAAGTGATCCATTTCTGAAGTGAATCATAACTGGCGATGAAAAATAGATTGTTTACAATAATATTAAACGCAAGCAATCATGGACTAGAAGAGATGATCCGGCTTAAAGCACTTCGAAATCCGATATTCATAACAAAAAGTAATGCTCTCTGTTTGATGGGATTTCAAGAGAATTGTTTTGTTTTTTGAGCTTCTACCAGACAATTCCACAATTAATTCAGAAGTGTACTGCCATCAATTGGACAAATTGAGTGATTCCATCAAACAGAAGAGACCAGAATTAATTAACAGAAAACGTATAATGTTTCACCATGATAATGCCAGACTTCATAAAAGTTTGATGACTCGCCAGAAGCTGTTATAGCTTGGATGGGATGTGCTACCACATCTACGATATTCGCCAGATCTGGCATCCTCCGATTATTACTTGTTCCGATCTTTACAGAACTCTTTAATACTAGAACTACCGATGTTAAATATATACCTAGTTTTACCGCACTCGTCAAATTGACGTATTTTTGATCATGGCTTTCATTTTAACTTTTCACTTAGTTTATGTAAATAAAAGAATATAATTTAACAAAAACAACACTTAATATAATAATTCATTAATTATTAATACAAAAAAACAAACAAAAACACTTTCTATTTGCATTTATATTATAGCACATTTGATATGTATGGAATAACTATGAATCACATATTTTACAAATACATGTTATCTGTGATGAACACTTGCCATAAACGTATTTGTCAGTTCGTAAGCGAACACTCCTCTCGCTTTTTTTGTCGAAACGAATGAATCTCATAATTTCCGAAAATCTGTTTCTACTCATAGTTTCGGTAAAGAAAGAAGGTCCCCATTTTTGGACCACAAATACGATAATTTCATGTTTCTAGCTTCGTAGGCTCCTCGAGCATACAAAATGGCTATAAAAGCATATAATTCGTCCATTGTAATTTTCCAGTCGTTCTGTAAAATGTTTCTGGCCTGTTGCTCAGTGCAAGCTTTTATGTGGCTCATAATTCTATTATCAATTATAAGCCGAAATACACTACTTACAGAATAATTACCAGTATAATAGTATGTAATGGCAATCTACCAATACAACCATTCCCTAATTCTTCCCATTCAGTACCGTCGACAGTAATGTCTTTTTGCTGTCTTGGTTCGGTTTCTGTTTGGCTATCCGATTCAGTATCTGAACATATTCGCAATCGCTTACTGTGTTTGTGGCTATTTTGTGGAATTTCATCTTCACTCCTTGAATCTTCACTTTCATATTGATCTTCTTCACTTTGTTCAATATCTCGTACTTCAATTTCATCCTCAGCTTCTTCAGAGTCTGAAAAATCAGTTTTATTTTCCACGCAAGATATGTCTAAATCATTATTACTTGAATTAGTATCCGAACTGTCTTCATTTATACCAGTGAGTTCTTTGAATTCTTCGAATAATTTGTTGCTTCCTGTAAATCGTTTCATTGTTGCCTACGATTTACAAGAAATAAATTTGAATTTTTAATAAAAATATGTTCATACTTTTTTCCCAGATTGGACTTTTCACAGATTACACTTTGCACCAAGAACTTTATTACATTAGAAGTACAACTGATAATGATTTCAACCTATTTTTCATATGAAAAATGTACCTAAAATTTTTCCAGGAAATGTCTGAAAGCGATATATGTGTATGCAAGGATGGACATCAATACGTATTTACATTCACTTGAATATAAATTATTATAAATTTTGAGATTGCTAATGTCGTCAATTTGACGTGTCTTGGTATAAATAGGTATAGGTCATACTAATTACGGAAGTTAAAGTAGCTAAGTGGAAATTGAATAGGAATATTTAATTGTTCTTATATTTTATTAAAAGTCGTCATAAAATTCTAGAACAATACATAAATCATATCGAAATTTTTAAGCTCGAAATTTGAAAATCGTCAAAATGACGCTCTTGGTAGTTCTAGTTAAACAACAAAACTTTTAGTTCAAATGAGGATGTTAAAAATCACTTGGTTCAATTTTTTTTCCAAGCAAAGGTCAGAAGTTCTACGACCGTAGAATCATGCTACTACCAGAAAGATGGCAAAATGCATTGGACCAAAATGGTCAATATATAATTAAATAAAATATTTATATACTATAAAAAAATTGTCATTCATTTTCATAAAAAAATGAAATTACTTTCCGAACGCCCAATATATATATATATATATATATATATATATATATATATATATATATATATATATATATCTTATCAACTATAAAAGTTATTTTTGTTATATATTCTATCCGAATTCAAACACAGGAAACGAATTCTAAATATCCTCGAGACAAATGAAACAAGAACATAAATTAAATCAAACATCCTCGCAATAAAATTTCGTTTTAACGACTTGTACATCAATGCAAACAATAAAAAAACATATTTCGTATGTATTTAAGACTTATATGTCAACAGTAAAATTTACAACGCCGAAAATACGACCGTACATGCATACAAACCGACATTAACGAACTGACAATCTTACAACAATAACTTTTAACAACTAAGTATTCTGTACACGGACCAATGCCAATTAATATTATACATTTTCGATCGTGCGCGATGGACTTTGTCTTGTGCGTATGATTGAAAATGCAAAAGATAGGAATCGGTCGACGGCTCAACGGCTCTAAATCCGCGTACGTCGGCGTTAATTTGAATAAATTCTAAGTCATCCGGTGGTGGATCTGTGGCGCTCAACGACGACGATCTGCCAACACGAGGTATCAAATTTCAAACGAGTACTCGAGTTATTGTGTACACGAAGATACTCGAGATGTTCGAGCATAATCTATGCGAGCAATGGAGATGGTATGAGGAGCTCTACACTTCAAAATGTATTGAATAGCTAGCGGATGCTTGGAGAATTCCGTATCTAAACTTACTTGCAAGAACTCGACGCTGTTGAAATAACGAAGATCGTCGTACACATACATACATATTATATATATATATATATATATATATATATATATATATATATATATATATATATACTAAAGAGGATGTATATCTATACTATTCTGGAGCATCTGTAATTAACAATTACGTTGTATTCTAAGGACGATGTTTTTTTAACGACATTTTTAACATTGGATATGTGTATACTTAACGCCTAAATTTAAAAATAAAAACAATAATAAATGCAGATTCAGATGGCGTAAAAATAATCGATTTTCTGCAAAAAAAACTTTTAATTTATAAGACGTCAAGTTGTTTTTAAACAACTACGATGGTCGTTTGATAAGTATGGTAAAAAAGTAAAAAGAACTAAATTGAAAAAAATAATTAATTAACACATTACGGTCCGCAGTATTTCGCGCTAGACTTCATATAGAGTCCTGCGAATTTCGCAAAAAAATGCAGAAAAATAACTTCTTCATAAAATCGATGTAATTCTTAAACCAATAAACATATTGAAATGAAATGTCATATTTGCCTATAAAAGGGTTCGATGCATAGACATATATGTAAATATAATAGTATTTTTCAATCTGTAATGAGTGTATTAGTGTGATAAAGTACAAAAAAGAGATCCTTTATAATAAACATACTTTATTATAAAAAAAAACACTTTTTAGCGTAAAAGTCTAGAAGAGATAAAAATATGATAAATTACGTAAAGCATACGAGGTGTGATCAAAAAATAAGATGAATTTTTATTTTTTTCAAAGAATATTTATTTATTCATCAATTTTTATTTTGTCCCCTTCAAAGTAATCCCCCTCGGATATAATGCACTTGTGCCAACGCTTTTTCCAATCCTCAAAGCATTTCAAAAAATCATTTTTTGTGATCTTGTTCAGCTCCTCTTTCGATGCCGTCTTTATTTCCTCAATCGTTGCAAAACGCCGTCCTTTCATGGGCCTCTTCAGTTTCGGGAACAAGAAGAAGTCACAGGGGGCCAGGTCTGGGGAATACGGTGCCTGCGGCATCATTAGTGTGTTGGTTTTAGTCAAAAATTCGCGCACAAGCAACGATTTGTGAGCAGGGGCGTTATCATGGTGCAAAAGCCAATTTATATTCTTCCACAAATTCGGACGTTTCTGGCGGATTGCTTCGCGCAAATTGCGCATAACTTGCAGGTAATATTCCTTATTTACTGTTCTACCCTGTGGCAAGAACTCATGATGCACCACGCCCCTGCAATCAAAGAAAACTGTAAGCAAAACCTTCACATTTGATCATCGAACTTGGCGTGCTTTTTTTGGTCTTGGTGATCCGGAATGCCTCCACTGGGACGATTGAGTTTTAGTTTCGACGTCATAACCGTATACCCATGTTTCGTCACCTGTTATGACCCTGTCGAGTAAATCTGGGTCGTCGTTGACGTCATTCAATAGCTCTTGGGCGATGCTCATGCGACGGTTCTTTTGGTCGAAATTGAGCAATTTCGGAACAAACTTCGTTGACACACGTCTCATATCTAAAACACCCGTTAAAATTGATTGGCACGAACCAAACGAGATGCCAATATCATCAGCAATTTCTCTAATGGTAATTCGACGATTCCCCAACACTATTTTCTTCACTTCTTCAACGTTCTCATCAGTTGTTGACGTGCTGGGGCGTCCAGAACGAGATTCGTCGTTGGTGTCTTCTCGGCCTTCTTGGAAGAGTTTATACCACTTGTAAACATTTTTTTGGCTTAAAGTAGACTCATCGTATGCCACTTTCAACATTTCAAGTGTTTTGAAGCACTTGATTCCATTTTTCACACAAAATTTAATGCAAACTCTTTGATCCATGATTTTCGACAGCGGAAAATCGTGGAGCCTGCAAAACACTTCTAACTTTTATGCCTCTCACCAACAAACTAAACATGCTACATAGCTGAAATTTGGAACATATATTCGAGACGAGTGTACCAACATAACCAAATAAAAACATCGAAGATCGAACGGATGTAGCCCGCTAAATTTCAAAATTCACCTTACTTTTTGATCACACCTCGTATATTCTACGTACAGAAGTTGTTAGAAAAAAATAAGAGAACCAATTTTGATTTTATTCCAAAAAAAAACAACTTTGCTAGGGATAGAGATTACTTTATTTAAAATATCTGAAATATTTTTCATAATTTTTATAATTTACCAATATTTTGAATATATAGACCACCATCTTTTGATGTAATTATAAAAAATGTAGGTTGTATATATATATTTTTTTTTGACGTCAAAAGTTCATCCAACGAAACACGCATTAACGCGTGAACGGACTTACAGTAGTCCAACACGAAACACACGATTAGGCGTGGCCGGGCGGTAATATGTTAAAATAAATAAATTTACCATACTTATCAAATGACCCTCGTATTCTTTAAAGAATTTTTTTAGTTAGTAAGTAAAAGTTTTTACTAGTAATATTTTTTAACACGTTGACGTGAATGACGACTATAGCCGTCCAGTGCTCGTGATTGTGTGTGTAAGTGACGGCAATGGCCATCCTATATTCTTAGTATTATCAATAAATGATTAAAATGTATATCGGTGTTAAATCCATTTTCTTCTAAATTCTTCAATCTTCCTCCAAGTATAAATGATGAAATATTTCTCATTAAGTGATACAGTCATTTTATTTCAATTATTCCCAGAATTGGAAACTGGTAGTGACAAGCGTGCTCGTAGAATTTAACGACGTGCATAACCGCAAACTTTTCATACATTTTGTCTGTCTCTTTTCAAAAGTGATTTTGGAAGCTTTGAAAATTTTGTTGGAAATTATTACTGTAAAATTTTTATAAAATTTGCTATTCTACTTTTTTTCGTTACAAATGTTTTTCAAAATTGAATTTTGTATCTCTAAATGGATTTTTGAATTTTTATTATGCTATTATAAATTTTTGTTCTTGAATTTTTTAATTTTGTATTAAAGAAAAATCTAGTTATATGTTTATAAAAGTATATTTTTCCTTTTTACTAAATTATTCTCAAAAAATATCGTTATAGTCTGTACATCTACCAAAACTTCTATAGCTGTCTTTTGTGTATCAGAGAAATCGAGCTATTAAAAACAAATGACGGCTATAGACGTCCACCATTTTTTAGGAAAATTTGTTAGAAAATATAATAATTTTATTCTGTAAATATGAAATCTTGATCAAACTCCCCAAGAATCAATTGATTAACAAAAAAAAATGTTTTTGTCGTCCATCACCGATTTCAAAGTGAGCGTCAACGTGTTAAAACATCACCATATACTCTTTATAAGCTTGAATTGCGTTTTGCCTTTATAGAAATAATAATGTAAAATATGACGATACTGCTCATCTTGATTTTCCATCTTCAACTTGATACCAAACAAACAATTTTTAACCAAATCACGTAAAATTTCTTTCTAAATCAAGCTTGAACTGTCACCTGTCAAATTTCATAACGAATTCGTAGTTTAGAATAAGGTTAGATACATCCCAAGACACCTAAAAACATCTATTAGTGAAAACCTCAATTACTTATTTTCCAACCCAATACATTACTCAATTTAAAACACTATTAGATAATTTTAAAATGATACAGTATTTGTACTTTGTATAAGTTTCTCGTAATGACAATAGTTGATTTGTATTATCACTTGAACTTAAATTGATTTTGAAACGAAGTATGTAATAAAGGCACTAATAAGATTAACGATGGCCAGGAAACATTACCAAACTGAACAAAAACAACAACAGGAAAAGTGGCAATAATAAAATAACGTCTCTATTTATTATTCGAATCATGGAATATGACACAACAAAAGATTCAACTCTCTCAGTCGATTTAATAGATGTACTTTAAAATGTATTAAAATTCATCTTGGATCGAGTAAACAATTATTTTTTCTTATCGCGTACTTGGCAGTGACGTCACGTGTACATTTTTTTTAAAAGAAATATGATTACATTTTAAAATATGTATTATACATACGTTCATATATATATATATATATATATATATATATATATATACTGATGCGCATAAGTCATGGCACACATGGGTAACAAGCAATTTATTGATATAATTCAATGAAGTCTTTAAATTAAAAAAATATATTTAATTGAAAATAAATATAATATTCATTAAATTTATTCATTATATAATATTCACTATATTTATTTTCAATTAAATATTTTTTTTTAATTTAACGACCATTGAATTATAACAATAAATTGCTTATGTTACCCATGTGTTGTGTCATGACTTATGCAATATCATATATATATATATATATATATATATATATATATATATATATATATATATATATACGAGTTGTTTGATAAGTCCGTGTAAAAATAAAAACTGCTTCATTGTTTTGAATAAATCGTTTTTATTTTTCAACATAGTCTCCTTTTAGGCTTATACACTTCATCCAACGCTGTTCTAGTTTGTTGATCCCTTCCGAATAATAGGATTTGTCCAAGTCTGTAAAATAGTCATTCGTTCCTGCAATCACCTCCTCGTTCGAATAAAATCTTTTTCCCGCGAGCCATTTCTTCATATTAGGGAACAAATAATAGTCCGATGGAGCCAAGTCTGGAGAATAGGGGGGATGTGAAACGATTTGAAACCCTATTTCCATTAGTTTTGCGGCCACAACTGCTGAGGTGTGAGCTGGTGCGTTGTCGTGATGAAAGAGGACTTTTTTGTGGACTAATCGGGGACGTTTTTCTTGCAACTCGGTTTTCAAACGATCCAATAACAATGAATAATATGCACCTGTAATGGTTTTACCCTTTTCCAAATAGTCGATAAAGATTATTCCTTGCGAATCCCAAAAGACAGTCGCCATAACCTTCCCGGCCGAAGGAATTGTCTTTGCCTTTTTCGGAGCAGATTCCCCCTTGATAACCCATTGTTTA
Organism: Neoneuromus ignobilis; assembly: GCA_029203775.1. Classification (NCBI taxonomy): domain Eukaryota; kingdom Metazoa; phylum Arthropoda; class Insecta; order Megaloptera; family Corydalidae; genus Neoneuromus; species Neoneuromus ignobilis. The sequence continues at coordinate 6,300,450 of CP092096.1, read as the reverse complement.
GACTGCTCTTTGGTCTCAGGAGTGTAGTGATGTATCCATGTTTCATCTACAGTGATGAAACGACGCTTAAAGTCCTGCGGATTTCGCTGAAACAGCTGCAAACCGTTCTTGCAACACTTCACACGACCTCGTTTTTGGTCGATCGTGAGCAATCGCGGCACCCACCTGGTGGATAGCTTTTTCATGTCCAAATGTTGGTGCAAAATATTATGTACCTGTTTACACGAGATGCCTACAGCACTAGTAATCTCACGCACTTTCACTCTTCTGTCATCCATCACCATATCATGGATTTTATCAATGATTTCTGGAGTGGTGACCTCAACAGGGCGTCCAGAACGTTCAGCGTCTCTTGTGCTCATATGGCCACTCCGAAAATTTTGAAACCACTTATAAACCGCACTAATCGAAGGTGCAGAGTCACCATAATGTTTATCAAGCTTCTGTTTAGTCTCCTGAGGCGTTTTGCCTTTAATAAAGTAGTGTTTAATCAACACGCGAAATTCTTTTTCGTCCATTATTTGACAATCACTCGATTTCCTTGATTCCAACGATTGTCAAACACAAAGGAATAGACCGATATGGCTGAAACTTGATGTGTGTTCTTCCAAGAGGTGCTACTAATTAAAAATAACCTCGATATGCACCAGTGGTGCCATCTTTCGGAATTTACACGGACTTATCAAACGACCTCGTATATAGACTGTTTATAGCATTTTACATAAAAATTCTGTCAATTTTCACGTGTTAATGATAATTTTATAAAAAAATATTTCTGTGAGATACGAGTTTTTACGGTTTATTAGAAACAAATAATGTGAAAAAGTCTTTACACAGTGTAAAAAATATACATCCATTTATATATATTCCATACGTATCTAATTTGTCATAAAAGCAGGGTACGGTTCGTTTTTAATTATATTATACATGCACACGCACACACACACATATGTATGTATATGTATATATATATATATATATATATATATATATATATATATATATATATATATATATATATATATATATATATATATATATTTAGTTAAATGCGTGTTGTCATGATAAGTTGTTACTAATTATTTAATTATGTTTATTTCTAAACATAATTTCAATAATATATGTTGTTTTTATTTCTCGTGCATGTTTCTATGAAATAATGTTGAAAATTTAACGACTTGTTTATTAAGCAGATAAATCGATTTTTAAAAGTTCCAAATATTTGTAAAAGGAACTAAATAATTTATTAAAAAAAATGTAGACCATGAACTTTATTAGATTGTAATAGAATATTTCTGATTTAACAGATGAGATATATGTATATTTTTGCAATAAACCACAAATTAATCATTCGCTCAAACAAAATACAATATTTTACAAATGTTAAGTAACCACTTATTATTCACTTTATTCGGTGATATATACAGTGAGTGTCACTTAAAATCGTACAGCTAGTTTTTTAAGAAATTTTTGATCAACATTTTTTATTATTACACATACCTTTAATAAAACAAGTGGTTTTATATTTAATTATGTGTTAAAAATTAATTTAATAATAAATAATTACAAAATTTGATTTTAGATAATAAAAAAATAATAATTGTTCTTGGTACAAAATCCATCAGTCAATTAAAATCATACACCAAAAATATATGGTAAAAAGAGACTCAAAAATGATTTAAAACATTATTTTTAGTATTTAGTTGTAAAATTCTTTTTGATTTCTATAGCTTGTAGTCGTCTATGCATGGAACAACTATTTTTTCACAAAAATCTTTAGTTATGTTTTTCCACTCTTCTCGTTGGGGCTTTTTTAAAATTATATATGTTTGATATTGAATATGTTTAGATTTTTTATCTAATTATAATCTATCAGATAAAAATCTGGATACTGAACTACGATTTATATAACTTTTAACATTTATTTTCTTATTTAGTTTTCTCAGTGTAACTTTCTATCAGATTTGAAAACATTAATTTTTAATTCATCAGTGAAAATGTTATTTCAAAACTCCAAAAGCTTATTTACGTACTCTTTTACAAATTCAATTCTGCTTGTTGATAAGAGATTTGTTGTGTCCAATTCTCTCATGAAAGTCATTTTTTATAGCACTTGTCTAATTGTGGAGTCACTCATATCTTTTCTCAAATATATTTTAATATCTACGGTGATCTTAAGAGATGAAATTTGAGAATTTTCCTTAATTTTACGAACTATACATCGTTTGTATTTTGGGATTAGTTTTTTATTCGACCAAATTTTTAATTTATTTCTTATACGATTTTTTTCTCTGTATCTTTTTACTATGTATTGAACTGTACTACGGTAGCGATTTATAATTTTGGCGATTTCTGCATAAATTTTTCATTTTTATAACAAAAATAACTAATTCACGTATTGCTCTAGACGTTTGTTATATTTTTGAATTTTATAAAAAGAACATGCCGCAAACAACGTTAAAACTACACTGAATAATCTTAAGCATAGAAAAAATATATTCTTTTTTACATTCCAAGAGAAATTTTCAGGAGATTCTACGAATTATGTACACTAAAAGTTGCTGTACAATTTTAACTGACAGCTAGTTTTGAGACTTACAAAAAGTGATCCCAAATTAAAGTTAATTAACACGTTGACGTAAATGACGTCTATAGCCGTCCAATGCTCGTGATTGTAGGTGCAAATGACGGCAATATCCGTCCTATATTCTTAGTGTTATAAATAAATGATTAAAATGTATATCAGTATTAAATCCATTTCCTTCTAAATTATTCAATCTTCCTTCAAGTAAGAATGATGAAATATTTTTCATTAAGTGATACAGTTATTTTATTTCAATTATTCCCAAAATTGGGAACTGGTTGCGACAAGTGTGCTCTTAGAATTTAACGACGTGCATAGCCGCAAACATTTCATATATTTTATCTCAGTCTCTTTTCAAGTGTGATTTTGGAAGCTTTGAAAATTTTGTTTAAAATCATTACTGTAAAATTTTTATAAAATTTGCTATTCTACTTTTTTTCGTAACAAATGTTTTTTAAAATTGAATTTTGTATCTCTAAATGGATTTTTGAATTTTTGTTATGCTATTATAAATTTTTGTTCTTGAATTTTTTAATTTTGTATTAAAGAAAAATCTAGTTAAATGTTTATAAAAATATATATTTTCATTTTTACTAAATTATTCTCAAAAAATATCGTTATAGTCTATCTATACAGCTACCAAAACTTCTTTAGCTGTCTTTTGTGTATCAGAGAAATCGAGCTCTTAAAAGCAAATGACGACTATAGACGTCCACCATTTTTTAGGAAAATTTGTTAGAAAATATAATAATTTTATTCTGTAAGTATGAAATCTTGATCGAACTCCCCAAGAATCAACTAATTAACAAAAAAATTGTTTTTGTCGTCCATCATCGATTTTAAAGTGAGCGTCAACATGTTAAAAAGAGTTTTCCAAAAAAAAATATACTGTGGTTAAATATATTTATTTGTCGTAACTAAAATTAATATAATTTCTTTATTTGATACTTACAATAGAAAAAATTTTTAATAAAACTTATTTTTATAAATACTGTACGATTTTAAGTGACACTCACTGTATTTCGATGATTATAGATAAGTATTTTTACATTACATCACCGAAATGAATTTTATATTTTCCTGTTTTAGTCTGATTAGACAGCTGGAAGTTGGTTGTTAAAATATATGTAGTTGATCTGTAAATCAATTCATGGCATATTGTGTTTAGAAATATCAACGTCGTTAAAAGGAAGGTTATGCAGTTAATGATTATACGAAATTATAATTAATGGAAATATCAATGTCTATAATTATTATTTGCGAAATTAGACCGAACTAATTAAATTAAAAAATCATTGGGCCTGTTTGTGTTTTTAATTTATCTGAATATCTTTCAGTTCAATTTTTCAAACTATATCAGATAAATCAAACTTATTATTTCGATATTTTTCAATTTTGTTATTTATGCTTTTATATTTTCAATTCAAATTCTTATTCTTAATAAATTTTGCAATATTCTTACTTGTTCACACCCACAATCTATCAATGAAGGTTAAACAGGTTAAAATACCACCGCATTAAGTATTAACGAGATGTCTGTCTGATTGCGTTCATTATGCTCAATTGATAATAAGTACCGGAGTGAAATTAACGCCTCTGGTTGGACAATCGGCGCCATGAGATATTTCTTTCTCACTGAAATATAATATCCACACGCGCGCGACTCTGTTTCATGTCCATTATTCTCTTTTAACGCGTAATTGCATACTCGATGCGTCCATCCATCCGCGTGACGGATGAGTTTTTCGCGGCTGTCAGGTGCACGGACGTACATACGTAGATTTATTATTAAGTTACCGCTATCATTTTTCATCCGACATCAAAGTTTGAATAATCCGAACGAATTCGAAACTCGACGGAGGAGAATTATAAAAGAATGATGTATATATGTATACTGGGAATGGGCCATTATCTTTTTCTTACAATAGACTGTTCAATATTCAGAAAAACTTATAACATCATTATTCATATTATATATATATATATATATATATATATATATATATATATATATATATACACACACACACACACACATACACAAACAGTAATACCTCGTTTAGCGCTTAGGATGCGTTCCTGACGATAAAGCACTAAATGAAACAGCATTAAACGAGGTAATTTTAACACATAGTAAATAGGGAAGGGGAACACACGACAAAAAATAAACAAATTGTACTTTAATTTTTATATTAATTTGTATAATAATTTATGTTACATAACACATAAACATCTGCACACAGAAATATAAAGTTTATTTTTGTGATGAAGGTCCTGGCTCTTCTGAAATTCTTGATTTTTCTCCGATGAAGTCGTCTAGTGTAATTTGTCGCTTTCTTTTTCTCTCGTTAAACAAATGTCAGTAGCAGGAGATCGCATCCAAAACGCCTCGTCTTGCTTTTGCACTCATCAGAATCTTTTCTGATTCTGATTTGCACTCCCCTCAAAATCTGGATCATTCGCTACAATTTGATCAACGATTTCGATCATCGTTACCAAACTTTTACTAAAGAAATCTGTAGTAAGTTCTTAGGGTTTTTCATTTTCAGAATCACTATTTTCAAGTTCTACATAAATTCCTTGTTCTACCAGTTTTTGAAGTTGTTGAAATGTGCGACGAAGATAATATTCCTTAAAATTTGATATGACTCCCTGATCCATCGGCTGAATTAACAACTCATATACAACTCCAATATCGTCTCACAGACTACCCAGAACAAGATTTTAAGAATGGCTCTTGACAAAAGAAGATGGTATAAATCTTCTATGCTACATAAGAAGCCGAAATAGATACGGTTGCAGACTTCATTAACACAATAGGATGGAAATTCTACACGAAGAAAAAGGACCATGAAAATCCATTGATAAATGGCCTTGGAAGACCCATGATAGTGCCCATAGGTAGCTGGGTAAGAAAACATAGAAGAAGAAACGTCACAATGCAACCGTACGTATTCACAAAGAACTATGAGATAAAGATGAAAAGACCAGTCATAGCTGGTCGACAAAACGAAAGACGAAACGAAAGTATAAATTTTACCTGTGGTCTAGAAGTCAACCTCGACCGGGAAGGGAGTGGGTGAGCTGCTAATTTACGGCAGCATCTAATCGGCATTATATAAGAATATACATTTGGGTTTTTTGCTTTTTTCCCAGATAACGTACAGATATAGAAGACAGAACAATGTATAAGAAGATACAAAAGATATGAAGACACATAACGAGCTACGGGAGCATATTATACGTCCCTAAAGAAAAGAAACACTAAAATATCAGAAGACAAAGAACAACAAAAGCTGGAAAAAAGCTGAATTAACAACGTAGTGGTGGGTGATAAAAAAAAAACTACTTCAACCGATCATGGCTCTTTATGGAGGATTTTTCATAAAAATTTACATTTACACCCGTAAAAATTCAATTAACCCAGAAATTAAAAGAAAGATCATTTACAACGTCATAATTTCGCTAGTTGGACTATTGAACAACAAAAAACAGATCCATTGTTTTTAAGCAAACTTTTGTTTAGTGATAAAGCTCATTTCACAATAGATGGATTCGTTAATAAGCAAAATTGTCATATCTGGGGCGATGAAAATCCTCGTGTTATTCATGAAAAATCTCTACATCCACAAAAAGTCATTCTTTGGTATGCATTATGGGTAAATGGAATTATAAGACAATTTTTTTCGAAGATAATAGTGGAAATGCTGTTACTGTGAATGTTGAGCGATACTAATCAATGTTGAGTAACTTTTTATGGCTAGAATTGAATGATATTGTTGTTTCTGATGTCTATTTCCAGAAAGACGGTGTTACATTTCACACAACTCGAGGAAACATTCAGTTTTTGCGATCGAAATTTCATCAACATGTAATTTCACAAAATGTAGATTTCAATTGGCCTCCAAGATCATACGATTTAACACCATTGGATTTTTGTGGATTTTTTTAAACAGTCGAGTCTATGCTAACAAGCCACAAACAATTAATTATCTAAAGAACAACAGTCGAGTTGCAATTCGTGAAATAAATCCAGCAACATGTCGAAAATTCATTGAAAATGCCGATATTCGAATTAATGCCTACAGATGTAGTCGTGGTGGACATTTGAACGAAATTCTGTTCCACATATAATTGCAATAAATTATACTTTCAATAAAAAAAAACTTGATAAAATTCCATTTAGTTTGCATTTTGTTAAAAAGAAACATATATGTGCTTTTTTAGATGATCTTATATTATCAATGGTAGAAACTTCTTTCCATCCACTTCTAAATAAAGACCTCTTTTAAAATGTTCCAATACCAGCCATCCAATACCCATTTCTTTCAATTTACAACAACAAATTTTCTCATTGTTCTACCCTATATAATTAATAATTACTACAATCCATCGATAATATTCTCTTCTTGCTTTATAACCAACCCGTTTTAAACTTGTCACTCTTATTATAATATCTATAACTTTTATTAGTTTCCAAATCCACTTGTTCCTTTTCTTATCTCCGCTTGTTGTTCTTAACATAATTCTTTAAAGACTTGTTTAATCAGTACTCAAAAAGCCACATCGCATGTTTCACGATGTTTTTAAAAATTTACTCGACTGAAATAAATATTTAAATATCATGGATGATTCGTGAGTGAGAACATCGATATAAAATGTAACTAAGTCAAGGTCGATGGAAAAAAAAACGATCCATATAGAACATGTTTGTTACGAGTCGCACTAATGCATCTGTTTTCCATGTTCGATATAAATTCATAAAAAAATGTTACGTTAAAAAACGATAAAAGGATCAATATTGAATGAAGAATAAATTTGTTTTGTATGCACGGTACAGCAACCACCCTTAATACGCATCAAGCACGCACCCAGAAAAAATATACAAAAATGGAACGAATCAATATGGTTCTCAAGGTCAACGCGTTGAATATATGTGTATATGTGTACATGTGTGTGAGTATTTTTTCATGTGCATTGTTTTCTTAATATTTACTTTCAAGTATATATATATATATATATATATATATATATATATATATATATATAAAACATATACATACATACATATATACTTATAAATATTTTTTGTGCACTTCTTATAATGCTAAAAAATTAAAACGTGTTTGCGTATATCGTGTCTGATATAACTAACACGAAATACGAATTAAATAGCTGTTAGATCATTCTGTTTATTGTATGAGTTAAAAAATAATAGAAAAGTAACATTTACTGTTTATTATAAAATATGATTAAGGACAGGTCATGGTTGTATACAAGGGAAATCTGTCTGAATGTGGACTTGAGATTAAATAGTCGTTTCTTGAGTTTATCGAAACTGAATCGTTACATATATTTATATATATATATATATATATATATATATATATATATATATGTGTATGTATAAATCAACTTCCTTTATTATATTTTTCATCTACAATCTAATATAATAATCAAAGAAATCATTTCTAGAGAAAACGAAAAAATAATAAACAGTCATAGGAAGAGGAAATATTGTCATAAAAAATTTTTTTTATTAATAAATTTCAAATTCTTTTTATTCTAATTTATAGGTTATTTTATAAATCAGTTTTATTGTATTTTTATTAAGCTACCTATGATATTTCATTATTATTCAACGCGTTTCTATAGCAACGATGTTTATTTGTTATTGCTATTAACCGTTATGTTACTATCCGAATTTTTTCACATTGATTACTACCCGGAGTACACGTGTACCCCATTACAAAATGTCATTATTACGACCCTAAATTTGTATATCTGGCGGCGTCTATTATATAAATATGGTGGATTTGTGATGCGGAAAACTTTTATCTTCTCACTGGTCAAATTTATACTGGACAATCAGTATCGGGTAGAGAAAAAAATTTAGGAGAGCGAGTTGTTAAAGAGTTGGTGGCTCCGTTCAAAGGATCAGGCCGAAATATTACCATGGATAATTTTTTTACAACTCTCCCGTTAGCACGACATTTATTATCATGGAAGGTGACAGTCGTTGGGACATTGAAACGTAATAAAAAATATATTCCTGCAGAAATGACACAGACAAAATCTCGAAGAATAAATTCTTCATTATTTGGCTATAACGACAACGTAACAATATGTTCATATGTTCCAAAAAAAAAAATAAAACCGTCATAGTTTTATCATCGATACATCACGTCGACGCAATGTCTGGACCCAAAAAGAAACCCGACATAATCCATTTTTATAACAAAACCAAATCTGGTATAGACATTATGGATAAATTACTAAGACACTATAATGTGAGAAGACGTACGAATAGATGGCTATTTGCATTGTTGTTCAATATCGTTTCTCTTGCAGCATATATTATTTATTTCGATAATAACTGTATGCTCAAGAAACAGACAAATCAACACCGAATATTTTTGAAACAATTAGGACAAGAACTTTGTCTTCCAATCATTCAAGACCCTTCCCTCAATGTACAAATTACAAGAAACTTATCTACAAAATTAACGATCGAGAGCATGATAATGAAGTCAATAATCTCCTGCATACAAACTGCAACTCCTTCTGCGTCGATTGCTTCTACATCTACTACTATTCCAGCTCAACGTGATATACGTGGTCATGAAATCGTCGTTGGTTCTTGCTGCATTTGTCATGCAGCACCGCATAAACAGAGAAGAAAGACTCGCAAATCATGTGTACAATGCCAGAAACCTATTTATGATGAACATTCTTCGACGTATTCAGTGTGTAAAAATTGTCCACCATCTTCCGAAAAATGACATTTTTCGGCTATTTTTTTTTTAAGATACAATAAAGTCCTATAATTAAAACGTATTATTTACTTATTTTTTTTATTTATTTAATTTATTCCTGCCTTGCACAAAATACCTATGGGTACACGTGTACCCGGGTAGTAATTAGAGGGGTATATCAGTTAAATGTCATTTAAATTAATATCTTTTTAATAAAAAAAATTATAAATATCTAAATCTTCTCGAAATTTCCCAAATAATGGGGATCTGACTGGACAAAACGATCCTTCCCATAGAAATTTATTGGCTTCAACGCAAAGTCGAAAATGGGTACGTGTGTACCCGGGTAGTAACATAACGGTTAATCGTGACATTTCATACACATTTACTAAATATTTATTAAAATATCAGAATTTTTTACAAGAGAATTGATAAATAATAATTAAATTTTAAATCTCAACAAGTACATAATTGAAATCTTAGTTTATGTGTAAAATTTGGTAAGTCGTTATTTTACTAGCATTGCTTTCTTTGTTAATTACATATGTCTACATATATATATATATATATACACGTATATATGAAGATTATTTAACCCCTAGCACGTTTAACTTCATCACAGATTCAAAGATTACATATTTTATTGAACATAATTTACAGACTAACTCTTCGAAGACCGACTGTTTAATCTGCGAACATTGCTCTCGCTCGGCCTAGCCTTAATCTTCATTAACAATGTAGACAATACTGATTTATTAATGATAACGTTGAAGATTAACTACAACGCTGCGTCTATATTTGTTTATAATAAATTAGAAGTTGAATTGAAACCAGTACATTATTGAAAACTACAGGACTGATATCTTTTTTGTTTGATTTTATAAGTAAATATTTTTATCCTGAAAAAATGAATTTTGTAAAAAAGCTCTTGATGTGTTTAAAGCAAAATAGATATTTTATTGGTGCGAATTAATAAATGTTTATTAAAAAAGTAATAGTAAATATTTGTATTTAACGATGTATAAAATTATTTAATAACTATTTATTGTGCCAAACAAAAAACCAGATCAGTTCAGTAGTGCAACAAGGACACGTTCTCAGTTCAAATGCAACATCTGTGACGTCCAGAGTTAGTAATCCACGTACACAGCATTGTAATTTTTCCTGAATAGAAGTAGTTGTACCGGAACTATTCTGTTCTTCCATTATCGATTTTAATATCTGCTTTAACGAACAAACCGACAGTATAATTCGACGTTTAATGTGTACGTTTATCTTGTTATAAGGAAGTTGTATTGAAACTTAGAATGTAGGTGTGGTTGAAACTTGTTTATCGTACGAATGTTGTGCAATATCATGTTGATATTGCATCTTGTTCATTACGATTCCAGTTGTTTTCGAGTAAAAAAATCAAATACAATTGTATATAAATAGATATTTTGTAGCGGACACGATTGATACGAATACATTTATTCATTGACTTGTTCTGCGGTATTTATTTAATCTACAAAAAAAATAATAAGTACTGTAATGAATAGTAAAACATATAGTTCAATGGAACATTATAAAAGTTGTAGGAATGTTCAGAGGGAATACGAGTTTTTTGTATAAATTATTACATATGATAGATTAAGAATTAAAGAACAGAAAAAACGTGTTTCGAGTTTTTATTAGACATTATTTTTTTTCATTTATTTCTAACTTAAAATCATGTCATGTAATAAACCACGTTAAGAAGTGTCATTATCCTCTAAGTGTAGACAAATTCAACATTTCTGTAATATCGGAAAGTTCCTTTATTCCTTTTATACAGATGAATAATTTGTCCCAAAATTATCAAAAAATGTTCAACAATCTTATATTGTTTTTTTTTCACCAATAGATATTTTTGTTGCTATTATACAAAAATAAAAGTATTAAGGATATAGATTTTATATTTTTTTTATTTGGTACAATTTTCATTTTCTCCAAAAACACTCTGTATAATAATCAGAAACTTGGTTTCGTACATTACTGTACTATACTTTGCTTTCTTATTTCTTTGCTATCTTATTCAATCTCATTGCTGTTTTCTTAGTAATAGTCTATTAAATAAAACAGAAGTGTCTTGACTAATGTTATTAATTAAAATAAAAACTATTTAAGATAGTTTCTGTGATATTTAATTCATGGACATTTTATATATTGATTGTTCTAAACAGTTATATAGAGTTCGTGATTGTTACTACAAATAAATATAAAAGAACATATTTTTCGACTGAATTCCTTCGAAGTTAAACACTTGTATACCTCATACGTTCCAAATCTAAAAACTAGGCCATACTTGTCACAAACGTCAATCTGAAAAGAAATCTAAAAAAAATATCAAAGACCTCTTTCTGTAGCAGCACCACATAGGCATTGAAACCGCTACTGTCGTATCCGTTTTTCGTTACGTTTGATTAATAGGCCCATTAAAAACCATCGATGGAAAGAACGAAAAAAAAAACGAACATATATCCGACGCGAAGGTTCTTCACGTCGAATGATTAATGTGGTTCCGCATCAGTGTGGTCACGTGTCACTTGCCCCTCCTTCAAACAATTTAAATATTTTATATCTGTTCTATGTCTGTTGCATCCGACGACATTTTTAGTCGTTATGCTCGCCCGCAAAATTTTGTGAACGACATTGTAATGTTTGCACGCCTGTCTCCAAGGAAAACCTGTTTTGAACGACCTCAAGATGAGATTTAGTCGCTTTGGTTCACTGACACCGCGTTGTTACGATGAAGAAAGTAAACGCGACCGCTTGTGACCGTGCGGCTTTTTCTTCCAATACACACACACACATTATATATATATATATATATATATATATATATATATATATATATATATAACACACACATACACAATACAACCGTTTATTTTCTTGAAGAGATCTTATCCCAGCCTGTTGCATTCATAGCTTGATTCTAGTATATCAACTGAACATGAACTTATTTACAAAATTCTTTAGAAATATCATATGGTTGTGATTCATCAGTAAAGAATTTGCTATTTCTGATAATATATATATATATATATATATATATATATATATATATATATATATATATATATATACTCCAGTGAGTCATTATTGATTTTATGTGAGTATCAAGACAACATATCATTCAAAATGACCATACTTAGATCATAAAACTAATTATAAATAATCGTTTTTTTTTCGAAAAAGAGTTCACACACCGTTCGCTGTTGATTTTTCAAAAACGTTCACATGCTGTTGTTGGCCACACTGTTACTTTCATAAGATATCTTTAAATTTACACGTATTTTTTTATACTACCGACAGTACGTATTATATTGTTCTCAATGTCCTACTTTAGAAGCAACTTCAAGGCCGATGCCCTTTCATTCCGGTTATACTTATATAATATTTTTGAATCGAATGGATATTTATTTAATTTCATTCGAAATCACTTGTTCGGTCTTATTTGCAATCGAATGGACCAGTTTTTAATATAAATGGTCAATTATTTGGATTTACAGTAAGATGTAAACATCCATTTATACATGTGTGTGTATGTATATATATATATATATATATATATATATATATATATATATATATATATATACATCTGAGTTTGTTTTTATGCGGTAGATACGTTTCCCAGAAAACCGCATAAAACCAAAGCTACAAAGTGAAATTACTCTAAAATTCGCATAAAAAATCAGGAAATAAAGAATGCCTAAAAAAATTTTAAATATCTGCAAAAAATTAATACAAAACATAGCTTTTTTGCTTTATTTTTTAATTAACTATTTAATTTTATTCAAAGCAATATGTACATATGTGTAATTTATTTTAGAATTTTTCATACATATTTTAATCATTATCGCAATAATAGCTGCACTGTTTAGAATAAAAGAAAGTGAATAGCTGCACTGTTTTCAAAACATGTAGACCAAGCCTTTTTCCAACAGGCATTTAAAGTGTGTGGTTTTATTTGAGTAATAGCAAAAACAGCATGATTTATAAAGTCAAAGATTGAAAAATTTTTCAAGCGTCAGTTACTGCTATTGACTCATTTTCTAGTTTATTCAATATAAATTGAAAAGTGCGTTTAACATAACATTGTTAAAGGTTGCAATTATGCCTTGATCTAATGAACAGTACTATTGCTAGAATTAAGTCTTTCCACAATATATTGGATAGTTAAAATCAGTTTAACTTCCACGAGAGCTCTTATTACATTATTATCAAAATTTACATCACGACTTGTCTTGATTCATCTGAGAGGTTCGTATTACCATTTCAGAACTTTGAAAACCATCGCTGGCACTATCTCATATTTGATACACCATTGCCATACACAGCACAGATGTTCTTTGTCGCATTTATGGCATTTATTTTCCTTGTTGTACTCGTAAAGAATACAGTGCCGCAAATAAATTTCATCGACGTTCAAAATAACTTTATTTATGATACGTAGAAATGTGCGTACGTTATAAGTGCTCACAAAAACTAAACCTACCTACCATTCGTTCTTCATGTAAAAAGAGCTGCATATTACCTTTTTTTGTATATCTATACTGCAGTGTTTATATTGAGACCGAGAAAACGACATTATTTATGGGATAACCTGATATATATTTATATATATATATATATATATATATATATATATATATATATATATATATATATATTGGGAGTACAAATTAATTCGGTCCGTTTTCAAAAGATGGCTCTAAAAACATTAAATTTTTAAATAGTAACAGCTGATTGCCGTTTTTTAGACAGATTGGACATCTGCCGATAACATCCAATTTGTATTGTTTTGAGTTTCATACAAAATGTTTTTTGTTACGCTGTTGAAAATGTCAGATTTTTTGATAACTAAATAGCATTTGCGGGAAGTTTTAATTTTTTGTTTTAATTGGAAGAAAGTGCAGCTGAAACTCATCGTATGCTTGTGGAAGTTTACGGTGACAATGCTCCAACTGACAAGTCATGTAGAGAATGGTTTCGGTGCTTCAAAAGTGGTGATTTCAGCGTTGAAGATAGACCTCGCTCGGGACAGCCAAAAAAATTCGTAGACGATGAATTACAGGCATTACTCGATGAAGATCCGAGTCAAACGCAAGACGAGTTTGCACTTACGTTAGGGGTGACCCAACAAGCAGTGTCTGTACGTTTAAAATCTATGGGCCTGATTCAAAAGCAAGGCAATTGGGTTCCTTATGAATTGAAACCAAGAGATCTGGAAAGGCGATTATTTTCTTGTGAGCAGCTGCTTCAAAGGCAAAAAAGAAAGGGTTTTTTACACCGGGTAGTGACTGGTGACAAAAAGTGGATCTTCTACGACAACCCCAAGAAAAAAAATACTACGCTTTGCCCGGCCAATCGTTGCCATCGACCTCAACATCAACACCAAAGCCGAACATTCATGGTTCGAAAGTTATGCTGTGTATCTGGTGAGACCAAAGGGGCGTTGTGTACTACGAGCTGCTAAAACCTGGTGATTCCATTACGGGTGATCGGTACAGACTGCAATTACTTCGATTGAATCGTGCATTACGAGAAAAACGGCCGGAATATAAGGACAGACATGATAAAGTTATTCTTTTGCATGACAACGCTCGGCCTCATGTCGCAAAAGTTGTCAAAAAATATTTAGAAACGATCAAATGGGATATTTTACCGCACCCGCCGTATTCTCCGGGCATTGCTCCTTCTGACTACTGGCTGTTTCGACGGATGCAACACGATTTGGCAGGTCACCGCTTCACTTCTTTCGAAGAAATCGAAAATTGACTTCAAAATTGGATCGCCTCAAAAGACGAGAAGTTTTTCCGAGACGGGATTCGGAAATTGCCTGAGAGGTGGGGAAAAGTTGTAAGCAGTGATGGACAATATTTTAATTAATTTGTTAATTCATTATCTTTTGAAATAAATGCATTTTTTGAGCTAAAAAAACGGACCGAATTAATTTGTACTCCCAATATATATATATATATATATATATATATATATATATATATATATATATATATATATATATATATACAGGTAACTCTCGTATAACACGGTTGTTACGTTCCTAAAAAATACCATGTTATGCAAATCCGTGTTATACAAAACAATGAACTAGTGCAAAAAAGGGAGTTAGGTTTCAAAAATTAGAAAAACATACTATTATATTTTTATAATTAGGAAAAATATATTTATTAAAGCAATTTTAATAAAAAGTATTACATATTAATATGATTAAATAATGTTTTCTTCGTCATCACTAATAAGTATCATTAAACGAGGACGTTTTCTTTTTGACAAGATCTCCTCATCCTCTGAACTTTCTTCGGCATTATCTCGAGTTCTATGCTCTACTTTTCGCAAAAAATCTTGATTGCTTGCTTTTAGCCGAGAGTAAAATCTGTAATTTTTGTTCTAGCGAAATGAAATGTCTTTGTAAAAATATTTTTTATTTCCGCCAGACATACTTCAGGGCTACAAATTAATTCACAAAAATGAAAAACATAATTACCATTTAAAAAAAAAGTTGAATAATACCCACTCGAAAATTTTTAATCTATGTATAGTGTAGTAAAAAGAAAAACATAAAATTTTAAAATGTACCTAATACTCCACGAACAAAATGGATTTCAAATTCTAAATTTGATACAACATACACCCTCAAATGAAAAATTTCCAATAAGATATCTTGTGCACTTAAAAGCTCTTATTTCGTTCCGTGTTGTACAAGGTTTTCCCTAATTTCGAATTTTGTTCTTAACACGTTGACGTAAATGACGTCTATAGCCGTCCAATGCTCGTGATTTTAGGTGCAAATGACGGTAATGGCCGTCCTATATTCTTAGTATTATAAATAAATGATCAAAATATATATCAGTGTTGAATCCATTTCCTTCTAAATTCTTCAATCTTCCTCCAAGTATGAATGATGAAAAATTTCTCATTGTGATACAGTCACTTTATTTCAATTATTCTCAGAATTGGAAACTGGTTGCGACAAACGTGCTCGTAGAATTTAACGACGTGCATAGCCGCAAACATTTCATACATTTTGTCTCAGTCTCTTTTCAAGTGTGATTTTGGAAGCTTCAGAAATTTTATTTGAAATTATTACTGGAAATTTTTTATAAAATTTGCTATTCTACTTTTTTTCGTTACAAATGTTTTTCAAAATTGAATTTTGTATCTCTAAATGGATTTTTGAATTTTTTTATGCTATTATAAATTTTTGTTCTTGAATTTTTTAATTTTGTATTAAAGAAAAATCTAGTTAAATGTTTATAAAAATATATATTTTCATTTTTACTAAATTATTCTCAAAAAATATCGTTATAGTCTGTACAGCTACCAAACTTCTATAGCTGTCTTTTGTGAATCAGACAAATCGAGCTATTAAAAACAAATGACTGCTATAGACGTCCACCATTTTTTAGGAAAATTTATTAGAAAATATAATAATTTTATTCTGTAAGTATGAAATCTTGATCGAACTCCCCAGGAATCAACTAATTAACAAAAAAAAATGTTTTTGTCGTCCATCACCGATTTCAAAGTGAGCTTTAACGTGTTAAAAACTTTAAATGTTTTACGGTGATTTATCTAATTCTCAAACCGTGTTAGAGTGAAACCGTGTTCTAGGTTGCCGTATTGTATGAAGGTTTTCTTTAATTCTCGAACCGTGTTATAGAAGTGCTGTGTTATACGGGGGACCTGTCTGTATATATATATATATATATTAGAGTCATGAGCCGCGATTATTTGCAGCTAACAACTTAATTTAATTAATTTACTTATCTCGAAGAACCAAGCACTGTCATGGAATTCGTAAGGAAAAAGTCAAATTAAGAATGTTTTAAAGGAGGAACGTTGAAGAAGATATTAAGGAAGAAGGAAAAACTTGAGAACTTATTGAAACCCTCTCTCAAGAAAAGATCCACTAACACTGTTTCGTCAAACCCTTACGCTTTAATAATAATAATGATATTATAAAATATTTTGATAGATTAGAATATAAAAACTGTGAATTTAAAGTCAAGGAAGAATTTTATTGACATTATACGACAGAATGTTCGTCTTTCCCACGATATACGAAGCTGCTATATTTAAAACGATCCTTATTAGACAAACAAACAAACAGATATAAAATAAACACCTGATTGTCTGATAATCGATTTCTTTATTTTGACCTATTGAACATGATACAGAAATCCATGACACGTTAACCTTAACATGACTTTGACGATTTCAACGCTTTTTAAATAACATCAGTCGTTTTATATAAAGATTCGTGTCGTTCCAACTTAAACACATGACATGACATCGACGGAAAAACCGTTCTTCTATGTTTTACAGAACGAGGGTGGCAGACGAAACGGGTGATACGTGAAACATCTACTCGACTAATTCAAACATCGCTTTTCGAATGAAAATAATTTTGTTAACTCATTCTATCCAGTCGAAGAATTGAAGATGAATCTAACTATTTTGCACAAATGCTAGTCTTTATATATCATTTAATGATTATCCAATTTATAATAGATTGTATATAAGACTAGCTACTATGTCATTCATGAATAGAAATAAGAAAAATATGGACAATACCGACGTACAATCCTTGAATGGATTTTTCAATCATTTTTATTTCTGCTTTTAGATCAAATACTTTTAGATCAACCTAATGCTTAAGTGAATTTATTTACTATCAGAGATTATCTCAGTTTCGATTCCTATACAATATGTTCGAGAGTGTCACCTTGAAAGTGGTATTAAAAATTGAAATTGTAAATATTATCAAATTTGTATGAGACTAGTGTTATTGATCAAAGGCCAAGAAATGAATTGGTTCAGGTTCGTACCGTTAAACTAATATTTAGAAGTTCATTGTCGTCTATAATATTGTAGTTATATTAAATTATCAGATTGGTTCAATCGGCTAATTTTATTTCATACACACACATGTGTGTATGTACATATATATATATATATATATATATATATATATATATATATATATATATATATATATAGCTGACCCAAATAAGATTGAAATATAGTAAAGAATAATCAACAAACAAATGTATGTTAAAACCCTTCAGTCTCATTTGGTCCATCTTATTATATATATATATATATATATATATATATATATATATATATATATATATATATATATATATATACATAAAGGGTCAGAGAAAGGCTTTGACAGAAAAAATATCTATAATTAATAGATGTGACAGACATAAAAAAATCGTTGAATGAACTAGAAGAGAAAGGCATTGAATCGGTAGAAGTGAAAAGTATTTGGAAGAGGCCTTCACTCGTGATATATATTCATATCATCGTCATCATACGTCTCTTTCTATCTATTGTTGGACAAAAGTATCTTCCAAAATTTTCCACTTCCTGCAATCGAATACTTTTCTTATCCATTCCACAATGACAAGTTTTCTTTAATAAATACTATCTTTAAAGTGTTTTTTCTGATTTTCTTTATCAAATCTATCTATTGGGGTGGCACAAAAGTCATTGCGTTTTTTATTATGATTTTCAAAGCAATTTTATTAATATAAATAGCAAACATTAATCAATTATATATTGACCGTTTTGTGCGATGACTTTTTGCCATCTTTCAGTCAACTTCATAATTCCGCTTTCGTAGAAAGTTTGGTTTTTAGAGGAAAAAAACTGAACCAACTCATTTTTGACAGCCTCATTGGAATCGAATGTTTTTCCATTCAAATGGTTTTGAAGTGAACGGAATAAATGATAATCCGATGGTGCAAGGTCAGGGCTATACGGTGGATAAGACATCACTTCCCAGCAGTCTAACGCCAATAATTTTTGGCGAGTGACCAAAGATGTGTAGTCTGGCGTTGTCGTGATGGAAGATGACGCCTTTACGATTTGCCAGTTCTGGCCGCTTTTCCCTAATTTCTTTGTCCAATTCCATTAGCTGGCGACAGTAGACATCCGAATTGATGGTTTGGTTCCTTGGTAGCAGACCAAAATAAACAATACCTTTGAAATCCCACCAAACACTCAGCAAAACCTTCTTTTGATGAATATCGGCTTTTGATGTCGATTGCGCAGACTCATCTCTCTTGCTCCATGATCTTTTTCGCACGATGTTATCGTAAACAACCCATTTTTCATCGCCCATTTATGATTCGCTTTAAAAATGGATCGGTAACGTTACGTTTCAGCAATGAATCGCAGATGAAAATTCGTTTGGCGAGATGAATTCCTTTCAACTTGTGGGTAACCCAAATATCGAGCTTATCAACATAACCAAGTTGTTTTAAATGTCTTTCAACGCTTGTATGTGATATGTGAAGCTTTTCTGCGATCTCTCGTGTCGCACTACGCCGGTTATTTTCGATCATTGCCTTTATTTTGTCGTCGTCAACTTCAGTTGGGCGTCCAGAGCGTGGTGCATCTTCGAGATTAAAATCTCCGGAACGAAAACGAGCAAACCAATTCTGACATTGGCGTTCTTTTAGTGAGTTTTCACCGCACATATTGTTTTCTGAGCTTGCACTGCGTTTTTACCTTTCCGGAAATAATAAAGTAAAATATGGCGAAAATGACCGTCTGGAATATCCATTTCAAATCAATGTAAAACACTAAATAAACAACAAAACTTAAAACTTTTTTTACTGAATAATCTATGAAATGTCAGCTGTCAAATACCATATATGGTCTGAAGTTTGCAATGGAGAAGAACTACTTAGAATGACTACAACTATCTAGCGGAAAAAACGCAATAACTTTTGTACTAACCCAATATAATGAAAAAATAATCGAAATACTGGCGATACGATTGTATTGAGTTGTCAAAAAAGTCATGACGGATTTTGACTTTTTCAAATGGCATTTATTTATATAAAATACAAAGTTTCATTAACCCTTAGCGAACGAATGCCGCCATATTCGCGACAATAAAAATATTCCCGTAAGATCGAATAATAATTAAATTAGTTTGCTACTGTTGAATGTTGGGACTGTTGGGAGAAGTATCACGTCCTAAAAAAGTATAAATAATAGTTTACTTGTTTTTTCATTTACAATTTTTTTTGTGTAAATAAAATGTAAATTTATAAATAAATGTATTTATAAATAATATAAATAAACATAAGTATACAAATATATAAACATAGTACTTCAACCCCAACAACATTTTCGTAATTTTTATTTCATTCATTTTTTTACATGATCATATTTGTTCATATGCTATTCATTATTTCTGAAAATTTCGATCAAATGGAATAAAATCGATTTAAGATATACACGTTTTCTTGTTCTACAATTTTTTAGTTAAAATACCGTCGATCTGCTGGCGATAGTTTTAAATAACTAGGTCGTTAATAATGTATTTTCCATTTTGTTTGATGACTTTTGCCATTTTTCGGCGAGCTTCATAATTCCACATTCGTAGAAAGACCTATCTTTATTAGCGAAAAACTGGACAAGGTGCTGTTTTATAGCCTCATCATAATTGAACGATTTAGCACACAAGGAGTTTTGCAAAGACAGAAACATGTGGAAGTCTGACGACGCAAGATCGGACGAGTACGCTGGATGCGGCAACACATCTCATCCAATCTCCAATAGTTTTTGACGGGTGACTAAACTTGTGTGTGATCTCGCGATGTCATGTTGGAACACAACTCATTTACGATTAACGAGTTCTGGATGATGGATTCATTCAACTTGTTTAATTGGCAAAAGTACACATAAAAATTGACTGTTTCATTCGTTGGTAAGAGCTCGAAATACACGACACCTTTATAATCCCACCAAACAGAACATGATTTTCCTTTGATGAATTCTGCTTTAGATGTTGTTTGAGTTGACTCATCGGGTTTGAACCAAGACCGTTTGCATTCCACGTTGTTGTATACAATTCATTTCTTGTCACCAGTTATCATGTGCTTCAAAAATGGATCGTTTTCTTCACGTTTAATAAGCATTTTACAGATGTTTATACGTGCAGTCAAATGAACTTCTTTGAGTTCATGACTTACCCAAATGTCAAGCTTATTTATATATCCAATTTCTTGAAATGGTCGTAAATGCTGGAATGATGAATGTTTAATGTTTCTGCAATCCATATGTCGTATAACGCGGGTTTAAATCGATTTATGCCTTTATTTTGTTGTCATCAACCTCGATTGGCCTTTCTGAGCAAGGGGCGTTGTTAACATCAAACAAATTTCGCGAACCATTTTGATTCATTGTCGTTCTTGTAGGGCAAACTTTACCCAACTTATCACAAATTTGCCATGCATTCTTCCCTTTATGGAAATAAAATAGTAAAACATGGCGAAAATACACAATTTGATCTTCTAGATATAAAATCTATAAAACTCAACCAAATCGTTTATTTTTTTTATCTGAATAAAGGTAGAAGTATCAGCTATCAATCGACATGTCAATTATATGGATGCAAATGACGTTTCTAATATAAAAAATAAACTAGCGACATCTATTGCAAAAATCCGACATGACTTTTCTGACAACCCAATTTGATTGAAACAAGTACTTGTATACACTCTTTCAAAATCGTGCCATAGACATTTCTCTGCGAAAAAAGATGCAGTTAATGAAGTGTAACGCCGTAATTACGTTCGGAAAAATATTTCCATTGAAACAAATCGTCGTTCATTTCGAAAGTCATCCACTCTGCAAAAGTCTAACCGACGGCGACGTTTCGCAACAACGTTTCGTCGCACAACACAATGATTTCTGCCGAAAATTTCACTGTTTAGTCGAACCGTACATAAAACATAATTGTTTGTCCGATACATAGATTCTTAATGAAGCTGCTGCACCTTAAAACCAATAACAATAAACAACTGTGTGTCGATTACGTGCAATGTTCGTTATAAAACAAATAAATAATATATTGACCTATGCGCTAATTGCACTCACCATTAAAATAAATAATAATAAAAAATGTTTGAAATTTGCAAGCGACAACAAACACTATTTTACGAATAAGACATACATACGTACGTACAGACGTACGTAAAATCGAACCTGATATTGTCGCGCCCGTACATACGATCGTCGTCCTCCTTTCTCTCTTTTTCGCACACGTTTTTCGTATACGTCTCGTTCGCAATCCATCGTTTCTTTCTGCACAAACATACATATACGTGTGTTTTTTAAGGTGTTAGCACCAAAGTGGCTCGTCGACCTACAGAAACCTTGGCCTAGTTAATTGCTTATTATATTTTATCCATACGGCATAGACAAACATTCATAACAATACTTGTAGCTTTTGTTTTATTGTACGTAAAAGGTTATGTATGTTTTTGAAACGTTATGATTTTTCGACGGAACAAATATGACTGACACTCGAGAAGTCGATACGACGATTCGAAAGGTGGACCGATGTTGTAATATGCACAGGTTTTTCGAATATTCTTAATCTCCATTTTAATAACAATTATCGAAACTGTACAGAGATGAATCTAAACAATCTAAACTACAATACTACTACAAATAATAAGTCTTAAATAGACCCTCCATAAGAATAGCAGCCACTCTTTCGTTGTAATTTAGCAACATGCAATAAAACCACTTATTATTTTGGAAATAAATCGAAATAAACCTCTTGATTCAAATAGTGGAAGGTAGTTGTGGAGGAAATTGCAGTTAACTTTATATACAAAAAAACATAGGGTAGATGATATTATTGGTATTGGAATCTTTAATTATATTAACACATTACGATCCACAGTATTTCGCGCTAGACTTCATCTAGAGTCCGGCGAATTTCGCAAAAAATGCACAAAAATAACTTCTTCATAAAATCGATGTACAGTAAACCCTCCTATAACGATATTAATTCATACCGCGTTATATGAAAACCGCTCTATAAGAAACGTAGAATTAAGGGGCACGACTAATGTGACCACCTAAAAAAAGGTGATTTTCGGGATTTTTTTTAAAAAAAAGTATTGCATCGAATGTTTTAAAATTTTGAAAATATATTTGTGCATAAATAATGTATACATAGTAATTTTTTTGAATGAAAATATTCGATTTTCCAGCAAGTTATTCGCCATCTCCCGAGTCTCCAAAAAAAAAAAAGTTCCCCCACTGCTGCAGTGATTGCGGCCTTCACAGTGCCTGAAATAATAATAAAAAAAGTTCGTTAAACTAGAAGGTTTTGCCTTTACAATGATCCAGGATTGTGAAAAAAAATTGAAATTTAACAAAATGGCGGAGTTTTGAAAAAAGTTTAAAATTTCGCTCAAAAATTTGATGGTTTTTGGCATGGCAAAATTACATTTTTTATTCAATCAAAAAACTAGAGGGTCATTGTATGGAGAAACAAATATTAAATATGCTAAAACAAAAATCAAATCGATCGGATGATTTGTTATCGAGTTAGAATTGCAGCAAATTTTAAAAATGTAGTTTTGAGAAAAACGCGTTTAAAGATAAAAGTATTGATTTCATTGTTATAAATAGCTACTCTTTAGAAGGCTGTAGCTCAAAAACTATTTGAGATCCGCACTTGAAATTTTATATGTTATTTTTGAAGGTATAGACTATCGAAAAATGCAAAAAATCGGTTTTTTGAAAGTGTCACACTAGTCGTGCCCCTTAATACAAATCAGATTATTCGAACCGCGTTATATGGAAACCACGTAAAGTGAAAATTATAAATTTAAAAACTTGTTTCCAACCAAAAAACTTAATTTGATATTAGACACTTTTAACATTCATCATCACTGTCAAATATTAGTAGCCTAACTCTGTTTTTTTAATGGGCCGAATATCCTCCTCACCTTGCAAATTTTCATCTTGATTTTCAAATGTAGTATTATTTTGTAATTCTACCAAAACCTCTTTATATGGAGCCAAGTAATTTTGTAATTCTCTTTTAAACTCTGCACTGCGCACCGTTGAAGGATCATTTTGAGTGAAATGAAGCTCCAATTTTTTACCCAAATCTAGTCCTTTTTTTACATCATATAAACTGAAGTTTGCTTCGGATTCGTTATCCGTGTTTTCTTCTACCAATGCATTTGAGGTAAATGCATCAATTAATTCCATCAATTCCTCCTCATCTCCGAAATAGTTCTTCTACATCTTCGTGGTTTATATCTGCAAATCCTTCGCTGCTT
Organism: Neoneuromus ignobilis; assembly: GCA_029203775.1. Lineage (NCBI taxonomy): Eukaryota > Metazoa > Arthropoda > Insecta > Megaloptera > Corydalidae > Neoneuromus > Neoneuromus ignobilis. The sequence continues at coordinate 6,275,944 of CP092096.1, read as the reverse complement.
AAACCAGAAACAATGTTTACTATTTCTGTAACTGGGGCTGAAATATCATTTCCTGTTTGAACCATTTGAGACAAAAGAAATTTCCAAGATGCATTCAGTGTTGATGGTTTAATTTCCGTACAAGCTGATGACACAGTTCGAATACAATCTAAAATAGAAAATTCTTTCCACACTTGAATAAGAGTTTTATCTTCTTGATTTTCTAATCTGTTGAAAATGATTTGGAAAAATTGGCGTATGTAGTACATTTTGAAAGTTTGGATGACTCCTTAGTCAAACGACTGTATCAATGAAGTGCAGTTAGGAGAAAGAAAAACAATTTTCACATTTGGATGATCCAGTTCCTTGCTATGTTTTATCGTTTGTTGATTTATAAGGGAAATCCCTGATAACTGAAATTGATAAACGTGATGCGCACTCACTTCAAAAAGGAAATTCCCTGTTAATTTCAACCGCTAAAATTTAATACATAGAAAAAGTAATGTCATAGATAACTTTTTAAGCCAGTTAAACGCTCCGCGTTATAGAAGGGTTGACTGTAATTCTTAAACCAATAAACATTTTGAAATGAAATTTCATATCTACCTATAAAAGGGTTCAATGCATAGATATATATAAATATAATAGTGGTTTTCAATCTGTAATGAGTGTACTAGCATGATAAAATAAAAAAAGAGATGCTTTATAATAAACATAGTTTATTAAAAAAAAACTTTTTAGCGTAGAAAAGCATCTAAAAGGGATAAAAATATGATAAATTACGTAAAGCATATATTTTATATACAGAAGTTATTAGGGAAAAAATAAGAGAACCAATTTCGATTTTATTCCAAAAAAATAGAACTTTGCAGGAATTGAGATTACTTTATTTAAAGTATCTGAAATATTTTTAATAATTTTTATAATTTACCAATATTTTTAAAATATACACCACCATCTTTTGATGGAATTAAAAAAAATATAGCTTGTTTATATATTTTTTTTTTGGCGTCAAAAGTTCATACAATGAAACACGCGTTAACGCGTGAACGGACTTACAGTAGTCCAACACGAAACACATGTTTAGGAGTGGCCGGGCGATAATGTGTTAATAAAAAAAAAATACTGTATAACATTTTCTAACTTAATACTTTTTTCAGTAAATCAAATCTTGAAATGTTTGATTTGTATTTCTCTTGATAGATTTATATCAGATATCTATTTATACAAATATATTTATCATACAGTAAATTATAACAATGCACAGTTAAAATGAACTAGTTTTATTTTCTGTATAATAAAAGTTATTCATAGTATTTGACGATAAGAGTTAAACAATATCGTGTACTATTGATCGACTTACACATTTTTTTACTGTAATTATCGTTCTAAGAATAATATTATGTTAAAACGTCACACCGTTTTTTAAAGTTTATACATAAATAATACAAATTCCAAAAATAAATCCATATTCAATGTCTATTAATAGCGTACGACCTATTGTTTAGTTTATCAACACGTTTTAAAATAAGTAATTAGTATTTTTACTCGTAATTTATTTTATAAAACTGTAATGTTTATTTATATAATAAATTATTTTTATTGATAGTCACGAAAAAATAAGCTATTATAGAAACGAATCGATTGTTGTGCAGATATTACAGTTCTTTGAAAAATACAATACATAAATCAAATGGTAAATATAATTTAATGACTATTTATTTTGGCACTGTAGCAAATTTATTTCCACAACAATGAATATCTCACTCCAGTGCCACAAGATTTTGTAAAAGTGTTCATCGTTAGAGAGGTGTATTGTAAAATCTAATAAAAAATGTGAATAATAAGTGATTGTTGAACGCATAAAATTCTGTAACACTGAATTAAATGAATCATTTCTTTGGAAATCTATTAACTACTATCTGATAAATATTTGAAAATTTCAATTTTTATTAAATATATAGAACAATATCAAATCATAATGATAAACTTTTTGATAAATCATTATTGATAATAAATTAACTAACTTTTGTCATTGGAAACGAATTATTATGGTGATATTAAAATTTACTTAATAAGTGAAAAAAATGACATTTTAATCAATAAATACAGTGATTAATATTTATTAAAAACGTGGATTAATATAAAATTATTTAATAATTTTTTATTGAAAATAAAGAAACCATTGCCATAGAATTACAATTTATTTTAAAATCCAACATCATGAATGGAATTAATAAACAAGTACTTTAATTATTACTGAAAATATTCTAAAAAAATGTGTAATGAACTACCCTTTATGTAAATATATTTCAATGAAATAAAGCTGAAACGTTTGAATTTTTTCCCCAATAAAATAGGATGATTATAAATAAGTTCAAATTCTAGATATGTTTAAGAACATTCGAATTTTCATAAAACACTAATCATTTAAACAATGTCCTTCTATAAATTCACAAATTACAACAATATCAACCTTGTGCGACTTCTCGAAACAATCAGATACGAAATGAACAAGTACCTGAATATTCCACCTGAATATATATTAAGTACTTACACGAATGATTAATTGTTACGAGGTGGAAAAGAATTAAACAATAAATCATAAAACGTGGCGGTTCGACAGGACACCGGTTTGAATTTTTAACCACATATCTGGACAAATAAGTCGAGCATAAAACTTTAATGGACCATTGTATTCGCGTTTAGATCATAAACGATCGAAATATCGCGTATTGTTCGACATTTACGTACAAATGAATCATTTGGATTTTTTCATCTTGTTTCGGTTGTCTCATATTTTAGATCGTAAACATACTTGTCGACGTACCTAACATAACAATTGTGTAATTAATCATAATGCTTGTCTTAATTTTCGATACGTTCATCGAACTGATTGATAATTTGTTTATATCAGATTATAAAATTTAAAACAATGACTTCGAGGTTGAATTCTAATATAGTGATTTTAAAAGAAAGATTAAAATATCATACATATTTCTAGAAAGATGAATCGATAGTAATCTGAAAATTAGTCTAAATATAGAACTGAATAGATGAAAACTATAAGTACGGAGTATAGAACAATATATCTTATTAATCACAATATGTCATGTGAAGTATTGAGATATTGATGAAGAAGATTTATTGTTATTTTAGCTTCTTTGTAAATGTTTTTTTACGAATAAATAACAAAAAGATATATATTGTACAGTGAATCAAAGGAAAATCATACAGTATTATATATATATATATATATATATATATATATATATATATATATATATATATATATATATACTCGTATAGTGTGAAAAATTCATCAATAATCATAATTAAACATTTTTATGTATCTACTAGAAACGTTTCCATCATAATTGAAATAATTAATCATAATATAATGTTTTGATTTTGAGAAAAAATCTAAAAAGTTATTAAAAAATACCTCAAAACGAAACTCATACACCTATTATATTCTCACATATAAATGGTGTTACAATAGGTACATAAACACATACAGTTCTATTATTATTATTTTATTTTTCCCCCGGGCGAAAACAACAGTCAGTAAATCCTACAACTTAACTTATTCAAAATTCAAGCCAAGGAACACTGGTTAACCGTTATGTTACTACCCGGAATTTTCCACATTAATTACTACTCGGAGTACACGTGTACCCTATTACAAAATGTTATTATTACGGCCCTAAATTCGTATATCTAGCGACGTCTATTATATAAATATGGTGGATTTATGATGCGGAAAACTTCTATCCTCTCACTGGTCAAATTTATACTGGACAATCAGCATTAGGCGAGTTGTAAAAGAGTTGGTGACTCCGTTCAAAGGATCAAGCCGAGATATTACCATGGATAATTTTTTTACAACTTTCCCGTTAGCACGACATTTATATCATAGAAGTTGACAGCCGTTGGGACATTGAAACGTAATAAAAAATATATTCCTGCCGAAATAACGCAGATAAAATCTCCAAGAATAAATTCTTCATTATTTGGCTATAACGACAACGTGACAATATGTTCATATGTCCCAAAAATAAATAAAATCGTCATAGTTTTGTCATCTTTGCATCGCGACAACGCAATGACGACCCAAAAATAAACCCGACATAATCCATTTTTATAACAAAACAAAATCTGGTGTAAATTTTATGGACAAATTAGTAGGGCGCTATAATGTGAGAAGGCATACAAACAGATGGCCACTTGCATTGTTCTTTAAGGGGTTATACGCAGTTAGAAATTTCAAAAAATCGATTTTTTTCTTTTTGCATTTTCGAAATGCACATATATTTGAGTATATTCTCTGAAAATTTGAAGTAAATCCGATAAATATTTATTATACCATGTAAGTTGAAAAAAAATTCTTTTAACTATGTGTAAACTACTTCCGAAACTTCAAACGCGTTTATCTCAAAACGGTGTTTTCATAGTCGGTGATCTCGATATCTCAAAAATGGCTGAACCGATCGGTCTCAAATTTTCACACAATCTTCTCAAATATATTCCTCAGGTATTGAACGAAGGACTAAGGTTTACAAAAATTATTACTATTTTTTTTAAACAATTCGGAGCGAAAATTTTAGTAAAAAACGAAAAATTTTTTTCAAGTAGACGCCATTTTGTCAAAAATGAAAATTTTTATTATTCCTTCGTTCAATACCTGCATTAATCTGTCCTTTAAAAGAATTGACCATATTTTTTGATTTCAAATAATCCAAACCGCCGATATGGAAATCACCGCCAAGCGCCTTTTTTTGGAGGTCGTTCGGGACATCGTCTGCAGGAGCGGTGCACTTCAATATTTTTTTATGATCGATATTTTATTCTTGAAAGTAGGATCTATTCAAATAACCATAATTTGTAATTGCAAAATAAATACTGTTTCTAAAAAAAATTCCTAAAAAAACGTCGTTTTTGCGCCTCGCAACTGCGTATAACCCCTTAATATCGTTGATATTGCAGCTCTTGCAGCATATATTATTTATTTTGAAAATAACTATATGCTTAAGAAAAAGACAAATCAGCGCCGAGTATTTTTGAGACAATTAGGAGAAGAACTTTGTCTTCCAATCATTCAAGGTCGTTCCCTCAATGTACAAATTACAAGAAACTTGTCTACAAAATTAACGATCGAGAGCATGCTAATGAAGTCAATCTCCTGCATACAAACTGCATCGATTGCTTCTACATCTATTACTACTCCAGCTCAACGTGATATACGTGATCATAAAATCGTCGTTGGTTCTTGCTGCATTTGTCATGTAGCACCGCATAAACGAAGAAGAAAAACTCGCAAATCATGTGTACAATACCAGAAACCTATTTGTGATGAACATTCTTCGACGTATTCAGTTGGTAAAAATTGTCCACCACCTTCCGAAAAATGACATTTTTCGACTTATTTTTTTTTGAAGATACAATAAAGTGCTATAATTAAAACGTAGTATTTACTTATTTTTTTATTTATTTACTTTATTCCTGCCTTTTACAAAATACGTATGGGTACACGTGTACTCGGGTAATAATTAGAGGAGTATCAGTTAAATGTCATTTGAATTAATATTTTTTTAATAAAAAAATATTATAAATACCTAAATCTTCTCGAAATTTCCTAAATAATGGGGATCTGACTAGAAAAAACAATCCTTCCCATAGAAATTTATTGGCTTCAACGCAAAGGCGAGAATGGGTACATGTGTATCCGGGTAGTAATATAACGGTTAAGGGATTTCTTCCCAGACACAGTGTAACACTTAGCCATTATACTTGTCCTATTTATTTCACTCAGGGCCATATCGGATTTAACGTAGGTAAACTTAGGAAAAGAAATATTTTCAGATAATTTTCGACATAATTGTAAATAAAAACATTTCATGCAATATAATATTTATTGTAAATTAAAAAGTAAAAATTGCACTGCAATTTTATAAATTATTCATATCAATTAAAATATCGTTAATCATTAATTTTTAGATTCTGAAACTTCATGTTGGAAGTAATTTTACATTTAAAAATTTTGCTATGGATCAATGAAAGGCTCAATCGTCTGCTGAAAAAAAATTAATGATTTTCCATTTTAATAACGGAAAATCATTCCTGGAAATAGGAAAAACTGTCAACAGAAGCAAGGCTACGATACAGAATGACATAAAAAGATACAAGAACGGTCGACAGGTAGAAAATAAATTTAGGGTGAGCCCTCGAAAAGACTTCAGTATTTATGACGAGCGATGGATTTCTCGAAAAGTACAAAAAGATCCAAAAATAAGTCTCCCCAGCTAGCATTAGAAGTGGGAAATTATTTGAACAAAAAATTAAACCTCGAAATTATTTGTATTTTATTAAGAAAAAATAAGTTGCATGATAGAAGAACTAGGAAGAAACCTTTTATTGATAAAATAAATAAAAACAAACGATTATCCTTTATCCAAAAACATAACATGAAAACTAACAAACTCTAGAAAAATGTATTATTTACAGACGAAAGTAAATTCAATCTATTTAGATCGGATGGTCGGATAAGTATATGGAGAAAGCCCAGTACAGAAATGAATTCTAAGAATTTTCGACCGACAGTGAAACATGAAAGCGATAGTGTTATGGCTTGGGGGTGCATATCAGCGAGAGGTATTCGTAATTTTCATTTTATTAAAAGTGTAAAGGATCAAAACGTTTACCTCGATATTTTGGAAGAAAATTTTGAAGCCTAGCACCCCGTAATTAGATATACTAGAGATTTTTAAATTATATCAGGGCAATGATCCAAAACACTAGATATACAAATTGGAATTGACTTATATAATTGTCGAGTAGTGCTTGAAACACCCCCACAATCGCCAAATTTAAATGTGATTGAGAATTTATGAAGTCATTTCAAAATTGTAATACGAAAACATAAAATTTATAATATAAATGATTTAAAAAGTAATTTACTACAGGAATGGGAGAAAATACAGTCTACTTATTTCGAAAAATTAGAACTGTCCATTCTCAATCCATTAAAAGTAGTTAAAGCCAATCACGGTTACTTTACTAAATACTAAATTTCATAAAAATATTAAATAATAAATAAAATTTTAAATATGTGTATGAGTTTCATTTTGAGTTGTTTTTTGGTAATGTTTTATAAAAAAATCTTTTTCTCAAAATCAAAACATTATATTATAATTAATTATTTTAATTATGATTGAAACATTTCTAATAAATACATAAAAGACATACAAATATTCTAATTGTTATTAGTGATGAATTTTCCATAGTAAATATAAAAATATCATGCCGTATGAGTTTCACTTTAATTCACTATACTGTACAAATCCATCGAGTCATTCAAAGAAATAAATCTAATATGGAGTAGACATAAATAAGAAAATAACATTTATATTATAAAAAGTAATGTAATAAAACTTCCATAAATCGAATTTTTCTGAAGTCGAACTTTTTATTTACTCCACGTTATGAATTAAAAAGAAAATTTATTTAGTACTTTTTATTTATTATTTATATACTTCTCTCTCCACTCTCTCTCTTTTTCTATATATATATATATATATATATATATATATATATATATATATATATATATATATATATATATATATATATATATATATATATATATATATATATATGTATATATATATTATATTGTCAAGTTTTTGCTCTTTATTCAATGCTTTATAAAAAGTGTTACAGTGATCGGATTTAGTTCAAATATGCGCCGTTTTGTTCGATAATCTGGTTCCATCTAGACGGCAACTTCATAATACCCCTCTTGTAGAACCCTCCCTCCTTATTTGCGAAGAACTCGGACAGCCACTTTTCACAAGCCTCTTTTGAGGCCAACTTTACACCACCAAGGGCGTTCGCCATGGACAGGAACAGGTGGTAATCACTTGGCGCTATGTCCGGGCTATATGGTGGATGCGATAAAACCTCCCATCCGAGCTCCCGTAGCTTCTGACGAGTCACCAAAGATGTGTGTGACCTGGCGTTGTCCTGGTGGAACACTACACCCTTCCTCTTGGCCAATTCTGGACGCTTCTGGTCGATCGCCTGCTTCAAGCGGTCCAGTTGTTCGCAGTAGATGGTAGAATTAAGCGTCTGGCCATATGGGAGCAGCTCATAGTGGATGATTCCTTTGCAATCCCACCAAACGCACAGCAAAACCTTCCTGGCCGTCAATCCCGGCTTGGCCACTGTTTGGGACGATTCACCGGCCTTCGACCACGACCGTTTTCGCTTAATATTGTCGTATGTGATCCATTTTTCGTCGCCAGTCACCATCCGCTTCAAAAATGGGTCGAGTTCGTTCCGTTTCAGCAGCATATCGCAGACGTTGATTCGGTCCAGAAGGTTTTTTTGCGTCAAATCATGCGGCACCCAAACATCAAGCTTTTTTGTATCCAGCCTTCTGCAGATGGTTTAAAATGGTTTGGTGACTAACTGCCATCTCCTGGGCGATGTCACGAGATGTCACATGCCGGTCTAACTCGATGATTTCCATGATTTGATCGGTATTCGTCGTCACAGGTCTTCCGCCGGCTGGCTTATCCATGGTGTCGTTTTCACCGGCTCTGAATCGTCGAAACCATTCCTCCGCGGTTCGAAGTGATAGAGTACCATCCCCCAAAACACTATTAATCTCACGGAACGTTTCTCTAGCGGATTTGCCTTTAACGAAGGAAAACTTCAAAATAGCGCGAACTTCGGCGTTAGTGAACTCCATGTTTACACGTCTATAACTTTTGAACGCAGTATCCAAACTAATCATGCATAGCGTCGTTTTGTAGGTTATGTAAAGACCTTTCAAATGATGTATAGTGTTGCCCGATACGAGCTCTGTAACGCTTTGTACATAGCCGCGAAATTCAAAAGACAAAAAGGCGGAAGGGAGATATTTGACAACCTAATATATATATATGTATATGTATATGTAAAAATATAAATATATAAAATAATATACATATATGCAGTGGTGCGCAACCTTTTTACACTTTCGACCCCCATACTCAGACTGAAATTTTACTCGGCCCATTATTTGTTGTTACCATCCTATTATAAGCATATAAGGATAGTAATAATAAAAGTCGTTTTACCACATACAAATATCATATCTTTATAGTATTTTTCAGTACGCGAATTTATATAAGATTTTTGAAAAAACTGCATATTAACAAAAAAAAATTAATATATTAAAAAAACAATTTTTAAAATCAAATTAATGTGATGGTTGTGCTTCCATGGAATTCATAATTTCTTCCATGTGTGCCTTAATATTTAAGGGGGTATTCTAGGTCTAGACGCACGAATTGAAATTTTTTTCCGGCGCTATAAAAAAAAAACAACATATATTTTTATTATCCATTTTTATCAATTATTTATTGATATTTTAAGAGTATAAAAAAGTATTATTAAAAAAAAATTCAAAATTGAAAAAGATACAGACTGGCAAAGTGGGGGCTCGAAAAAAAGGTGTCTCCTGGTTGACGTGGTTCCAACCCTTCCGGTCATCTGAAGCAAAAATTTTTTTAAAATTATTGAAAAAGAAGGTTGTAGTAGTATCCTAGGGAAATTTAAAAAAAAATCGTAAAATGGTTGCAGTGTGAAAAAACAGTCATTTTTTGCCCTATTTTTTTCAACTTTCAATTTTTTTTAAAAATAGTAAAAAACAAAATTTTCAAAAAATCCTAAACGAAGGCAATCACTATTATATTAAGAAGTTCTGTACCAAATTTCAAATAAATCGGTCCATTAGAACTTGAGATATCACGTCAACCGTGTCGAAAAAAGTAGTTTCGAGAAAAACGCATTTAAAGTTGATTCGTTCCGGCCAGACCGGATTGGTTAGCGCGTCACAAAAATAGCTATAACTCCGAAAATTATTCAAATTTCGAAAAATCCTCTTAGGGACATATTCTTAAAGGTTTAAACTTTGAAAATATGCAAAAAAATCGATTTTTTCGAAATTCTAGACTAGAATACCCCCTTAAGTCGGTAAGCCGTAAATTCTTTTCTGGATCTAGACATGACCGATATTTTGTTTTTATTGCAACTAATTTTGAAAACCCAGTTTTACACAAATAAGTTGATGCAAACTGAATTAATATTTTTATTGTCTTTTTCTTCAACTCCGAATACTCATCTCCAATTAAGAACTAAATTTTTGATAAGACGATTTAATTTGCATTCGTAAAATTTCGCCTGAAAGAATATTAATAAGTTGTTCCTATCCTTTTATAGGAATATTTAAATTTAAGATATCAAATGAAAACAGATCACGAATTCAGCCTAATTCTTCATTTGGAAACTTTTCGAAACGTCTTGAAAAGTTCTCGTGAAGTTTCAATAAGTGAAGGCAAATAATATTTATAAATATCCCAAAGTACACGAAATTGTTCTTGGTGAAATCGGAAAAGCATGGGAACATTTCTGTTATTGTTATCCAATTGAACTTTCCAAAGCATTAATTTATTTTTGGAAGCTTCTATTTTACTAGACCAGTGATTCTAGACCACTGTGCTGCGAGATTCTTGAAGTGTGTCGCCACTGCGAATATCCGTACATAAGCGAATACCCATATTTTGAAAGAAGAAAAAGAACTAATTTCGGTGTGTAATAACCGAGATTTAATTTCAAAACATTCAGAAGAATCAATTAATTCGTTCTGGATTAATCTTAGATACGATTATCCGACAATATCACAAAAAGCTTTAAGTGTGTTATTACAATTTTCCACATTTTATTTGTGCGAATTCGGATTTTCGGCTTTGACCGACATAAGAACGAAAAAAAGATCCAAACTTTTAAATCTAGATCATGAAATGAGAGTAGCATTATCATTTTTACGCCCAAATATAAATGAAGTTATCAAAAAACATTAAGCTCAAATTTCGCATTAAATGTAATTTGTAATTTATCATTAAATAAGCATTTTGTTTATTTTGTAATGTAATTTCATTTTATATTTCATTGAAAAGTATTATCGTATGCTATTTTTACAAAATATATTATAGGTACATCAATCAATTAACCAAATAAAATTATTTTAAATTTATCTTATTGTTAGTGTGCCGCCAAATTTTTAAATTATTAAAAGTGTACCAAGACGAAAAAAAGGTTGAGAATCAGTGCTCCAGGCTATAGATAATAAATTCCTTTTACAGCTTATGCGTCACATATATGTGACACATTTAATTAAAAGTAAATGAATTAGATACTAGACAATGTTAAAACATTTGATCCCTGGCTTTGTAAGCTCGTATTTAAGTCATTAAATTTTTCAAATATATGGACAAAGTAAAGTTTTTAGTTCTTTCAATTAAAAAATTATTATACATGACAAGTTCTCAAAATTTTCACGACCCCCAGCAATTTTTCTGCGACCCACAGGTTGCGCTCCACTGCATATACGAGGGTTATTTGATAAGTCCGTGTAAAAATAAAAACTGCTTCATTTTTTTGAATAAATCGTTTTTATTTTTCAACATAGTCTCCTTTTAGGCTTATACACTTCATCCAACGCTGCTCTAGTTTGTCGATCCCTTTCGAATAATAGGATTTGTCCAAGTCTGTAAAATAGTCATTCGTTCCTGCAATCACCTCCTCGTTCGAATAAAATCTTTTTCCCGCGAGCCATTTCTTCATATTAGGGAACAAATAATAGTCCGATGGAGCCAAGTCTGGAGAATAGGGGGGATGTGAAACGATTCGGAACCCTATTTCCATTAGTTTTGCGGCCACAACTGCTGAGGTGTGAGCTGGTGCGTTGTCGTGATGAAAGAGGACTTTTTTGTAGGCTAATCGGGGACGTTTTTCTTGCAACTCGGTTTTCAAACGATCTAATAACAATGAATAATATGCACTTGTAATGGTTTTACCCTTTTCCAAATAGTCGATAAAGATTATTCCTTGCGAATCCCAAAAGACAGTCGCCATAACCTTCCCGGCCGAAGGAATTGTCTTCGCCTTTTTCGGAGCAGATTCCCCCTTGATAACCTATTGTTTAGACTGCTCTTTGGTCTCAGGAATGTAGTGATGATCCATGTTTCATCTACAGTGATGAAACGACGCTTAAAGTCCTGCGGATTTCGCTGAAACAGCTGCAAACCATTCTTGCAACACTTCACACGACCTCGTTTTTGGTCGATCGTGAGCAATCGCGGCACCCACCTGGCGGATAGCTTTTTCATGTCCAAATGTTGGTGCAAAATATTATGTACCCGTTCACACGCGATGCCTACAGCACTAGTAATCTCACGAACTTTCACTCTTCTGTCATCCATCACCATATCATGGATTTTATCAATGATTTCTGGAGTGGTGACCTCAACAGGGCGTCCAGAACGTTCAGCGTCTCTTGTGCTCATATGGCCACTCCGAAAATTTTGAAACCACTTATAAACCGCACTAATCGAAGGTGCAGAGTCACCATAATGTTTATCAAGCTTCTGTTTAGTCTCCTGAGACGTTTTGCCTTTAATGAAGTAGTGTTTAATCAACACGCGAAATTCTTTTTCGTCCATTATTTGACAATCACTCGATTTCCTTGATTCCAACGATTGTCAAACACAAAAGAATAGACCGATATGGCTGAAACTTGATGTGTGTTCTTCCAAGAGGTGCTACTAATTAAAAATAACCTCGATATGCACCAGTGGTGCCATCTTTCGGAATTTACACGGACTTATCAAACGATCTCGTATGTATAAATACATATGTGGTGTTTTAATTGGTTAGATAGAACTTTCGATAGGGATAGCTTTAAAGTTATATCACGCTTAAAAAACACCTATATAGGGTCATCCAAATCTAGGTATCACATTTGGATGAGCCTATATATATACAAGAGTCGTTTGATAAGTATGGTAAAAGAGTAAGAAAAGCTAAATTGAAAAAAATAATTTAATTAATTATTTAAATTAAACAATAAATAAATTTACCATACTTATCAAACGACCTTCGTATATATATATATATATATATATATATATATATATATATATATATATATATATATATATATATATATATATATATAAATGTATGTATGTATATTTATAAAATATGAAAACACTTTTTCACTGCATGTTTTCATAAGTAGCAATATATTAACGAACAAAGTTTCAATTTGTCACACGAACCTTGACCTTCAGTTGAAGCATTTCTTCTTAAATATATACATAAATAAATAGAAGGAAAAGAAACTCGCACAAGAGAGGAAAAATTATACGATCGTTCATGACGTTGAATACTGAAAAACATTCTCCGTGTGTATATGTATGTAAATTGGCGATGGCAGCGTAAAACATTCGCAATGAATAGCGCCGGTTGTAGAATTCTATTTCATCACGCACGCCGCCGAAACTATTGATTTGCGACAGGATCTCCACTTTATTGATTTCTTTACAGCGGTCTCGCACATGTGTACAAAACACGTTTTGTTAAATAATGATCGTCTATTTATAAACGCGTGTGCTTTTTATTAAATATGTATGTATATAATTAAACAACAAAAGGAGTGTTGAATATTTTTAAAAGAATCTTAATACTTTAGAACCCTGTTCTTCAACCTATGGTCACGGATCAGTGCCGGTCCGCGGAAATTTCCTAACAATCCGCCAAAAATTTAGGAGTCTTGTACAAATATGTTTGCACTGAGAAATAAAATGGATGTGTTCAAAAAGAAACCGACTCTTTGGAGTAGTCACGTACAAGAGGAAGATATAGAAATGTTTTCACTTTTAGGAGAATTTTTGTCAACTAGAAAGTCATATTCAATATAACAAGTTAACATTTAAGAGTGTTAGCTGAAAACTGTAATAATTATTTCCCTGAAAATGAGGATCCTCGTAAAGGTAACCTCTGGATTAATAATCCCTTCTTGGAAGGTATAAAATCATGCTCACTTAATCCTTGTGAAAAAGAAAAGATGGTCTAGTTGTCTTCTGATATCACTGTGGTGTCCAGACATAAAATATTGGGTTGGCACAAAAGTCATTGCGTTTTTTTCCACTAGATGGTTGTAGTCATTCTAAGTAGTTCTTCTCCATTGCAAACTTCAGACCGTATATGGTATTTGACAGCTGACATTTCATAGATTATTCAGTAAAAAAAGTTTTAAGTTTTGTTGTTTATTTAGTGTTTTACATTGATTTGAAATGGATATTCCAGACGGTCATTTTCGCCATATTTTACTTTATTACTTCCGGAAAGGTAAAAACGCAGTGCAAGCTCAGAAAAAAATATGTGCGGTTTATGGCGAAGACTCACTAAAAGAACGCCAATGTCAGAATTGGTTTGCTCGTTTTCGTTCCGGAGATTTTAATCTCGAAGATGCACCACGGTCTGGACACCCAACTGAAGTTGACGACTACAAAATAAAGGCAATGATCGAAAATAACCGGCGTAGTACTACACGAAAGATCGAAGAGAAGCTTCACATATTATATACAAGCGTTGAAAGACATTTAAAACAACTTGGTATGTTGATAAGCTCGATGTTTGGGTTCCCCACAAGTTGAAAGAAATTCGTCTCGCCAAACGAATTTCCATCTGCGATTCATTGCTGAAACGTAACGTTACCGATCCATTTTTAAAGCGAATTATAACAGGCGAAGAAAAATGGGTTGTTTACGATAACGTCGTGCGAAAAAGATCATGGAGCAAGCGAGATGAACCTGCGCAGTCGACATCAAAAGCCGATATTCATCAAAGGAAGGTTTTGCTGAGTGTTTGGTGGGATTTCAAAGGTATTGTTTATTTTGGTCTGCTACTAAGGAACCAAACCATCAACTCGGATGTTTACTATCGCCAGCTAATGGAATTGAATAAAGAAATTAGGGAAAAGCGGCCAGAACTGGCAAATCGTAAAGGCGTCATTTTCCATCACGACAACGCCAGACCACACACATCTTTGGTCACTCGTCAAAAATTATTGGCGTTAGGCTGGGAAGTGCTGCCTCATCCACCGTAGAGCCCTGACCTTGTACCATCGTATTATCATTTATTCCGTTCACTTCAAAACTATTTGAATGGAAAAACATTCGATTTCAATGAGGCTGTCAAAAATAAGTTGGTTCAGTTTTTTTCCTCTAAAAACCAAACTTTCTACGAAAGCGGAATTATGAAGTTGACTGAAATATGACAAAAGGTCATCGAACAAAACGGTCGATATATAATTGATTAATGTTTGCTATTTATATTAATAAAAGTGCTTTGAAAATCATACTAAAAAACGTAATGACTTTTGTGACAACTCAATACCATCATTGTTTCAACTTTGGATATCACTCGAAAAAGAATATCCATCTCTGAGTTATGAAGCTATCAAATTGTTGGTCGTTTTTTCGACTTCCTATTTGTGTAAAAAGACTTTTTGAGACATATCAGCAATAAAAACTAAACAGAGAAATCGAATGGATGTTATTACAGCACTTCGTCTTTTAGAAATAACGCTCCAGCCACGTATATCAAATTTTCTAACCTCTAAACAGTAGCAGATGAACACTAGCTAAAAATTATAATCTTATAACATTGGATTTAAACCTCATCGGACGTTAGCATTTTGTACTTAACTTTCCGCTAGGTCGGAGATATATTTGAGTGCTTATTGTAAGAGAAGAGTAACTAACGTTACTTGATATAAAAAAATAGTTTTGTGCATAAAAATATTTATATTTATACTTTAAATGTCTTCGTCATCACTGTCGATTTCAATTCAATCTTCATCACAATCAAGAACAATTTCTTTTTCCACTTCGCTTTCCTCTTCACTTCAATATTGAATAGGGATTAATTTTTTCCCCTTGACTGAAATATAACACTTGTATCACTGTCTCCTTCATCACAAGAATTAAAATCACTTGCCGAATATTCAAAATTTTCACATATTTCACTACAACTATCACTGTTACTTCCCATATTACTATAGTTTTCTTTATTCATTTTTGGAGGAATAAAATATTATAATATAAGTAAAATAATTGCTGAAATATGACAGAACTTGTTGTTTGCTCTCGAGTAAGAATTAAACTGTAAAAACATACAGTGTGTACATTCAGCAATAAGGACGTTGTTACTTGTTCAGTCTTGTCACCTCTCACGTGACATACGACTGATAGAGCAAAGTTGTAATGTCACGTCAGAGGTGACATACGACCGATAAGGTTAATAAATAAAATACTATCCACATTGGGTTTTTTCTGTCTTAGCCGTTAGTCGATCTGCGAAATATTTCTCCTATTTTCCCCAGTCCGTAGGTGAAAAAAGGTTGAAAAACGCTGCTTTAGAAGATTAAGAAATAGTTTTTTAGTGATTAGGTTATCGGTTATAGAGTTATTCAACAATTATCTTAATATTCGTAACGTAAACATAATCCACGATTAAACTCATTATCGTATCTGCTAATTTTATTATATATCATGTATATATGTGTGTGTGTGTTTTTACGATACTTAAAGAACTACATGAATCGACATGAAAATAAACAAGTACTCGTACGTATATAGGTCTGATTTTAATTACGCGACCATCATTAAAAATTAATTTAATACTCATTCTATCGACTGAATATTGACTTAACAAAGATTTGTTACATTCAACACAATTATTTTTATTTGTATTTGTAGATAGTGAGTTGTTACTTGTAAATTTGTTCTCGTATTCAAAACTAATAAAGTGCACGAGCAATTAGCGAAAAAACATCAGCAAAAAACTAACAACACATGTTTGTATTCAATTCGACATTGTTGTATTGTTTAATTGATATTATTGTATACACAAGTGTTTTATGTCTATTGTACATGTTGTTACGTTTGAACATCTGAGACATGTTTAACGAAGAATGGGCTTAATTTATTAGAATGTAATTTAGAGTACAGTAACACATTTTTTAATTTCTATTATAATCTTCATCTACTTTGAATATTCAGTACAGTTAGTTTATAATTTAATCATTCATCGTTTCACTTGATGGATAAACTGCGACTTCTGTTTCGACTTCGATCTATTTTGAATGTTTTCTGCCTCTAGGGTAGTAATGAAAAACTTCTTTCTAATTTATATGGTTTCATCTAAATTATCGTTTTTATCCACCTAAGATATATTCAGTTCATCTTGTTTTAAGATATGTATGGTAATAGATATTTTTTGTTTCTTTTAAAATCCACAAATTTGAGCACCAAATTAGTTTTGATCCATACCGGCTGATTTAATTTTTTGGTACCTACCACATCAGGTGAACATTCAAATTATTTTTTTTTCTAATGCTCTATGTAAGTATGTCTATGTGTATATATGTGTGTAACCATTATATATATATATATATATATATATATATATATATATATATATATATATATATATATATATATATATATATATACATACACACACTGCGGTGCATAAGTATTCGTCATATGGGTAATATAAGCAATTTATTGATATAATTCATTAAAGTCATTAAATTAAAAAAAATATATTTAATTAATAATAAATATAATATTCATTAAAAAAAATACAAAAACCAATAATTAATTCTATTATATAGCAGAAATTGTTTAAATTAAGACAGTAGATTACATTCTTGTTGAGCTAAATTATTCGCCACTTTTAATATTATACAGAAAAAATGTCAACAATTTTTTAAAAAAAAGAGTTTAATATCTCGTTTGTTTCCCTTTTCTTTTTACTACTTCATTTAAACGATTTGGCATTGAATCAATTATTTTTTTTATTGCTTCCGATGTTATATTTGTCTACTCGTTTTGAAGTAAGGATTTAGTTGTTTTTTTAAAGGTAATATGGTGCTATCGAATTTTTCTCTCTAATAAATCCCAAAAATGTTCTATGGAATTTAGATTGGGAGATTGTAGTGGTGTTTTCAGTGTATGGGGAGAATTGTAGAGAATCCAAAGCTTCACTGTATGAGCATTATGATTTGGGTTGTTATCATGTTGGAAGTAATATTCATTATTCACACATAATTTTCTAGCATTTTCTTTTAAATTTTGTTTTAAAATATTCAAATATTGGAACTTATTAATGATTTCGTCGATAAAAACTAGATTGCCAACTCCAGAAGCGGCCATGCAACCCCACCACCACCATGTTCAATGATTTTGTGTATATGATTCTCCTGCTGTTCTGTATTTTTCTTTCTCCTTACTAAAATTTGAGCGTCAGAACGATAAATACAGAATTTACATTCAACCTTGGCCCAAAACTCCTCATTACATTTATTTTTATAATCATTTGCAAATTGAAACCTTTTGATTTGGTTCACTTTACTTATAACAGATTTTTTTTGCAGACACAAGCGTTGTAACTAGCCTTTTTAAGAATTTTCTGTACTATATAAGGATGTAGTTTTTTCAATATATTTTTCTAACTATGCTACGACAGAGGACGAGCTTGTTTTAGGCTCTTTCTTAATAATATTAATTATATTACTTTGTTCATGTACTGTAAGTTTAGATGGCCGACCAGTTCTTTGGCAATTTTCTAAGCTTCTTGTATCATTAAAGCATTTTATTATATCACGGACAGTAGTACGACTCTTGGATACTATTTCCGAAATGTTCTTATATGATTTATTTTTTTTGGTGTGAATTTATAATTATTTTTCTCTCAAATATACAAGATTCTTTTTATTTGCATCCTATTTTTGAAATATCTTCGTAAAACTCACTAAATGATCAAAACTGTCAACGTAAACTGAATGGAGAATCTTCGGAAAATATAAATATTTGGTTATACTGCAGTACTGCCACATTTATTTTACAAAAAATTTGATATTGTAGTCCATTATCAATAAGTGGCAAATACTTTTGCTCAGTCTAAATGTAACCTAATGTCTTTATTTCACCATTTTCTACTATATAATAGAATTAATTACTGTTTTTTGTATTTTTTTCAAATGAATATTATATTTTACATCAATTAAATAGATTTTTTTTAATTTAACGACTATTGAATTATATCAATAAATTGGTTATGTTACCCATACGGTAAACTTACGCACCTCAGTGTGTATATATATATATATATATATATATATATATATATATATATATATACATAAATAAATATATATATAGAGAGAGAGAGAAAATATGACGTCTAGATTTGTATTTTATTAAAAATAATCTATACACATGTTTCCAAATACACCACCCTATACATATATTTATTTTTAATAAAACACAAATTTGGGCGTGACATTTGGATAACCATATATATATATATATATATATATATATATATATATATATATATATATATATATATATATTCCAGATAAGTGTGTAATATAAATATATTTTTATACATATAAATTATCTTGTATACACATAACAGAGTACTGAATGATAAAAAATATTTATTAACCTTGAGATCATTCGACATTTTTTGGCCATTTTGAATTTTACTTATTTCAAACTAATCTTTTTCAAAACTGTTTTCTTGTTAAATAAATGTGTTTTGATGTTATGGATGGTATGTAGAATATGAACTGTAAAATTGAATACCGTTCGAATTTCAGTCATAAATTTCAAGATACGTGTCTGTATTACAGCTACCTTTTCTTAATTAATATAAGATTTTCTGTATAAAAAAGGCTTATTAAGTCGATACGAACTCTACCGTACGGTATGAAATCCATGATCATATATCGACAAAAAGACGTTTATTGTTGATATTTGTCGCAACTTGCGTTCTTCTGACCGTTTATGTGTTCCCCCCTTTCGAACGACGACGACACGCCATCTGCATTACTCGCAGCTTTCGCGACAACGTTTTCGGATCGTGCTCTCTCCCTCTATCTATAATTCTGCTAGTTATACATCAGTTCTATATAGTCAACATTTGTATACATACACTCACACACACATTCTAGAAAACATACTCATTTCTTGATATATAAAATAATACACGCATACACATACAACATACATTCTATTAAAACAAATAATACGTGTTATCGATAGAAAGAGAGAAAGAAATACTGTAGTACATTCGTGGCTTAGCAAACAGCAGTCATACACATTCTATCTACAGAACGTGCAGCACTGAAGTCTAACAGTAATTTAGTTCGTAAATACACGTACGCGAGAGAACAAGACCTTACTGGTCATCGGTTCGACAACAGAAATATTCTTTCAGTTGTACGTTTTAATTCAGTTGTGTCTCGTTCATCCGTTCGTGACTTACACACTTTTCGTACGACATTTTTTTTTTATGAAACAACATACATTTTAATACAATCATACGGTGCGGTTTTTAATTCGAGTGACTTGAAAAAAATATAAACGTCTGAAATCAATCAACGTGTGTATCTTCTTGCTCGACGTCGTTGTCTTTTATATTCAGTTCGATCATCGGTTCAATTCCATTAATATGTAGTTATATAAGTGGTGTGTAGCCAGTTGAATAAACGGACTAATACATGTTAAGGTATTGTTTCTAAACGAACGTCTTGTCTGAAATGTTCTGTTCGAATCCTGGTGCAGCATTGACTGTACCACAAATTGAATTTCACCTTAATAGATCAATAATACACGTTTTCTCTTTTTTTTAATGCGGAATTTAATTCTTACACGTTTATCAAATAGTTACCGTATAATTATATTGCAAGTAAATTCTTTTTGAATAAATATATATATATATATATATATATATATATATATATATATATATATATATATATATACACATACACTTTTGTGCATATACTGTATGTTATTTTATTTATTTTTAAAAATCTATGTCAATCTATGTATAAAGCCATATAATCAAAAATAGTTATATGAACTATTTTGAAATCATTTTTGGTTGTATAAATAAGTGATAATAGATTCACAAAGTACTGTTAAATAATAATATTATTAATTTTAACATTTTTTTTATAAGATATTTATAAAGTCTTTTCACACTTTGAAGATAATTATATTGAATTGAAAATCATATTGTGCAAATATATATATATATATATATATATATATATATATATATATATATATATATATATATATATATATATATATATATATATATGGAACAAGACCCACACATACACACGTGTGTGTGTATTATATATTTATATACATATTGAACTTCCTTCAATCGAATTTCTTACATGATTATAGCAATTCATTTAAAATTATTTATTTATTTCACGTTATAAATGAAAAGAAATAATTTATTTAATAATTTAAACTCTGTGTTTTGATAAATATCAAATGATCTTAGGTACCTGCATATGAACTAATTATTTATCTTTATTGACGTCCATTTGTTTATATATTTATTTACTAAAATAGAATTTTGACATTTTACAAAGTTAATTTAATAGATATTTCGTGCTGAATCCAATAAATAAAATTGTTTTAATTCAATTTATATTTATCTGAAGATGTCACAAGTTTGGCAGTAAAACGTGATGTGAGTTAAGTTTAATTTGACGTCGTATACCGTATGTAATTGTTGTACATTTTTTTTGATATAAATATATACTCGTGTTTAGATTTAGTGCAACATGCAAATAATTGACTAATTAATTTATATATATATATATATATATATATATATATAATAATAAAAAAATATGAAAACAAATATAAACACGAAATTTAATCATCTCATTATCAGAAATATTTTGAAATATTTACAAGTAATTAATTGAAATATCTTTAATTAAAAAACTAAACTGAATGTTTGTTTTTTTAAAAAAATAATTATGTTCATCTGTTCTTTTTTTGTATATGTATATATATTAATAATAATATTTGTTGTTCCTTATAAATTCATTATCACAATTTAAGATTGTTTATTTTCATTTAATATTTCAAAATATAATTACAGAACATATAATCAGTTGTATGAAGTAATTTCTTAAAATATTTATATTTAAATATTAAACAACTTTCTTTAATTAAATATATATTTATGTGTATATATATATGTATATATATATATATATATATATACTAATTTTTTTATGGAAATAGTAAACATACAACTTAGTAATGAATAACTTTGTAAAATATTCATTTTTATAATTTCTTAACATGAATATAGTCTATCATCTATTCTAGATTATAATTCAGTTTTTTAATAGGCTATAAGCTATTTTATTTATAACTAAAGAAATCTTAATTGAAATATAATTAATGTTCTTAATTGTATTCCATCATACAGTGTAATCCAATTTAAAAAAAATACCATTATATTACAATAATAGCTCTAACCATTAGCAACGTAAACAGACGTTGACATATTACAAATATACAATGTGACAGTGTTTCTTGTTCATTTGGCATTTATAAACAGAAAAATGTGTTTGTATATAAACGCGACGGTGTTTTCAGAAAAGAGGATTTATGTTTTGTAAAAATTTACGAAACTGTCAACTCGACAATTAGTATAAATCGACATATGGTATACGGCGAAAGAATTAGTCTGCTGATTAGTGCAATACTATATACAAGTATATATATATATATATATATATATATATATATATATATATATATATATATATATATATATAATATGTAACCTATTTTTACCATTTCTTTCTATTCATTACCATCTTTTAATTTCTACTACGACTATATCGTTAATTTAAATCTTATGGATCAATTTGTCTTTTAATTTTATGTATATTATTTCTAATAATTTTTAATCATAATCATAGAATTTTTAGATATTTTTTCTTTAATTAACAGTTCTATATGAAAAAATATTTGAGAATAATTGCAAAGAAAAAAATATATATATAAATATATATATATATATATATATATATATATATATATATATATATATAATATGTAACCTATTTTTACCATTTCTTTCTATTCATTACCATCTTTTTCATTTCTACTACGACTATATCGTTAATTTAAATCTTATAGATCAATTTGTCTTTTAATTTTACATATTTTATTTCTAATAATTTTTAATCATAATCATAGAATTTTTAGATATTTTTTCTTTAATTAACAGTTCTATATGAAAAAATATTTGAGAATAATTGCAAAGAAATATATATATATATATATATATATATATATATATATATATATATATATATATATATTTAATGTATGTACTGGACATAAACATAATCATCTTAAGTGCATTTATATGACAACAAGAATATGAACCGGTTCTCTTTTTAGTTGCCTCGATGCCAGTATAACAAGTTCAACGCAACAACGTATTTTATTGTGTCGTTCTATTTTTAAAATTCTATTATTGTATACTGTTTTTTTCCTATAACATCAAAATGCAAATTCGTCGAAGTATACACAAAAAAATATTACACACTGTTCGGTGCTTTGATTCGTTTTATTAAAATTGCAATACGCTGATTCATCTTTACTTTCAAACGATGTACAGTTTTATTACTAATTTGTTTGATTTTCATTTCGAAACCACGTGTGTCCAAAAATAAATTATTGATTACGTATTATGTTTTTTTTTTAATTAAAAAAATATCTCGAAAAACATATCGAGGTTTCGACCATTTCACTTTTTAGTAGTTCGACAAAATGGTAATTAGTTGATGACAAATTACGAAATTATTTTAAATATCGAGAAGATTTTGTATAAATACGAACTATACTCGCTCGAAAAAACTTGAGTACACCTATCAATACGGATATATTTCTCAATAAAACAAACTTAGTAATGTAAATATGAAAACAAATATATTTTTTATTAATTCTATAAACTATTAATTATTTATACATGACAATTCAAAACATTTTAAATGTATAACAAACTAAAAAATAAAATACACAAAAATTCAGACAAATTGAGCAGAAAATATCTGCGTACAAAAAATGCAAATCGAAAATAATATAAAGTGAAATAAACTTTTTAAGTGAATTAGTAACTGGTTGGATAGCCTCTCTTTTAAGAACATCCTATAATCGTTTTTGCATGGAATGGTCCACTTTTTGTAGTTTCTTTATACTAATCTTATTCCACTCTTCTTCTATAACTTTCCTAAACATTTTCTTTGAAATTATTTCATGTTGGCGAATTCTACGTTTAAGAAAATCACAAATATGCTGTATAGGATTTAGGTCTAGAGATTTGTGAGGTGCATGCAATTGTTTGGAATGTTATATAATATCTATAGCTCAACAACTTTTGCCGTGTGCTTCGGATCATTGTCATGCAAAAAATTATAATCGGGATCTAGACTTAACTTTTCAGCACTTTGCTTTATATTTCGTTTTAAAATATTTAAGTATGTATATTTATCCATCGTGGATACTAAAAACTCCATTTGTTTCACGCCCTTACTTGTTATACACCCTTAAACCAATTACTCTACCATCATCGAGTTTCACAGTAGGAACAAGATTTTTTTTATTTAGTGATGTACATACAATTTTGAGTCTTTTTATTCCAAAAATGGAATATTTGCTCTTGTCTGAGAAAATCATGTTTTCCCAAAATTGGATTAGTTTATTAATATGTTCATTTGCATATGCAATCTGTTTTTATTTATTGATACCTGAAATAAATGATTTTTACGCGCAACACGTTCATGATATCCACCCTTTTTTATTCTTTTTCGCACAATATCAACGCAGATTTGTTTTTTAAATAGTATTTTAGTATCTTTTGTAATTTAGAGTGCAGTTATTCGAGGATTTTCTTTTACTGAGGCTACAATCTTAAGCCTTTATCCAAATGTTAACTTCGACGGCTGGCCAGAAAGCGGTTTTAAATGAGGATTTAAAATTGATTACTACCCTTTGAATAAAAGATTATCTTCCAACACCCTTTCTTATTTCACGAAAACTTTTTCTTTCTTTTCCTAACTTTAAAATAATTTTACATTCGCTAACAGGCATTTCCTTTTTTGAATTCCATCTTATTTATTTTTTGCAAAAAACTTTACTATTAATTACTAAAAATGATATTTTAGTGTTTCAATTGCAATATACGAACTATGACATAAAATTGTGATAATTTTAAAATAACAATAAGTGCAAATATTGCAAAAAAATCGATGATTTACCGTTTAATAAAATGCGTGCGCAGACTTTTTCTGCTCAATTTGTATGAACTCTTGTGTTAGTTATTTTTTATTTTGTTTGTTATAAATTTAAAATGTTTTGATTTGTCATATATAAATAATTAGTAGTTTGTAAAATTGATAAAAAATATATTTGTTTTCAAATTTACATTAATGAGTTTGTTTTATTGTGAAATATATCGGTATTGATAGGCGTACTCAGACTTTTTCGAGCGAGTGTATATTGAATAATCGAATATAAAAAATGGCCAACATTTCAATATAAATGGAACATATAATGTCCTTGAGCACTGACCTTTTTCAAAATTGGATTTGTAAATTTAAAAATAGAATATAAATTTTCCAGATGGTCATTTTTTTACTTTAATTATTTCGTTATAACATGTTCGCGGACTGTAAAAATTTCAGTGAGCTGCAAAATAGACAGGCGATTTTTTTAAATCAATTGTGATATCCGAAATTCTATTAGACACATTTTGTAAGAATAGTCAGAATATTATATTTTATATACAATAGTTATATACAATTAATTAAAAAATTAAGGTTGTATAAAATTAAATGAATAATAATTGGCTTTAAAATTGAATCCTATAGCATTCATGTCATTCTGCATCACAATGAAAATGAATGCTATAACATTCACGTCCGCGAACGTGTTAAGCCACTGACTAATCTGTTTTATTATAGAATAATCCTACAATATGATTATTGGAGTAAGAAAATGTGAATTAATTTTTAAAAAATGTAGATTGTAATCATGATCAAAATTTTGATTTCGAAAACAGGCGATTTGTTTGCATTTAAACCGATTGAATAAATTTCTACTCAATTCGAATCTCTTCGTTAACGTTTGAATATCACAACTATACTGAATGTACTATTTATTTTTAATTAAAACAGAGTTATATAGGTTCATCCAAATGTGACGCCTAGATTTGTGTTTTATTAAAAAGAAACATGTGTATAAGGTGGTGTATAGGGAAACATGTATATAGTTTCTTCTGTTTCTTTTTAATAATTACACACAAATCTAGGCGTTGCATTTAGATGACCCTATATAAATATTCACTATCTACTCGTATTTTTAATTCAATGTTCTTTGAAGTTGCACACGTTACGATATAATCAAATCTCAAGGGTTATACATTTCGTTGTTATTCTCGTATGCATAATAAGTGCAGATGAAAGGAGATTTATTATTATTATTATTGTCATTGTCGTTATTCAACATCTGTGAATCGGAAATATTAGAAACGGATGACGTTCTCTTACGCAACGTGGACGCTTTTAACTCTGAACTTGACAAACGGGACTGAATCCTTTTAGATATAATCACACGCGTGACCCACATTATTTTCCAACAAAGAAATGTTCGTTTCTGAATAAAATTCTGCCATAAATAAATCCGGCTAATCGTGTTCTTCAAACGTATAATATATTTATTTTATTAGTATTGCATATTCGTATAATTGATACACATCTATAGAAAGAAAACCCTGTAAACTGAAGAAATATATTCGTGGTTGATTTCGTTATATTATAATAAAATTTAAAATCGTTAATTTCTATTTCTTATTATAGAAATTGTTGTTCAGTGGTCTTCAGATCAGTTTTACGATTTTTTATGATCTTGAATATATTTATAAGTGTTTTTTTCCAATACAAATTTGAATGGAATGCTGTTTATAGACAATTTTTATCATTATGCAAATACGTTTTTATTTAAAGTTTCCTGATTTTAACATTTTTTAAGAAAAATCTTATATTCTTAATTGTTTGTATAGAACAACACATATTGTTCACAAATATTCATTTTATTGTATCATTTTATCAGTATTAATAATTTTCAAAATTGTATAATAGTCGATAATGATTTTATCTGATAATAAACATTAATACGTTTATGAACTTGACTGATTATTTTTAAATGAGATTTATTTAACTATTATCTATTGAACTATTGTATTAGTTAATTGACAACATCGTTTGACAACTACTGGCGGTGATGTTATCTTCTAAATAAATTAATCTTGCAAAATATTAGTTTTACTCATTTTGAAACTTTTCAATAGTTGGTTCTCTAAATTGTCAAAGGTCAAATAAATAATGTTCTATAAATGATAAGAAATATTTATTTGATTTTTCTTGTAAACAATACATATTATATTAAAGATTTTCAGAGGTTAACAAAACGTTGTAAAATATAAACATGTGATCTTTGTATACATTTTTTTTTAATCATCTGAGTAATAACATTAATAAAAACACTTATATTTAATCATGTGTTTTTAAAAAAAATATATATGTGAATCTTTATCACTTAAATATATATTTATGTATATCTATGCATGTGTGTATGTATAAAATACAAACAAACCAATTATCTCTTCAATGGAAACTTACAAAAATCCAATTCAATTGAAATTTAAAAGATAGGAATGAACGAATGAAAGAAAGAGTGAAAAAAACCAAGCATTAATATGTATTTATTTTCACGTCATTGTTAACTAATATTGTGTAATTATTTCACGGTAGATAAAAAAAATGTGTATAGAAAGTAAAGTATCTTGGGTTGAAGAATGAAAGTACGTAAATATATTTATACACACACAGACACGTATTTTTTTATATTTAATATTTAAGCGATTAAAATGCACGATTTCCAATATCGTTCACTCTGTAATTCAAAGGTATGTCAGAAATGCATAGAAAATGTGGTTATAAAAATGTGTGTGTGAGAGAGAAAGTGTGTATATATATATATATATATATATATATAAAATTTAAAAAATTGATCACATAAAAATTTTTTTTTTTAAACAAGCCTTTTTTTTAAAAAAAATAGATAAGAATAAATGTGTTTACAAGTTAAATTTAATGAATCAGACAGTATTAACACTTCATATAATAAAAAAGTAATATTTGTGTACGAGTAAGTTGTAAAATATAAAATAGATTCATCAAAACATGTGATCAAATATTTGAGTTTAACCTTCATTATTTTACATGGCCTCATTTGGCCTTCATTACTCTCTTATAATTCACTTTGGCATGCTTTCTACCGAATTTTGGCAAGTACAAACGCTTGTGAGTTTCGTTTGACTTAAATTTTGTGCCAAAGTGCGTTCAGATTTCCTATTTTGCGAATTCGTCGATCAATCTTTCTAATACGAACTTAATTATGGCCTGTTGTGTAGGAGTGGACAACTTGGAGACTATTCTAATTAAATCCATTTTTCATAAAGCAAGATTTAGAGATTCTTGATTATATTACGTATTGAACACAGTTGTCCTATTTTACAATTTCGTTATCCAAAATGTATATTTAGTATCACACTCTCAATATTTTTGTTAATCTACAATAATTTTCAATACATTCAGCTTTTATACTCTAATGTAACATTATGGGACTTCTTCCATTAATTTTAATGTCAAGTAAATGTACTTTAGATTCTTCGTTATTTAACTTCAGTTAATTTACATTTCCCACTTATGTTAATATTTTTATGTATCTGCTTTTTTGAAACTTTAAATTTATTAAACATTATAAATCATTAAAACTTGTGTAATCTGTAGCTCAGTTAAATTCGATTAAAGGAAGTTCGAATGTATATTGTGTAGGGCCATTTAAATGTGGTCTCTAGATTTGTGTTTTATTAAAAAGAAACATGTGTATAGTTTATTTTCTTTTAAAAAAAAAACACAAATCTAGGCGTCACATTTGGATGATCGTATATAATGTAAAGGGAGAGATTAGTGTATCTAAATATTTTCGTACATTTTTTTGAAATAAAATTCAAATTATACAACCGGATTTGAACAAACATTTCATTCCTATTAAAAATTCGATGCAAATGGTTTTTTAAAAAAAGTATATTCATTTTACACAAATGAATTTTAACCTAAACACGACAATAATTTAGTGTTCAATAATCACTTAGTGTTCACTTATTATTTATAATTATATAATCTATAATTATATCGGCTGATGCATTTCGATGGCGACGCCATCATCGTCAGAGCCTTTCTCTTATAGAAATGCATCAGCCGATATAATTATGTATTATATAATTATAAATAATAAGTGATTATTGAACACTTTAAATTATTGTGGTGTTGGGGTTAAAATTCATTTATGTAAAGTGAATCAGCCACAGTTTCAAAACAACAAATAAATAAGTATATTCATACTAAATAGTCTTATCAAATTTCAGACAACGTACACGTTAGTCATAAAGGATATATTTACATATTAAAAGTGTTTTTTTTATATTTTTATTTTGACAACAAACATAAATCAAACGAAAACCTGTGCTATAAATCTAGTGAATGTTGAACAATACCAGTGACAAAAGTAAAGTGAGCGCAATGCACGCGCCGTGACTGCATTTTCTGTGCGTGTGTTATTACAACAAGAAGATTGGAAACTCGTGAACAGATTGAAACATAAACGCACGAATAGGAAGATCGAAGAAAAATTGAATAGAGATTATTAACGGATATAATTAGACGTGGAATTGTTCGAGATGATGGACACCGAGCTATTTATACGGAGCTGTACGAATAATAACGGCACGGGGGGCGGCACGCTTATCAGTAACGTGAAGCCGTGGAGCTCGTCTTCGATTCCAACACTCGGTAGTCTCGAGTGTTTGGAAGAAGGATCGACGTTGGGTGGCAATATGACACCGCCGAGACGAGAATCGGCTGGCGGTGGTGTGCCGCAGGTTTGTGTTAAATGATCTACACTTTCTCTACATTGATTCGATTTTGAACTGTACAACAGTTTTATTCCACTTCAAGTAACAGATAGTTTATTTATATTTATCGAACAATTTCATTTGAACTTTTAAAGATAATTCAATTTAATAATATTGTTCGTGAAATTTAATTGAATTCTATTTAGATTGAATCTATTCTTTTTTTAAAAAAAAATGTAAGAAAGAAAAGATCAGTATTGACCTTCTACTTTTCAGAAACTTCTTATTTTATATATCCTTCTTGAAAAAGAATATCTAAAAATTGGAATTCAGTTATTCAACAGAGAGAAATATTATAAAATAGCAAATCTGTTTGTAACTCATAAAAGTTTTCAAGCAGTTATATCTTTATATTTTCTTTGAACAAAAAGTAAATATTAAAAAATATTTCTTTCTTTTCGAATGATATTCTTGGAATAAATATTTAATTTATAATAGGAATTTTAATTCTTATTTAACATTTTTAAGAATAAATTTCCGAACCATACTCATTTATCAAATATAGAATTACAATCGAATTCCTTAAGTCAAATCACCTTCTGCTAAACGACATTTATTCAAGTTAGTCTTGTATTGTTTAATAATTTTAAATTTTAAAAATAATACAGACAAAACATAATAGATATGACTTAGAAAAAAAATGGCTTACGAAAGTTCGACTTAAACCAGTTCCACTGCTTTATATATATATATATATATATATATATTCTTGTTATTATATATATATAAATATTTGTAAATATTGTTATTACATTTATATTTTGGTATTACATTTATATTTTTATTACATTTTTCTCTTAATTAGAGGTTAAAAAAATCGATGAAATACTTTTCTAAAAAGTTTATTTTTATACACATTTAAATCAATTATAAATAATAGAAGTTGTACAAAGAAGTTCAATGTAGAGAATGTGTGATTTTTGTGCACATACATAACACACACACATACGCCGCACAATCGATTAACCGATACTGAACTAATTTAGGCGCGTCGGGATAGCACTACGCAATTAGTCGAAGAGGTGAAGCAGCGTGGTAGACGTAAATCGTGGCACCCGAAATTGGAACGGAAACGTAGAAAGGGCGTAATTGCGCCGGAAACACCACCGAATGGCACCACAACCGGCACAAACGATAAACCTCCGTCGCGCCAGAAGAGGCCTTCTTGGTGGAACATTTTCGTACCTGATCATCTGAAAGCTAGGTGAGCGAAACAGAAAAAAATACAAAAAAAAAAAACTTACACGCAAAAAGTCATGGAACACTTACCTGTGTGTATGTTGTGATTTTGTCAAGTTTGTTGTATGTTTTTGAGACAATTCATTCGATATTTTTGTTTGAAATTTTGAAATGTTTAAACCTTCTTGAAACTTAGTTTCTATCTTAAAATAACATGATTAAAAGCCGTTTCGGTTTTGTATCGGTTGTGTCACTGTTTCAAATGAATTATTTAGACATAAACTTCTCAATCAATCATATGAATATATAATCATTAAATTTATGGAATTCACCTATGAAAAATGTAAAACAGGACATTTACATATCGGAATTTAAAGTAGATATTCATGCAGATATGTTAATTCTTTTTTGTCATTTCGAATATGAAAAATGGATGTGTAATGCTCTTTAAAACCATTTCACATATGCTAATTTTTTTAAAACAGTGCCATCCAACATTTATAACCTAAAAAACTGGTATGTTTCTTAACAAATTTGCTAAATAAATTTATTTAATTAACTAACAAATTTACTACTAAACATCATACATATGTGACATATGTTTTTTCACATACAATAATGTCATAGTTGTCACATAAACAAGTATATTGCTATATAGGCATGTAATATTTAATCTAATTTCACATTTTTTTTATTTAAATGAAATATATATATAATTTTATTTTAGTAATGGGTTAAATTAACTTCAACGTAAATATTTTATCATTTTTAAATTTGTAATGTGAATACTTTCATATTTAAAAACCATCGTTCTAGAGTACTTTGTATAACATTATACAATACAATATGAGACAAGTAAGGAAAA
This sequence comes from Neoneuromus ignobilis, assembly GCA_029203775.1. NCBI lineage: Eukaryota > Metazoa > Arthropoda > Insecta > Megaloptera > Corydalidae > Neoneuromus > Neoneuromus ignobilis. Next base: position 6,244,080 of record CP092096.1, on the reverse strand, counting down.
AACACATAAAAAGGCAATCAATTCATGATCCTAATTCGTTCTACAATGAAACAGCTTCTTTCGACCTTACATAATCCGTCCAATAAAAATAGCTAGACAATTTTTATTATTAGACTTTTTATCAGCCATTGTCATCATATTATACAATAATCCAAATATTACTTGGCTGTTTATGATTACAAAGAAACGTGTACGGTCTTTTTAAGTATCGAACACGTACAAGAGAATGTCGTATCCAAACCGTATAAAAAGCATACCCTAGATAGTAGAATGACAAAAACAGTTTAATTTATATGTACGTGTAATACATGATAGAAATTAAACAAGTCCAAATGTAAATATAAATGTTATATATCAGAGCCTGTGTAGAAATGTATGTAGGTATCTAGAAATAATAATATTAAATAATAATTGCATTATTTTAGAATTTAAACAGATAATATTTACATATTTGATATATCTGTGATGTTGAAATTTAGTTACTTAATAATTATTTGAGATCTAAAATGAATAATCGATTGATGAAATTTTAAAACAGTTTTTTTAAAAAATAAATAAATAAAAAAGTATATTATTGAATGTAAATTATATTCAATCTTTATATACTGTGCACATACTTTTTTTTAAAAAAAAACATGGACGAAATTGAAAAATTTCGCAATTTAGTTTGACATTGTAACTAATTTACGTTTCATAAATGAGTCACTATTTAAACATTACAAAATTTTATTAAAACATTCAATAATTACACGCAATTGACTTTTCGCTTATGAACTTCTATCTAATCAGTTTTCTTCATTAACATTTTTAAAGGAATTTAAACTAGCGATTAATTTTTCAAACATTTTTAAATGATTTAAGTATACAATCTAAAACTGCAAGTTTATATTATTTTGATGAGTAATAAAATACTCATCAGATTTCTTCTACTATTTCCATTTATACTCCCTATCCTTAAATAATTAAATTTTCTTTATATTCGTTCAATAATTATCTATTAAATAATGTTTATAAAAATTTTAATCGTTTCGAATTAAATGCCGGTCTATAAATGTAATCATGTAAGAGTTGTAAAAAAGCGGATATTGCCAAATGTCGGTATAATTTTTTTAATTTATATATGGGCGTACTTTATATACACAATACGCAAATATATTATTAAGTCTGAGTATTGCAATCATCTAACACGTGCATTTCACATCATTCATCTATTTGACTTGTTTATACGTGTTTTATATTTCATATGACTACGTTTTAAATCATTTAATTTCTATTTTAATTAATCTGAAATGTACGTTTCTCGTGTACACACGTACGAGTAGTGTTTCCGTTCGAACACAAGTCGTTATATCGCATTCAAATAGGTGTTTAATATATAGAAACGTCAATAATCTAATAATTCATTCACCCTCGTATTTCGCACTCACTAATTAAAACACAGAGTTGAGTAAAAGTTAAACGATGTAAATATTAGCAAGGATGTAATTCAGACGGTAAAGATTCCTACTATTTACTTTTTTTAACAATCGTAAAATTCGTATATAATTTTTTGTATTATTTTTTATTTGAGTTGACGGTGATTTATTTCATAGAGAAAAACACAATTCATTAAAAAACAACACATGTTTATGGACTTTGAATTGTAGGTTAGTGTAATAAATTAGCAGTAATTTTATTAATGGTTCTATTTTTGTTTTTATTCCAATGAATACATGGTTGATTGCAGTGATTTCTTTTATTCAACTCGTTATTTACAATTGCCAATTATGGAAGAATATATAAACGTAACTTGTTTGTCTATCTTGAATGCTTACAGAGTGTTATTTCTAGTTTAATTGTCAAGTTTTTGAAATTTAAATAAATAGTAAACTGAATACTTATTAAACGTTTCGTATCGTTTCGAATACTTTTATTAAATCTTATGGTTTTATGACCTCTATTAAATTAATGAATTATTAAATTTTTATACTTTACAATTATTCATAAGTAAAGTGATTTTATGTGGTATTATTTTTTTATTTTCGACATTTCTCTAATACTTTATAGACTACTTTCGATATTTGATTCGTTTTCACTCTCTTACTCGATTAAATACTTCTACTGACTTTTTTAATATATTTATTTTCAAAACAAAAACTTATAAAAAAGTATATAACGTAATTTAAAAGCGAACTTTCAATTTAGTCTCTCGACGACGGTTTGAACGTAGAAAAAATGTCCCTATTAGAAAATCAATAACCGCCTGACAAACTCAATCGACCAGATTAGAGCCGCACAATTTACGTTATTCGAATTCGCCATACAGAAAGAATTGATTTCGGTGTGTTAATTTTGCAAACGACTAGTGAGTCGACAAAATTGGAATGGCGCATTGCTCATTCAACCCCAGGTCATAGGTCGTCGACCATCGACATATATAACTGTTAAATTTACTTTAATCTTTGTTTAAAAAAATTAATCGAGTAATAAATATTCATTACTTTTTTAAAAAAAGCTTTCTTTGAAAAAATAATTATTTAAATAAAAACGTATTAATCAGATTAATACTAAGAATTTAATAATTACTTGTTATTTACTTTATTTATTTATAATTTAAATGACATTATCGTCAAAGCACTATATTATAAAATTATTATATACGATTATAAGATTTTATAATACGAAATTCTGACGATAATGTCATAGCCATTAAATTCCACATCAACTTATAAACAAATAAAGTGAACAACAAATAATTATTAGACACTTCTGTAATATCTTTTAGTGTTGAGATGACAATTCATTTCTCTTAAAGCTCTTTACATTACTTAAAAACCTTTTCCACTTGTTTCAACAATCTAGTAATTTATCTGTTCAAAAAAGCAAATGAATGAACTAAGGTAACAATTTATTAATATTAAAAAAATTATCAATAATTTAATTATTTTAAATTGTATTCTATTAAAACTGAATTGAAGTTCTGTTGAAATTAAATGAATACTATATGCATCATGTCTTTCAAATAATTGATTCATATTTTATTCCACAGTTGATATTTTCAAGTACAATTACATCATTACACAGGAACATTTTTTTCATATACGAACGACATTTAAAACCAGATAAAACTAGTCACAAAACTTTTTAATTATTTTATATATATATATATATATATATATATATATATATATATATTTGATTGATTATACATTCATTTATATATATATATATATATATATATATATATATATATATATATATATAAAAATATAAAAAAATATGTTACGAAACATGTGTAACAATTATTTTTTAAAGATTAGAAAAAACCGTCTAACCTCGATTTTCATATTCCATGTGTGCTCGTAATTATTCTACCTGAATATATATATATATATATATATATATATATATATATATATATATATCGGTTATCTCGATTTAGTATCCATTGTTGTTAAGTACATTGACCTATGATTACTTACATCTTCATTTATATATATATATATATATATATATATATATATATATATATATAAAGATTTTTTACAGAAAAATTCGTTAAAAAACAATTAGTTTTTCAAACCCGTAACTAAATATTTAAATATACTTAATTCATAATACAGGTTTATATTTTGCCATGTGTTTGAAATAAACATAAGGTAGATGAATTTATTCCACTAACTGTTTAATTTTTTTTGTACTAATCTTCTATTACACATGAAATTCCAGGCCATTATTCAAACATTTTAGTGCATACCTAGTGACTCATAGCTTTAATAATTCACTTGACAATTATTGTAATTTTAATGATATTCAGAACTAATTAATGAAATTAATTGTATAAATGATAATTATATTCAAGAATCTATTTCTGTGTTATAATTGAAATAAAATGACAGTAACAATAAAATAATTCTTTTTTTGATGATTTTATCGAACCATTATTCTTTATATTCATTAAAAAGTAAATAAAAATCATGAAGAGAATTTATTATACATAACAGTTTAATAACTTAATAATAAAATAACTGTTCAGAAAACTCTTTAATTACTAAAATGAAAAGCATTTACATCATTTAAACTATGAACTCTAATTATAGTTTTATTGTTTTTTCATATTAATAGGAAAAACATCTTAATTGTCTTGAAATTAATTATCTCGTTAAATAACATTGAAATGATGTAACATTGATGTTCGTTCCTGTACTTCGCCGCGAACAAATCTATGCATATTAAAATAAACGTTCAGCAATTTCAACTTATCGCCTTATCTGAAAACCGTGCACTATTACCAGTGAGTCAACCATAATTTGGTAAAGCAATTAATGCATAATTCATAACACGGTTCCATTCATTTGCCCGTCTAACCTGTGCATATTAATGGCTGTTAACATAAAATGTGTCCACGTACATTTACTTACTTCGCCTTCTACTAGCGCAGCATGCGGCTCCCACATTTCTGTTTATATAGCAGTGACACCGAGAATAATTTTACATTATCCGGATTTTGCGTGTCTCTCTATACATACATACATACACATGCATATGTATAATGTATTCGTTATTTAGGAATCCTTACAAACTGGACAAAAAACGACCTTGAAATATGTACTGTTCGAAAATAATCGATGTTAAAAAACACTACTTAAAATATTAACAATAAAAATGATAATGAAGATATATAAGGTGTCCAAATTTGAGGTCAGGAAGTAATTTATCAATAAAATACAGTTTTTAAAATAAAAATTCATGTTTATCGATATTAATGTAAAATAGAAATATGGGAATTATAAATAGAATACAATGTCAGCCAAATGGCCTCTACCACATCGGCAGACGTCCACTCTTTTGTCAAAATGTTAAAGCACGTTTTGCAATAAATGAGGCTGTATTTCATCTAAAGCTGCACGAATTTCATCCTTCAATTCTTGAATCGTTGCTGGTTTATTGGCATAAACATTATATTTCAAATAACTATATAAGAAGAAGTCTAACGGAGTATTAAATCACAAGCTCTAGGCAGCCAATTAACATCACCGTTGTGAAAATTTAAACGTCCATTGAATTTGGTTGTGAGTAAATCGATTACCGCACAAGTTCTATGACTAGTGGCACCATCCTGTTGAAACCATATGTTACTGATATCAATATCTTCAAGTTCCGGACACAAAAAAATCTATTATTATGTTTTGGTAACGCACAGAATTAATTGTAACGCGAACAACTTGCTCATTTTCAAAGAAGTATGGATCAATGATGTTTCCAGCCCATAAACCACACCAAACAGTACTTTTTGAGGATGTAATTATTGTTCAATAATGGCTTTTGGATTTTCATTTCTCCATATGCAACAATTTTGTTTATTTACATAACCATTTAATTAAAAATGCAATTCATCACTTTTTCTTAAAAAAATCAGTATTTTCTTCTTTTTTTCTTGGTACCAATTAACAAACACACAACGCAAATGATTGTCAGTTGGCTTCAGTTCTTGTGTTGGCTAGACTTTATATGCATGAAGATGCAAATTTTTTCGTAAAATGTTAAGCAGGGTATTTCTTGTAATTTTTAATTACTGTAAACGTAAACAAATCAATGTTTGAGAGTCTTCTTCAACATTTTCAAATACAGCAACGATATTTTCAGCTGAATGACCACTACGAGCATATGTTTTTGATCTGTTGTGTTCTCCAACAGTACCAAATTGTTCAAATTTAGAGATTAGGTTACGAACAGCATGCTCCAAAGACACTCGATTGCGAGGAAAAGATGCATGAATTTTGACATGAATGATTTTCTTGATGCATTTTTTGATGCATGAATTTCTTTTGAGGAAAAGATGCATGTATTGACGTTGTAAAATTAATTTTCACTGTTTTTATAATGAATTTGCACTATTGAAAAGCATTGTTGACGCATGTAGCGTTTCATCACTAAATTTTCAACAAATAGATGTTAAATAATGACACTTCATCAAATAATAGCAATCTTATTTCTTAACCTCAAATTTGGGCACCCAATATATTCCGGTACATACGTTAAATAGTACGATTATGGATTAATGTTAAATCCTTTTGTTATTTTAATGTTTATATTCTTTGTTAAAAATATACTATATATTAATAACAGCAACTAATTGCACGTGTAACCTGTGAAGTATTTAATATACAGGTTAGTGTCAATTCAAACTAACATCTATTAGAATTAAATATCGATAAATTTACATCGATCAATGTTGAATAAGTGAAAAAAAATTATGAACCAGGTAATATTTCGTCGATTATTTTTTATATTAATAATTTCATTTAATTAATATATTGTAGTTTAAACACAGACCAAAATTAAGCTCAGAATTAAACATATTCTCGTTAATATTGACTTGTCTTCACATAACCGGTTTTGGCTCGTAAGCCAATAGATCTTCATGTTATATTTTTTTATTGCAATTATATTTAGTGTATATGATGTTATTTGATCGAAAGTAAAATTTAGATTTCAAAATAAAACATCATTAATGTTTATAAAGAATAATTACTGATATTCTTTTCTGTTATAAAGAAATTGATATCAAAGTCTTCAATAAGAATAAATTATAAATTATAGCCTTACCAGAAGATTTTTTTGGACTCATCTAATTTGATTATCCATTCTTTTATTTATATCTTTCTTTGATTCATGTGTATACAAAAGCCAGTTTTTTATTCAGTTTTAATATTATTTATATACTTTAATACTCATTGAATCTATTAAGCATTTTATACCTGTCATGAATATATTACAACTAATAATGTTGTTTATTTACTTTTTTTGTAATGTTTTTTCCTTTCTACATACTCATGCAAACTACTTGTTTTTTAACTACTTAACATAGTTTTTTTTTTTAGAAAATGTATTTGTTTCCTTTATGCAAATGACTAAGAAGTTCAACTGAATGACAAAAATGCTTAACGAAATCATCGGTTATCCGTATAGAATAATTTAATTCCGATTGTCCTTAAAAATCGGTATTTTTCTATTCCTGTAAGGCTTCAATGTTAGTTTTTCATGATGAATGTAGGTTAGAAAGAAATATTTTGAAACCGTTATTCATACGTGAGACCTTGACTCAACATTCGAAATTCACAGTGAAACATATTAATGCATTTCGATATTTATTTTAAAGGAAAAGTAATTCTGTTCACTGATTGTTGTACAGTACGATCAGTAATCAATATTTGTTTAAAAATCTGTTCTTTCAATAAACTTCCGTCGATTGCTTGAAAATCTATGATTCAAATTAATAGAATTACTTGGTAAATAATTATTTTTCTTCAATAAATCTATTAATTACAGTATGTGTATTTTTGAAAAAGAATTTTAGGAGTCTATTAACAGTTTTATGGATTTTTATTTGTAGTATTGTGTTAGAGCAAAAAGAGTCTATTTGCGATGTAAAAGAGATCTTTTAATATAAATCAAATGACAGATAATACGGCCAGCGTAACAAATAAACGCTGGTAACTGTTTAAACTTGTTTATTGTGTAATCGGCGGTTTGCATGATCGTCAGACCCGGTACTTTGGCCACAGAGACCGTATGGCGACGCCCCGTCAAACGTGTTCCGCTTAACGAATACCTGATGATTCGGTAAACGACGAACGAGTCGTTGCACGGGCAAAATCTGGATGTACGATCGGTCGATATTGTTTTCGTTGCAAGTCATCGATGAATTTGTTACAAACACGAACGAGTTATGTGCTCTTATCATTATTTTTCGATCTGCAGTGATTCATTCGTTTGTACGAAATATCTACAACGTATCGTGAATTAAATACATGGCTGGCATTCAGAAATGTTCAAATGTGAATGTGCTTGAATGTTGTGTATCGACGTTACACTACATTGAATCCGTACTATAATGAAAAACTGTTATGTTTTGGAAAATCACCATGATTGAATTTAGATGTTAATTGTATAATATTGATGAAATTGTTATGAAAATTCTTGATTCAATCAACTGTAAAGCTTCATGCGTCGATTATAGTGGACAATGCTCTTTTGAAAACGCTTGTATATACTATTTATTCTCAAAAAAGACTAGATTATAAAAAAATAGTACAACTTTTAATTATGAAATAAATTGAAATTTCTCTCTAAAATATTTATACAAATAATATCAAGCAAATGGAATATTTCTATTGTCTGTTATATTCTAAAATCTTATTTTTATTGGTACTACCATTAAAATTATTTATTTTTTCTTGGTTCTTTCTTTCATTTTTTTTAAACAAAACTCCTGGAAGATTGATAACGAATATATCATCTTTCAACAAATTTCCAATTAATTTGATAGCTCTTATTTTGACACTATTTGCACATGTAAATTTTCATCCCAACGCTACAAAATAATTGTTTTTTTTTTATTTCCCCCCCCCCCCATGAATGCAAATCTCAATAATCATTCCATCAACTCCAAAACGTAACAATATGAAATCTCAATAAATGTAAATAAAGATTTTATAATTCCACTTAATAGAGATAATAATATAGCTATCGAAATGTGTATTAACGAAAAAGTGATTTTTTCCATTGTTAGAGCAGGTGCATAAATTATAAATTAATGGCTGTTAACATGAAATGTATTGTCATTTAATTAATTTTTAATGTTTATTAACATTTTGTTCCTAATCAAGAATATAATTTCAATGTTATATAAAAAAATCTTTTACAAACATTTTTAATATACAATAAATACACTTAGAGATAAAAATTAGCAACTTGTAAATACTTAGTGCTCGTTCACTCGTAAAAGTTTTAATACTTTAATATAGAAGGATTAAATTTGAAGAAGATTTGTTTTTTTAAAAAAAGGATATACAGACAATTAAATTATATAACCAGAGAACAATATCGTAATTCTACTGTAATCTTCTAACAATTATAATAAATGCATCATTATTTTATTAACAGTGTAATTGAAATACAGGTGCAATTTTTGATAATGTCATGTAATTGCCTTTTCAAAAAAAAAACTACATTTATATGTTTATATATTATTTTTCTTTCAATCGTTTAAACAATTGTTTATACACATTAATAGACAATAGATCAGTTTATTGATTTTAAATAAGACAGACAGAATTCCAGTCAATAAAAAAATGTACTATTATTTCAAATTAAAATCAATTGACACTGTTTGATCAATGCGATTCAATTAGCAGACAACATATTCACTGTCAGTACTTTCAATGAACGTAATTGTCCTCAATTTTTATCAGTTCAACTAGTTTCCGATGAAAAAATATTTTTTTTATTATCCTAGTCGTAAGAAGAAAATATTTTAACGTCACTGTTTCACTTCATTTATAACTAATGTACAGTTTACTATCAACTTATTGTAAGTTCTTGCATTTGAAAATACTTGCAAAAGATATTATTAGCAAAAAGAGTTAAACAGATGGGTTGTAAGACCATAACTTGAACAACTTGAAAACAAAAAAGACCTGTATTACTTTGTAATTACACAGTTATAAAATTATATGTATGTATTAGGTTGTTCCAAAAGTTTCTTTCGCGACCTGCACGCATCTACTTTATCTACCATCGTTTATATAAATGTACAACATTATCTCTTAGACGTTGATGTCATCCATTTCAGTCATTAGAATGCATTTCGTTCTCATTGATTTATACATCCCCTTTCGTAAGCCTTTAAGAAAGGAAATTCAAAGGAAGCATTTGCGACATGTAATGTTGCATTATTTTAAAAAAAGAAACAGTGCTAACGATACTGCAAACGAGATTTGCACCGTTTATGGGAGTGGTGCTACAGGTGTTCAGACAATTGGCACTTGATTTAGCAAGTTCGAAACTAGTAATTTCAATCTGGAAGATGAATACCGCAGTAGCCACCCATCCACTACAGATAAGAACCTCATCAAGGTTATGGTTGACGAATTCCGCGATATATTGTTCGTGAATTGGCAGATGCTTTAAACATTCCCTGAACAACTATACACAATCATTTCATAAAACTGGGATATGTCAATCGCTCTAAAGTATGAATTCTGCATTAGTTGACAGAGAGCAACGTCTAACCGTGTTTCCACATGTGATTTGTTTCTTCAGCGAAATGAGAAAGAACCTTTTTTGAAGAGATTAGTTACTGGGGTTGATATTTATATCTTCTATGAGAATGTTAACAATAAACGCTCTTGATCCAGTGATAAGAAATCTTTAACAGTAGAAAGACCCGTTCTTCACCCGAAGAAAGTTTTGATGTCTATTTAATGAAATTAGAAGAATATTATTTATTATTAACTGCTTCCACAAAGTGAAACTATTAATTCAACAAAATACTATTCCTAACTGGACAAATTGAAGGAAGTAATCAGTACAAAATGGCCAGAATTAACGAACAGACAAGGTGTCGTTTTCCAACATAATAACGTCAGTCCCCACGTGTCTTTATTCGTTAAAAATAAATTATTAATATTTGATTGGAATGTTCTATCTCATCCTCCGTACTCTCCGGATATTGCTCCATGTGATTATAATTCTATTTTTATCATTAAAACATTTTTTTCGTAGTGAAAGGTTTAATTCAATAAATGACATAAAAATACACTTGGAACGATATTTTGCTAGAAAATCACAAAAGTTTTGAAAAAATAGCATCATGCGGCTTCCATAGAGATGAAGGAAGATAATAAAGCAGAATTGATCGTAAATAAATCAGTAATATAACATAAAACATTAAATATTGTACATGTATTACTTGCTAATAAAATGAAAGAATCTTTTGAGACAACCTAACATTTTGATTTTGATTGATTGACGAGGCCGGTAAAAAAGTGTAGTCAGAAATACTCTTAAGTTTCACTGTTTGGATTAGAATTTTTTTTGATGTTTTTCAACTATACAATTTGAGTATACAAAATTACATAACAGTGCATTAATAAAACGTAATAATATTTATCTAAAATCATATTTTTTAATAATTAAAACAATATAATCAACTTAAGATAATATAAACAATCTTTTTTTAATAAATTTATAACACTATTTAATCAGTGTCGCATCACATGTTATGAATAATTACTTTTTTTATTGAAGGCCATCAGATCTTTTATAAATTGAGTACTGACCTTTGTAAATGAATTTGTGTTGATTTATAATTTAATAATTCTAATTTGTCATACATACATACATACATACATACATACATATATATATATATATATATATATATACATGCATATTAATTAGATTACTACATTCATAACTTCTCAAAAAGCAATTTCTTTAAATCAAATATTTTTTTTGTTTTTGAAAAATAAATAATCGTACATGTGTATTATTAAAAAAATCGTGTCAAGGTAAAAAATGTGTGGCATTTGACCTACTCTAACCCTAACTGTTTGAAACGAGACTTATAAATAACGAGAATATCGACGTAATATATTCTCCAGCATAACGAATGACTCCAGGAAGGAAATACCGATTAATACTTATTCTAATTTACATAGCTCTCGTCGCATTAGCAACAAATGTCAATGGCATGATTTGAAATGTAGGCGCAATGTATTATCAGTGATAGAAACAAATCTGTGCCGTCCATTAATCAAACAGCTCTCTTTGGTCGAATGTTTTCTATATAAACAACCACTGAAATTCAAGGCGGATAAGAAAAACTGACCATGTACCTTAAAATGTAGAATGTTATATATATATATATATATATATATATATATATATATATATATATATATATATATATATATATAATTCAATTACCAATGTCGACAGTGTCTTGCTGAATATCTTGGATTGTCAATTTCGAATACAACCTTACTGAATGTCTGCAATCATTCATGTTTCGACATAGAAAGGTTATTTACATAATTGAATAATTGTAAAAAAAAATAAATTAATATACGAATGGATAAGAGTTGCTATTTTAGCACAGTAATTCGTTCAAGCCGTTCGAGTTTCGTTGCCTATTGACATTTATTTCGTTCGAGGTGTTCTGGTGATTATCTCATATTTAAGTTCTTTAGAAAAAACAAAAAGATGACGAGAAAAATATCAATTCATCGATATTTTTTAAATATTATAAAAAGTAAAATGTTAAAAAAAATAATTCCGTGCTCTTTTTCTTGAACCAATTTCGCAACGTACGTGTATTTGACAAATTGATTTTTGTTGAATTTGAAAAATTGGTTTATATGTGTGTGTGCGTGTGACGTTACAGAATTTCATTGTATCAATCAGTCGTACACGTGCAGACATTTTCTCATCTATCGGGAAATCACACCGTATATCAATCCGATTCAAATTGAACGTCGTTTGTGTCAAGGTACGCGGGCCATTTCTCATAAATCTCGTCGAACGTAACGATCCTTTTTAATCCGCAACTTTGATAAATCTCAGACATTGTTGATTTGTACACGTCCTTGCGACCGTTTCGTAAAGCGTGAAAAATATGTACGGCGTGCAAAAAAACACGGTCAAGATCATCTGCCGGCATGTGAACGCTTCGTCAAAGTTGACAATGCGCTCGCCACTGTCGAGTACACGATGAGATGATTATTATGCAACTGAATATATTTTTGTAGCAAAGAGCTGATCGTGCGATGAAAGGTTGCTTTATTCCACATAACGATCATGAAGGTCTTTATTCGATTCGGTCAGTTAATGAGATCGATTTATTACTTTCGAATTGATATTTAATTATGAATATTTTTTTTAAAAAAAAAATGGTCTATGAGAAAGTAAAGTACTAGAACAACATAAAAGTAAAAAGATGATCAATAAATTTGATGTTAACTTTATTTGCTTATAACCATGCTATTAAACTTATAAATGCTATTAAAAATATTAAACTTATCGTGGGTATATATATATATATATATATATATATATATACACAGTAGTGTGTAATTTGTGGGTCTCGATCTCTCAAGGGGTCGCAGAACAATTGTGGGGGTCTTGAAAATTTTGAGAAATTCTCATGTTTTTTATTACTATCCTTATATGCTTATAATAGGATGGTAACTACAAATAATGGGGGTATTTACACTAGTCAACATTCATACAGTATTCACGCCCATTTCCGCTCGTCTCACACCCTCTTATCACCAAATTTCTCCATCTAAAAAAAAATAGTTTTCTGGTAAGAGCGTATGAGACGAGTGGTAATGGGCGTGAATACTGTATGAATGTTGACTAGTGTGAATACCCCCAATGGGTCGCGTAAAATGTCAGTCTGAGTATGTGGGGGTCGCAGATGTAAAAAGGTTGCACAGCTCTGTGTATATGTATTAGAAAATATTTAAAATATTAAAATGTATATATATTAGAAAACATTATTTTGACTATGTTCTTCAAATGTCATTTATGTATATAAAGTGCAAAGTTTAACCAATAATGTATTTACCATTTTGTTCGATGACCTTTTGCCATCTTTCGATGAGCTTCATAATTCCACGTTCGAAGAAAGACCTGTCTTTATTAGCGAAAAACTGAATAAGATACTGTTTTATAGCTTCATCAGAATTGAACGATTTATCATGCAAGGAGTTTTGCAAAGACCGAAATATGTGGAAGTCTGACGGTTCAAGGTCGGGCGAGTACGCTGGATGCAGCAACACATCCAAGCTCCAATAGTTTTTGACGGGTAGCCAAACTTGAGTGTGATCTCGCATTGTCATATTGGAACACAACTCTTTTACGATTAACGAGTTCTGGACGTTTTTGAATAATGGATTCGTTCAACTTGTCTAATTGGTGATATAGTACACATCAGAACTGATTATTTCATTCGTTGGTAAGAGCTTTAAGTACACACCCTTATAAACCCACCAAACTGAGGGCATTATTTTCTTTTGTTGAATACTTGCTTTCGATGTTGTTTGAGCTGACTCGTCGGTCCTGGACCAATATCGTTTGCATTCACGTTGTTGTATATGATCCATTTTTCATCACCAGTTATTATGCTCTTCAAAAATGAATTATTTTCTTCATTTAATGAGCATATTTCAAATTTTTATACGCGTAGTTAAATGAACTTCTTTGAATTCATGACTAACCCAAATGGCAAGCTTACCTATGTATCCCAATTTCTTTAAATGGTCGTGAATGTTGGAATGATGAATATTTAATGTTTCTGCAATCTTATGTGTCGTATAACGTGGGTTTAAATCGATCAATGTCTTTATTTTGTCATCATCAACCTCGATTGGCCTTTCTGAGCAAGGGGCGTTGTTAACATCAAAATCTCCAGCACGAATTTCGCGAACCACCGTTGGCATTGACGTTCATGTAAAACACGATCACCATAAACTTAACTTATCACAAGTTTGCCGTGCATTCTTCCATCTTCAACTTGCAGTTTGATCTTCCATTTTCAGTTTGTTATAAAATCTATAAAAATCAACCAAATCGCTCAAATATTTTATCAGAATGAAGACAAAAGTGTCAGTTGTCAAATGATAACAATTATATGGATGCGAATGACACTTCTACTATAAAAAAATAAACTAGCGGCATCTATTGCAAAACTCCAACATTACTTTCTGAACACTCAGTATATGTATATATATCTTCTCTATTTACACAAATAAATTTCTTTTTTTAACATCACAAATTTTTAGAGAAATATTTAATTAATGTATCACTGATGCAAATTTCAATGTACATGCCTTTATTTATAATATTATAAATGAAACATTCGTTTGAAAAAAATATTAACAGTTTTTTAAAATTTATTATGATTCAATCTCATTCAGTTCTGAAAATATATAAGAATCGAAATCATTTCTCGGAATAGTCGAGACAGTCAACTCATCTGTTAATATGTCTCTGACCTTATCGACTCTCAATCTTGAACAACGCGTCGTTATCGACACAACACTTCTTAGAAAGTACCAAACAAATATTTGTGTCCGTGTAGCCTCGTCTCGACATGACAAACAAATTTGTCAATGGTGTACAGTGACTCGTTAGAAAAAAGACAATTATCAAAAATCATAACTGTGACATATACGGTAATCAATAAATTGTAAAAATAAATTATATTATAAATACAAATCAATTAAATTCAGTCCAATAACACCTATGTTGAAATGTTTATAATCACCTTTTGAAAGAAATCATTCGATTAGTTTAAATAAATATATGTTAATTTAAATAAATATTGTACTAAAGATCTTTTTAAACGAGTGTTGTAAATCACGTTTCGTTTTTTCTTTTACAACCGATAATTATAAACATTGATTAGGGATTTCATTGTCACGGTTACATTTTAATACATTATTTTTTTTTATAAAAAATCCAGATGTTCTTTAAAAAAACATACAACAATAAATTCATTCAGAAATACTCGCATATATTAAAAATATACTAAATTCACGAACATTAAACAAAAATAAAACCAATAAAACTTGGAAACACTAAATCACTCATCAGTTAATCCTTTATTCAAATCTCGAGAAGTTTGTAAATCGTTTATACGATAAACTTTGAGAAGTTTGCTTAATGATACAAATTATTTATTGGTCTTTTGCTTCATTATTATACAATTACATTATATATATATATATATATATATATATATATATATATATATATATATATATATATATAAAGCATTGGTTCATTATTTGTTCATAAAACGTAGTAATTGAATTTTAAAAAATCGAAATTATTCATTCAAGTTTATATATATATATATATATATATATATATATATATATATAAAGTGTTGAACAAAACTATTGGCACAGCGCTATTGCAATCATAAAATTTCTAAATATTCTACTGTATTTAAAAAAAAATGAAAATATTTTTAAAGTAACATACTTTTATTATTGTGGAATATAGTATATAAGTAATATTCAAAAAAATTTAATACTACTTGAAAAAATAACTGAAAATAGATTCTATATTTAATTCTTTGTTGTATAAAAGTATTGACACAGGAGAAAAATTCAATTTTAAAAAATATATTAGTATTTTGTTGATCATCCTTTGCATTTAATCACAGCTAATAGTCTTTTAGGCATTGAATACATTAAATTTTGAGTTTAGGTAGAGTCTATTCTTCCCATTCTTCCTTTAAACGTGTTT
Source organism: Neoneuromus ignobilis (assembly GCA_029203775.1). Classification (NCBI taxonomy): domain Eukaryota; kingdom Metazoa; phylum Arthropoda; class Insecta; order Megaloptera; family Corydalidae; genus Neoneuromus; species Neoneuromus ignobilis. The sequence goes on along the minus strand of CP092096.1, from coordinate 6,227,994 downwards.
TGCTGGATATATGATGTCTTCTTATTTGTTTTTCTAGATATGACCAAAGATTCTCGATAGCATTTAAACCAAGAGATTGAGTTGGTGTTGGCAAGGTATGAGGAGTGATAAAAATGATCCATTGGCGAACTATATAAGCCATATGTTTTGGATCATTGTCCTATTGAAAATATTTTTTACCTAGGTCTAATTTTTGGACACTTAAGGACATTTTCTTCTAAAATTTTCAAGTAAACTTGTTTATCCATAATACTATCTATAAACATCAAATTTCCAACACCAAAAGCTGGCATACTTTCCTATACCATGACTCCACCACCCTCATATTTAACTGTTGCATATAAATTATTTTCCTCTAATTCAGTGTTTAGACTTGAGCTATACCTTAATTCTACTGCCCAAGTAAAAGATATTTAATTTGTTTTCATTAGAGAATAATGTTTTGTCCCAAAACTCATCCTTATTTTGTATTCTTCTTTCTTAATGTATTCTTTTCCAAATAATAATCGTATTTTTCTATTTTCCTTACAAATATACAATTTTCTTCGTGCAGTTCTATAACTACAACCATCATTTCTGAGAACTCTGTGTATTGTTATTAGATGTATTTCTTTTTTAGAATGATCTATGTTGGAGAATGTAATTTTAGGATTAGATTTTACGATGCCGATGATTTTATGTCGTTTTCTATCAGACAGCTTCGATGAGTGACAGCTTCTTCTGTCACTTGTAGATTTTCTTGCCCATAAAATCGCTTAAAAACACTTCTAGCAGTGAAACGACTTTTAATAATAATTGCTGCTATTTCTGAGTAAGATTTCTTTTATTTAACTAAATTTAATATTATTTGCCACCCTTCAACTGTAGTTTATTTCCCATTAAACATTTTGGCTGAATTTTAAATAAGAATAACATTATTTTGAATACCTTATTTATCGAAATACTAGAATATTATTAGTATCAAAGAAACTTCGAGAAACCATCTAATATCAATGTATATTAGAAATAAATTCATTTATGGGTAGTTTATGAACAATTGTACACGTGTCCCAATACATTTGTTCGTTTAATTATTTGCAATAATTTTTTATTTATACAGCTACTATTATTGCTTCCAGAGGAATTTTTTGCGGTCCTATAATGTAAAAAAATAATGTATTACCCTGTGATTTATAAAAAAAAAACGTTATTAATTTTTTATGTAGATAGACGTTATATGAGTGTCGTTTGATAAGTATGGTAATTTTATTTAATGTTTAATTTAATTAAATTTTTCAATTTAGTTTTTCTTACTTTTTTACCATACTTATCAAACGACACTCTTAATGTCCTAACTACTTAATTGTATCAATAGTTTTGTTCAGCACTATATGTATAGTTAATATATATATATATATATAAAGTAATTTCTAAATTTTAAACACAATTTTTTTCATTTTCTTTAACTTAAAAATTGTATAAAGTCATCAAGGGTTTATTATTTTTTTATTAAAAAACTGTTCATAGATCAAAAATTTTAAAAAAAGTTATTTTAATTACAAAACTGAGATTATTTAATAGATATTTTTGTTATTTATTTCTCGTTTTCTACAATAAAAATTATTTTAAATCGATAAAACTACATTATCATCATCTTCTTTCTATCCACTGCTAAATGAAGATCTCTCCTGAGACTTTCCACTGCCAGCACTCCAATACCTTTCTCTTCTTTCCCACACGATTTTTTCATATCTTTTTCCTTTCCATCCATTCATTTCTTATTGGTTTAATTTTTCTTATCAATCAGTGATCTTGTCTTCTTGCCATACTATATTCACTCTTGTTATAATATCCATACTTTAAGTTTTTTCAAAAGAAAGGACTTAAATTATTTTAAATAAAAAAAATCAAATCGAATTTAGAAAGTTCATAATCTTTTCTATTATGTCTAGACTGTTTTTATATTTCATTTAAACTTTATTACAAGTCAATCTTTCTTCCTAATCTTATATATTGTATAACTAATGAAAAATTCAATCGTTTGGAAAATTGACCATTTCATAACTAACAATCAAATAACCATAACTTATTGTAAGAACTAAACAAATTATGGTAGATTTATTGTACAATATTTGTTCAGTGTGAATGAAACAGTTTGGGGAAAAAAATCGATCGAATTAGTATCGTTCGAAGAAACATCTGGTGAACTCTCAATGTAAACATTGCTGTTTAAACTGCACATCATCCGTCGACATCTTACTTAAAATGTCAATCGAAACTATAAACTCCTGAAGATATTTCAATATGTGTATAATTTATTGGAAGCTTCTATAAACAATATATGCCGCAAGAACAAATTTTCTGATAAACAAAATATTAAAAAGATCCGGGACAAGGCTTTCATATATGTATCAAAGTCGTACGATATTCTCGATATATAAACAATATTGATTTTTTTTATTGAAATATTATAAACTTCTTAGATGAACATAACAAGATTAATAAACTGATCGTGGATTCTTTTTGGCAAATTTATAAAGTATACACATGAACGATTTTATTATAAATATTAAACCGATATGAGAACATCCATTACTCTGAATGATTCTTGTCATTTCCTGGCAAAACACTACGTCGACGTTGAAATGTTTATGTGTGTAGGTGTCCGAAGACATTTTCCCCGCGATATTTTCTTTCTAAAATGAATCTATGTTTACAGCATATACACGTTTTTTCGTTTTTAATTCGAATACAAAAAACACACATAAAAGTTTATTATTTTCTTGAAAAAAAAACCGATATATAAAAAATATATAATATATATCATATAAAAATGAAATGTTTTTACAGGAATTTATTTTCGGATGATTGAAAAATAAACCGTTCGTTCCGTGTAAATATTTAATCGACGATATGAACATCGTTTATGTGAACGCAAACGTGTTTACAGTAAAAACGGAATTTATAAAGAGATACTCCTCGAGGCACTTTTTTCGTACTGTATTTACATTGAAAATCTTCGAAATTTGTTTAATATTATTGAATAAAGACGTTCGTTTTATAAAAATTATATAATTCTTTGTATTGATCTCAGTTCGAAAATTTAAACGCTGCTAATGATTTTTTCGAATATTTTACGAATTAATACCTAGAAGATTAATTAAAAATCGCAATTAACCGAATCATTAAGGCCTAACACCACTGTAGAAATTTCAAAAAATCAATTTTTTTTATTGGCTTAAAATATACTTTGAACCTTTTAGAATATAATACAAAAGGTTTCATTCTGAAAAAAAAAAATTCTTTTGAAATTTCGGGACTTATACCTGCCGTCTTCGGCCGCTCCGAAACGGCCGATCGAAACTTTAAATTGATTTTTCTCGAAACGACTTTTTCTCAACGGGCACGCATCATAACTTAAACAGTTTTTTCCAATCAATTTAAAATTTTAATCATGATTTTATTATTATATTTCGCAGTGAATCACGTATGGGATTTTTAATAAATTGATTTAAACAATTTTTATAAACAAAAACGTGCCTTTTTTTATGAAAATTGAAATTTTTTCTCAATTCGCTGCCAAATTTACAAAAATCAATTTTTCAAAATCCCCTACGTGATTCACTAGCTATTGACATCAAGAATAAGTGGAATTTTTTTTTGTTCCAAGTTCAAGTGTGCGACAATTATACTGCGTGCCGCGGAGCGCTTCCGATGGAAGGAGCCTCGAATTATTGGCTCTAAATCAGCCATTTTGTATTTTTTTTACTTTATATTTTTAGTCAATATAGTATAATGTTAGATCAATAACGTATCAAAATATTTTTTCTTTCCAACTTTCCTTTCCATTCAAAAATAATTCCCAAAAAAACGCTTTTTTTTCGCGATTACAGTGGTGTTAGGCCTTAATATAATGTTAACTTGGAACAACGAATCTGTTGACAGAAGTTCCACTCAGTGACAAGAACACTTTCCCTTTTATTATTATCTTTTCTTAATCTATATTTCAAGTTCTTCGTTGCATAAAAAACGAGAGTGTATAGATCGGAATTAAAAGAAATCACAGCCCAAGTATTTCTACAGTGACTCAAAGTTATAATAAAACAAACTAAAAAAAAATATCAATTGAAAAATAGTAAATCATATATATATTCGAATAAATTTGTTAAGTTTATTTTTGAAAGATTTATTACTTAACACTAAAAAAATTAAACAACTAAATTCAAGTCAACGTTTTTATTAATTAAAAATTAACAGAACTATAAAAAAAGTAAAAATTAACCTCAAAATTGTAATGAAACACGTCATACATTTATTGAATATCTTTAAATTAACAAAAAAAAATTAAATTAATAATTAGTTGGTAATCATTTTTTTTTCACTCCTGTCAAACAATTAGGCATAAACGCTATCAACTTTCGATAGAAAAGGGTCAATTTTTTACTCCATTCTTTGATTATTGTCGTTTTTAGTTCATTTTGATTAGATATTAAAAGTTTTTAAACTTTTCTTTAAAGTAAATCCATAAATTCTCAATATTCAGGTCTGGAAAATAAGGTGGTGTTTCTTAATTATGAGGGTAATTATGTAAGAGTCAACTTCTTACGTTATAGACCTTATTATCTTTATAGAAGTAAAAATGTTTTTCTGTTCCCAATTTTTGAGCATTATCTTTAAAATTATTCCTCAAGATATTCAAGTACACAGTCTGATCCATTATCCCGTCAATTATGTGCAAGTTTTCAAGTTCTAGCATAAAATCCCACACCATCACAAAATCAGCTCCGTGTTTTACAGTTTTTTCTTTGAGTTCTTTGTTGGGTCTTCTTCACACATAATCAACCATCTGATCTGAAAACATTGTATTTAATTTCATCCATAACAAAACGTACTCCCAGAATGAAAGATCTTTGCAATCATATTTTTTGCAAAAAAAATTAATCTTCTTTAAAAGATATTTTTTCCACGAAACTCTACCATTATAATCATACTTTCGTAAAACAGTCTTTATAGTTTCTGAATTAACTTTTTTTCCGAAATGTTTCTTAACTTCTATGACAGGTTTTGGAGCACTAACATGGTATTTTTGTTTTATTTGACTTTTTAACCAACGTTCGTCTGATCCGTAAAAATATTTCGCGCACTAGTTTGAACTTATTTTGATAATCTGGTATTTTTATAATATTTTATGATATTAAACACAATTGTATGGATCCAATCTACAATTGATGCTATTTGACACACAGTTTCACCACTATCAAAATAACGAATTATGGTTTTTCTAAACTCAATTGAAATTTGGAAACATTTAGAGACCATATTACTATCTTGATTTTATTCACTACTAAACACAGAAAATGAAATCGAAATACTTCTTGAAAAAAAGTTAATTACAATGCAGTCAAAAAATACTATAAACGTTAATGACGTGTATTTCATTGTAACGTTAAGACTGATTTTTTTTCATAGTTTTACTAATTTTTAATAATAAAAACGTGGACTCAAATTTAGCTGTTTAATTTTTTTAGTGTTAAGTAATAAATCTTTCAAGAATAAACCTAAATTTTTTTTTCAAATATATATATATATATATATATATATATATACCCGACCCTCCATTTACGCGGCACTATTTTTACGCGAGACTCTGTTTACGCGGTAAATTATAACACTATTTACGCGTTATTTTTTAGACGTGATATCAATTTATACGATCACCAATCATTTTACTCATAACACCAAATAAAATTTACTTTGTTTTCTGAAATGTTATTCTTGTAATATTTTTGTTAAGCTATGTGAAATAAATATGTATTTCTAAAACTTTTACTAGCTTTTATTCCCAATATTTTGTTTTCTTTTGACAGTCTCTATTCACGCGATTTTCGTTCGCGTAAAACGAATCCACGTGGTACGGATACTCCACGTAAATGGAGGGCCGGACCGGGTGTATATATATATATATATATATATATATATATATATATATATATATATATAGAAGGCGGAAGGGAGATATATTCTAACCTATATATATATATATATATATATATGTTACTATTTTTCAATTAATTTTTTTAGTTTGTTTCATTATAACTTAGAGCCCCTGTATAAAAGATTGAATTTTTGCCAACCTTTTTAATAAAATCAATTTTAATGTTAAAGAGAATCTACTTAAATTACTACAAATTCAGATTTAGTAATGCTATTTTCTGAAGATAAAACAGCCATCAAAATGTGTATTGTTGAAAAAAAATGATGGTATTTAGATGAGTGAAAAAGTGTTTACTGATAATAATCATTTATAATCATACAAGTCGTGTTACTTTGAAATAACTGGCATATTTATGTCACTCGAGTGTCGTAAAACAACCTTTAAGATGTACAAGGACACATTTATATTTGTTTAATACTGCGTTTATTGCAAATTGATCTATAAACGTCACATGTATAAATATTCATAATCTGAAATGCATCAGGTTATACTTGATGTATTGATTCAAAGCCTTGATGCGTATTGATACATTTCCAATACACCATATAGAATTTCAGTCGTAATTACAGCAAAGGATTAGTACTGTTAGTTAATTTATAAAGATTGAATGGACTTTTTATATTTAAAATTAGCTTCATTCAGTCTAAGTTCTATTTATGTTTCAATACCACTTTCTTAGATGTATTGAAAAACAATTCCCAATTGACTTTAATTAATAACAAATAGAACTTTAACATTTAGACTTTCATTTAATTTATAAAAGTAAATCAATTTGTAGCATATAAAAAGTCTCTATTCATCTATAAACAACCGTGTGTATAAAATTTCTTTTTAAATTCTGAAAAGATTTTTTTTGAAATTATCATATTGCATCATTTAAAACATTATTTGATCTTTAAAAAAAGTAATCTTGTTTCTATCTCTAATATTGGTAAAAAAATAATTTTCTACAGAAATATATATCAAATATTTAAAAAGAACTATAAGTTGTATTAAAAAATATATCAATTACAACAGATAGGTATTTAAATCATTTAAGTTGAATTATTCATATGAAACATTTCCAACAGCCATTGTGGTTGAAATCAAAAAAATAGATAATGTCTATGTACAAATCCTAAAAAACGATCCTATTGTTCGTTAATTAAACATTTACATTGTATTATGAATTCACGTCGTGTGTGTATGTAATAATTTATGATTAGTAAATCTCTCACATGATTATTTAACCATGAAACGGGCACGTCTACGAGTCGAGGTTTAAGAAATGCGTAATTATATGTATATATATATATATACATAATAACCAAATTGTAATAATTGCATTTCTCAATTTATTATAATACATAATATTTCGCTACTATATAAAACCGACACGAGACCGTATCGAATTCATTCAATGTGTAGGCGCGAATGGTACAAGTGAAAGATTGACATAGCAGACCCGTTGCACCAGATTTGATAAATGGTGAGAGAGAAATAAATTCGAAAAAAAGATTGTCTGCAGCTTGACATATGTGTGTGTGTGTACGACATGACTGAATGACTGTCGGACATATTTATATTTATATTTTATTTTCTATTAATAGAAGAGACAGTTTGTTGAACTAGCTGTTTAATGACTTCGAATTATTGAAATTACCTGTACACTGGACGTATATGGTATACTTTTTTTGGTTGATTATCCTTTTTTTGATGGATCGATCAATCAATACTCGATGTTAATCTCGTATGACGTTTTTAATTATATGTTTGGAAATGTATCATTCAATCGATTAAAAAAAAACTTTCTAACGTCAATCTTAATATATTCTTAGTATTTTTTTCTAATACTTAATTTTATTAGTAACTTTTTCAAATACTGTTCTAGATTATAAAAAAAATATATAAAATTAATTAGTCAAGATTAATATCCTTATTAGTAAGAAAATTTTATTCAACAATTATAAAAATATAGAATTATTAAATTAGCTGGAGTTGGAAAAAATGAATTCTACTTTTCTTACTAGAAGACCAGCTCATTTCCAATTTAAATTTCTCACTTTTACTATAACTTATTGATCAAAATTTTTTTCATTAAACATAGAAAAATATTCAACGTGATAATATAAGAATTTCTTTCAAATTAACACCGCTTTATTTGTAATCTTTTGTCTCATTCCATTCATAATTTTAAACTTTCCTGTTTTTTATGTATTTGTACAGAGAATGGAGCATTTCTATAAATATTTGTTAAAATTTTATTGTATATTTTTCTTCAATTCTTTGATTTTTCAATGTATTTAATACTGCTGACGTATTCACTGAATCTTTATATATATATATATATATATATATATATATATATATATATATATATATATATATATATATATATATATAAAGTCTGGTGTGCAAAATAATAGATACAACTAAGTATGTTATTATTTTTAATATTATTTAAAAAACTGGCAATACAAAATTGATCAAATAAATTTATTTTACATATATAAAGTATACATAAATTAAAAAAGAACTGCTAAATAAAAAAAAACATACAAAATACAATATAAAAGGAAACAAAAATTATTTTAGTAACTGTGCAAAATAATAGGTACATTTCCAAATTAGAGTTAAAAACTTAATATAATTAAAAAAAAAAGTTTGTCGCTGATATTTGTTAATTGGAGATGTATATTTAATAATCAATTGTATATCCTATATTTTAAATGACATTTTAAACTCTATCAATTTTCCCAATTTATCAATAGGGATATTTTCCCAGGCTTTGTTAACAATTTCCCAAACTCACTTTTTTTAGGCTTTGATTTTTTTTGCTTGTCTGCTTTTAACTTCAGCTCAAACATTTTCAATTGGGTTAAGGTCTAGTGATTGTGATGGTCATTGTAAAACTATTATCTTATTTTAATCAAACCATGTTTTTGCTGCTTTAGACATGTTTGGGGTCATTGTTTAGTTATAGTATCCATATGAGTGACATATTTTCTTCTGCATGTTTCAACATTACATTTTAATATGTCAACACATACCACTTGAGTCATTGTGCTCTTCACCCAGTGAATTGATCCAAGTTCATAGTATGAAAATGAGCTGCAAACCATTATACTCCCATCTCCATGCTTTATTATTTTTGAGGTGTACTTAGAATGTAGAGCAGTATTTTTTAGACGTCTAACCGGTTTATTAATTGAATCTGACCCAAATAAATTTATTTTAGTTTTATCGGTCTATAAAATGTTACGCCATTTTGCGGGTCATTCAGGATGTTTTCTTTAAAACTCCAATCTGTTCTTTTTATTCTTCTGTGATAATAAAGGCATTTTCTTCGGCTTCATTACTCATAAATTATTTTCTATTAAGTGTCTTTTAATTATATTAGCATTTATGTATAGATGAAGTTCACTTTTTATATTTGTTGAAGTTGAAAATGGTCAGACTTAACCATTTTAACTATCCTTTTATTTTTCTTGTTATTTTTCGCAGTCTACTTGTAGTTACAGATAATTCTTTACACTTTAATGCATTCGTTTACATATTTTTGGAACATCCTAAAAATTCTGCAATACTAGCAAATATTTTACCTTTGCTTCTTAACTTTTTTATCAAATCTCGTTGAGCTCCCATACAATGTTTTCCACATCGCATTTTATCAATTATATTTAGCTTTAAATACACGATCTATATTTTTTTGTTTTCAAAATAAATCTACTAAATTATACTTTTCACTACAAATCGTATCCAACTTACAACACTAAACTGATATGAATAAAAAGTTTAAAAGTACCTATTATATTGCACAGTAAAGCACACTTTATCTGACAAATTATAGGGGATTCTCCTTAGGAACAAGTTAATAAATAAGACCATATCTAAAAATCAGAAAAATAATACCAGAAACTTCCATAGTAAAAAATTTCATAAATTTTCATTTACAACAAAATTAAAATTTTATACCTATTATTTTGCACACCAGTATGTATATATATATATATATATATATATATATATATATATACATACATACATACATACATACATACATACATACATACATACATACATATACACTGACGCACATAAGGCACACATGGGTAACATAAACAATTTATTGATATAATTCAATGAAGTCTTTAATTAAAAAAATATATATTTAATTGAAAATAAATACAATATTTATTAAATTTATTCATTATATAATATTCACTATATTTATTTTCAATTAAATATTTTTTTTAATTTAATGACTTCATTGAATTATATCAATAAATTGCTGTTACCCATGTGTGTCATGACTTATGTGCGTCAGTGTATATATATATATATATATATATATATATATATATATATATATATATATACACATACACACACATACATACACATACATACACATATATACATGTGCATACATGCACTTCACATACGTTTATACCTGCATACACAATTGTTTATTGTAACAATTGTTACTATACGTTTGTTATGAATGTAAATCACGAACATAAAATAATTTATCGAATGCGTTATCAGCGTATCATTGTACAGTTTTTAAAAAATATTACAATATTTATATAATAAATTTCAATTCGTCTTTCACGTTTAAACTATGTATTATTGTAACGTTTGTTGCAAATAAGAAAATAATAATGTTTTATTATCGTTCTGGACATGCAATGCATGTTTATATTTATGCAAAGTGAAATCTTGAACTTACAGCTCTTGTTTTGAACGTTCGCAAGTTATGTGAGAGTGTATTTTTTTATACATTTTGTGCGTTTTTTGTTATATGACAAGCTGTTGTACAGTTAAAATAAAAGGTGTTTGTTGTAGAGTGTTGTTTAGTACGACAGGTTGGCGACCGACAGGTCATTAGTCTGAATCCAGATCTATGATTTATGCTGTTCGTTTGAATTTTAATACTTTTATGTACAATATATGATTTTATGTATAATTTTTAAAGTACAATGAATAAAAGTATAAACTATTTTTAGTATACTTTTATGTATAAAAAGCAATAGCTCGTATTTTAAATCAATCTGTATGAATTAATATGTCTCAAAAGTTTGCAGTTTTATTAGTAAATAACACATGTACAATATTTTATGTTTTATGTTATATTACTGAATTATATACGATCCATTCTGCTCTATTATCTTTCGTCATCTCTCCGGAAACCACATAATGCATTTTTCCAAAACTTTTGTAATTTGCTTTGCAAAATACCGTTCTAAATGTATTTTTATATCATTTATTGAACTAAACCTTAAACTACGAAGAGAAATTTTTAATGAAAAAAATAGATAATTACATGGGGAAATATCCAGAGAGTACGGGGGGTGAGGTAGAACATCCCAGTCAAATATTAACAATTTATTTCTAACGGATAAAGACACGTGGGACCTGGCGTGTTATCGTGCTGGAAAACGACGCCTTGTCTGTTCATTAATTCTGGCCGTTTTGTGCTGATTTCTTCCTTCAATTTTTCCAGTTGGATACAGTATTTAGTTTAATTAATGGTTTCATCTTGTAAAATCAGCTTATAATAAATGACACCCTTCCAATCTCACCAAATAGATATCAAAACTATCTTTGGGTGAAGACCGGGTCTAACTATCGTTAAAAGTTTCTTGTCACTGTACCAAGAGCGATTACGGTAACCATTCTCATAGAAGATTCAAGTCTCATCCCCTAGTAAATAATCTCTTCAAAAATGGTTCTTTCTCGTTTCACCGAAGAAGCAAATCACACGTGGAAACACGGTTTAAGAAGGTTGATCTCTGTCAACTAATGCAGAATTTATATTCAGAGCGATTGACGTAACCGAGCTTTTTGAGATAATTTTGTACCGTTGTTGGGGAATGATTAAAGCATCTGCCAATTTGTAAACAGTATATCACGGATTTTCGTCAAACATGGCCTTGATGAGGTCCGTATCTGTAGTGGATGGGTGATAGCTGCGATCTTGATCTTCCAGATTGAAATTATCAGCTTCGAACCTCCTAAACCAAGTGCGAATTGTCTGACACCTGTAGCACCATTAACCATAAACGGTGCAAATCTCGTTTGTAATATCGTTAGTACTATTTCTTTTTTAAAAACAATGCAACATTACATGTCGCAAATGCTTCCTTTGATTTTCCATACTTAAAGACTTACGAAAGGGCGTGTATAATTCTTCAATGAAAACGAAACATATTCTACAACAACTAGACGTTGACTAAAATGGATGACATGAACATCTAAGAGATAACGTTGCATGTTTATATAAACGCTACCAGATAAAGTAGCTGCGTGCAGGTCGTGAAAGAAACATTTGGAACAACCTAACTAAGTTTTTAAATTTAGAGAAATTAGTAACATATAGTTGTATAGTAAATATAATCGACGAATGACATTTTATTAAACTGAAGGTGATCTATAAAAACACTACTTAATCAATTTCGATTCATAGAAACTTTAAATATAAAATACCAGATCCATTCTTCGTATAATACTTTCATTTAAAATTGCCGAAACGTGTTACAAAAAAATAAAAAATGTACGATTGTTTTCTTGTCGAGTCTTTTTTACGTTTTACGACTATCTGTCAGCAATCAGAGCGTGCATTTACTTAATCTCAAACACACTGTATCGTTGTTTTTCTATTTACCTTTGATTTTTCCACACGTACAACAGACATGGATAAATATACCTTTTGTACATACGATCGGATTTCGTGTTGAAAACGTTACTCTTTCAAATATTTATAGAAATCTTAGTATTGCGTACAGTTCTAAACAACGGTTTTTCCTTGACTTTGCCTTAGAAATGTTGTATTTGTATGTGTGTGTGTGTGTATTGTAAAAAATCTGTCGTGAAGGTATCTCATAATGCTGATTGATTAGGCCTTAACATTTGGTTTTAATCGTTCGAATGAATGATTTCGTCATAATTTTTAGTGTATAATATTTCAAAGGCATATTTGGAGAATTCAAGCATGATTTAGCAATAAAACTTTTATATATATATATATATATATATATATATATATATATATATATATATATTCAGTGAGTCAATAAATAATTCAGACACTCACTAACTTATTATTTCAGCAGAGATTATATAATACTGTAATGCCTTTTATTAGGAAAAATACATTTAATTAAATCTATATTTATTATTGATATTAAAATAAGAAAATTTATAGAAATAAAAATTATTATAATATTACAGCACGAAAAGTAAAAAAAATATAATTGTACTCAAAAAAGAACTTGGACTCTCAAAATTTAATGACATATATTTGATTATTTTATGCTATTTAATATTTTGTTGGTAATCTTTTATTGTTTTTAATTACTGTCAATCTTCTAGACATCCATTCTACAATTTTTTACATATGGCAGGATCAATTCTGGTCTATTTATCCTTTAAAATCAATTCTAAGTCTTTTTTGTTTCTAACCTAATATTTTTTTAATTAGTTTATCTAAATAAGCTCATAGATATTCAATCACATTATTGTCTGGCGATTGTGGAGGTGTTTTTATTACATATGGACAGTTATAAAGTAACCATAAATGCACGTTGTAAACTTTGTGTTCGGGATCGTTATCTTGATAGAAATGGAAATTTATTGGTTGTTTTGGAACTGTGGCTGATTCACTTTACACAAATGAATTTTCACCCCAACACCACAATAATTTAAAGTGTTCAATAATCACTTAATGTTCAGTTGTTATTTATAATTATATAATTTATAATTTTTTGGCTCTGACGATAAGGCACAAAAAGGCAACAACAAAAAGACTCTGACGATGATGGTGTCGCCATCGAAATGCATCTAATTATAAATAACAAGTGAACATTAAGTGATTATTGAACACTTTAAATTGTTGTGGTTTTGGAGTGAAAATTCATTTGTGTAAAGAAATAAAAATGTTGTCTTATTCACAATTTTTCTGCGCTAGAAATTATATTTTCTTTTAAAATTTTAATATACTGTCTGTAATCCATATTTCCATCAATTGTACAAAGATTGCCCGGACCAGCAGCAGACATACAACCCCAAACCATAACCGATCCACCTCCGTGCTTCACAGTGACGTATGAGTTTTTCTTCTTTAACTCTATGTTAGGTTTTCACCAAACGTGATATTGGCCATCTGATCAAAATATATTACATTTACTTTAATCAGAAAATAAAACGTTACTCCAGAATGAAGAATCTTTATATTTATAAATGTTGGCGAATTCTAGCCTTTTTCGTCTGTTTATCTTGCTCACAAACTGCTTTCTACGAGGCACTCTTCCGTGGAAATTATCTGTTCGCAAGACCAACATAATTGTTTCAAGATGCACACTTTTCTTCAGATGTTATGAGATTTCATTTGCTAACTTTGGAGCACTCAACATTGTTTTTTTTTTTAATTTGGTATACGATCCACCGCTCATCTGACTTGGTAATACCTTAAGTCTACCGAATTTTCCTTTATTTACCACGGTTTTTGTCACTTTAAAACGTTTAATAACATCATTAACTATCGAATGAGACCTATTTATAATTTTCTCAGTATCATAGCACGATCTTCCCTCATTATGATATTTTATAATCAGTTCTCTTACTTTTAAAGAAGTTTGTCTTCGTTATCTTCCCATTTTCACCTATTAATACAGAATTTTTCACCTACTGCGACAGTATACTGTTCAAATTCGATATTTGGATAAAACAAAATATGGAAATTTCCCTTTTGAAACCTAGAAGAAATAACAGTTTTACCAACTACCCGAGTTCTTTTTTATTACAATTTTAATCTTGTCTTCCTTTTTGTATTACAATATTATTAAAATCTAACATTAGTGTTTTTTTATAAAGGATTAACCAGTTACGCTGGAATGACGTGCTATGTACGTCAACTGCTATCTGTACCAAATGTCGATAAGACGTACATAGCACGTCGTGTGATTTTTGCTAAGTTAAAATAACATCGGAGTTCAGTTAGCAAGTGTCACACTTCTGTTTTGAAGGCATACAACTGCTTTTTTGTAGAACTTCATTAATTTTACATATTTTCATTGAATAATAATCAAGTAACTACAAAAATACAATAATTTTTTTTATTATTATAAAAAATTATTTTATCTAAGAATTATTTTATTCTGATAATAGCGCATCAGAAAATGTTGTACTGGATTTATGTAGACCTTTAGTTGATTTTATACACACCCTCTTTTTAGATAACTGGTATTCGTCACCAAAACTGTATCGGAAATTACATTTGCAAAAAATTAAATACTATCGGAACAGCCAGATCTAATAGAAAGAATATCTAAAAGATCTCGCAACGACAAAATTAAAAATATTTTAAGTTCTTTTAAGATCTTACAATGGTATCTTAGCTGTAAAATGGAAGGACAAAAAAGATATATATTTACTTTCTTCTAAACATTCCAAAGCAGAAATGATTGTAACAAAAAAGAAAAAAATGTAGAAATTATACAGACCAAAATAGAAACATTACAAAACCTAATACAGTTTTAGATTACAATGATAGTATGGGTGGAGTAGACCTGCAAGATAGCTATTTATCATCTTTTCCTTTAATGAGAAAATTTACAAAAAGTTACAGAAAAATATTCTTTTATCTAATGGATATGGAATTTTTTAATACCTCTACTCTATTCGGTAAAATAACAAACGTACCAAAACCCAAAAAATACTCCTTTTCAAAAATTATTAATAAATTTGTTAATCAATTTAAGAGTTTTACTAGAATGTTAATGTGCGTGTGTGTGTATAAAACTTTATAAAAAAATGATTTCAAATACAAACTCACTGCGAATTGCTTTGGACGGATTTGCCACGCGTGAATGTTAATTAATTGCCAGCGCAACTAGTTAATATAAATTTCTTGAATTGTAACTGTTTCTTTTTAAAATTCAGTTTACCATTATTTCATCTCTATTAAAAGAATAAATTAATAAGTGTCCGAGTTCTTTATTGACTCTTTGTGTGTGTATATATATATATATATATATATATATATATATATATATATATATATATATATATATTTATATAAATAAACTATTAACTTAAATTAAAAACCGATTGTTGAACGTAAGCAATGACGTATTCAAGTTTAATATCGACTATTAAGAACTTAGATGTCGATTAGAAGAAATTGATGTCATTTATATTGATCTACATACATATATGTACATGTATATATATATTACAAAACTTATAAAGCCTTTTATAAATATGCGTTATAAAGAAAAGCATTTACGTGTTCTTACGTGTGTACAAGCACACACGTGTACGTGAGCTACCGCACGCATTTACAACAAGAAATCTTCGATCGTTCGTACACAATGCACATACCGAGAATCTAATCCGGCCCGTTCGTCGGAATCTACGGCTGTTTGCAGCCTTGATGCGCGACATAAAAGACTTTCATTTACAAACAACTCTACATATATTTGTGTATCTTTGTAATAATCAAAACCCGGTTCTTTTCACCACACGTGTGACGTCTTCTCGTCAATTAATTGAAACCATTAATGTGTGTATGCATGTATGTACTATATATATATACATATTTAATAGAATTCAAGATGAATGAACTTCAAAACATTTTATGTACGTTTTGTACCATAGTTTATTACATATGATTATTATTATTATTATTAGTATTGCGTGTGATGAAAGAGACGTAGTCTGGTCATACATCGTTCCGTTGCACATTTCACAATTCTTGTATGCAACAACAACAACGTATATTCCGTTGAAAATATTTCAATAACGTTAAAATAATTACACACGACGATGATTCATTTCAGTCACGTAGGAATATAACAGTATTAAAAAGAAAATGATACATTGTTGGTTTGTACGGAATTTCTTCCATTCAGACTGTTTTTAATTTGTTGAACAGTCAGGCTTGTTAGTGTAGTTTGTCGTTTGGTCGGCTGCTTTTTTCCTCTCATTGAACCATACTTACAAAACAGTACTTTTTCAAACATATACTTTTTTGATTGCCTATATATAACTTTTATCTAAACACTCGTTTAAAAATAAACTTTTATTCAGGTATATTGATTTTTGTATGTATAGGTCATCCAAATGTGACGCCTAGATTTGTGTGTTATTAAAAAGAAACTTGACACATATTTCTTTTTAATAAAATACAAATCTTATTAAATGTTGTCAAGTATACTTCTAACTTTTTATAATCGAACAATAAAACATATTTATGTTTCCATTCCTGTGTTTCTCTTCATATCAGTATTCATAAAATTCAATTTAGTTACTACCAAGTATTAAACATTTATATTTTGAGTTACACAAATTTTGAATCATGCATAACTAATTTTTAAAAATTCAAAAAACAGCTCTAGTTTACACTGTCGACATGTACATGAAATTAACTAATTTTTGATAATTGTCAAAAGGTTTTTTTTTAAAAGAAAAAATATTTTTATCCATATACACATTGTTGTTAACAATGTAGTATTTCTATTTATTACAAGTGCATCTAAATCCCAATAATTTTTATACCAATGAAGACCACTACTTTCAGACAACACCCACATTACCATTGGAATACGTCCAGTAAAAACATAGTATTGTTTTTAAAACAGACATGTTTTATATAAGTCACTCAGTTTGTTTTTCGTATTTATTTTCTTATTGTATGTATGCATATATATATATATATATATATATATATATATATATATATATATATATAATCACTTTACTAAAAATATGTGTAATAATGTCTGGATATAAATATCACATAAGCAACTTTGTGTGTGTGTGTGTATATATATATATATATATATATATATATATATATATATATATATATATATATATATATATGTATATATGTGTGTGTGTGTTGTTGTTGCCAAGTAATATTATTGACTTTTAATCATCAAATTACATTATTTTTAAACATATGTGTGATTGTTTATCAATATTACATATTTTCAGATGTATTATGTACTTCCAAATAAATTCGATTATGATTTTTTGAGTATCTAAATCGATCACACTTATTAATAAATGAAATACTTAGAAGTGATATTCGTAAACATTAAAAAATGATTGATTATAAAAGACATCATAATGAGAATGGTCCAAAAATCAGACAATTATCTATTTTATAACTGTAAATAAAATTATTTTGATATTTTTACAACTCATTTACATACAATCAAATTTGTGGCTTTGTAAATCATTTCCTTGTTTATTTTGTATTTTTTTTTAAAACTTTATAGAATAAATCATATCTAATAATAATAATAATGTTACTATTGATAATGTATTGCTTCTTTTTTAATCAAATTTTCAAAAATCGTCACTTAAAAAGTCTGATTTAAAAATAATTTCTCAATTTAATATTCCTACCTTAACACTAGAACTACCGATGTTACATATATACCTGATCAAATTACATTTTTGATCATTTTTTCAAACTTAGTATGTAAATAAAAGAATATAATTTAACAAAAACATACTGATTTATATTATAATATTAGGTTGGCAAATATTAATCATGTATATACTTGCCAACCTAATATTTGCATTATTACATATTATCTGTGATGAACACTTGCCACAAACATATTTGTTGCATGTTCCAAAAAATTTGTTTCTATTGCACAATCGAATATCGCAAGATTTGCGGTGATTTTTTTTTTTTGAATTTTCTGGAGTACAATCCATTGCTTTCCGTTCTTGTTTTTGGGAGGAGGCTTCTTTTCTGCAGCAACTATATGCACTGGAGAGTTCTTCGGATAATTGAAACAAAAATTGTTTTCTTGTTATATTTTTATATTTATAAAATCCACGCATTGAATGCCAAGTCAAAATATTATAAAATACCTGTAAAGATCTAATGCTTTTATTGTATTTTTTGGTCAACTATATCTACTCCAAACTTAGTCTCATTGTAAAACGATACAAGGAATTTGTTTATGATTAGAAGCAATTTTACTAAGAAGTAGTACTTTTTGCGAGGCTTACTTTTGTAAATCGTTAGAACAATATCATTGGATTTGTAGAGCTTAATATGTCATATTTTCTAGCTTTAGCTATTTTCGGCAATTCTCTCTTATTTGCTCGCATAGTTCCAACAAGACTTGTTTTTTGGCCAGTAGCTTCTTTGCGAGTTCTATATTGTAAAAAAGTTATCTGTTGTTATATTTCTTCCACAATTTACATCATTTTTACAAGATTAAAAACTCAAATTCATCAAAGGTACTCCTGATGGTCTAAGTTCATCTTTGCCTATTTATAAGATTTATTAATTCCAAATTTGATTTTACTGCAGAAATATTAGGAAACAGTTGTTCATTTGATCTGGCTTGTAATATTGGCAATCAATAAAAGCTTTCCATATTTCAATCCAAATAATAAGCGAACACTCCTCTCGCTTTTTTGTCGAAACGAATGAATCTCATAATTTCCGAAAATCTGTTTCTACTCATAGTTTCGGCAAAGAAAGAAGGTCCCCGTTTTTTTGGACCACAAATACGATAACTTCATGTTTCTTGCTTCGTAGGCTCCTCGAGCATACAAAATGGCTATAAAAGCATATAATTCGTCCATAGTAATTTTTCCAATTGTTCTGTAAAATGTTTCTGGCCTGTAGCTCAGTGCAAGCTTTTATGTAATAATTCTATTATCAATTATAAGTTTAAACATTACCAAGCATAATGTTTCGCTTCGATAAATATAATTTACGTCAATTACCAACACAACCATTCCCTAATTCTTCCCATTCAGTACCGTCGAAATTATCCGATTCAGTATCTGAACATAAATCGTTTTTTGGCTATTTTGGGAAAACCAAGAAGTATCACATTAGAAGTACAACTGATCCATTACAACCAGTTATTTAGTACTAAACCGAATCATAATCCGAACAAAATAGATCCCGTTTAAAACACTTTGGATCATTCAATTACATTTTTCATAGGAAAAATGTACCTAAAATTTTTCCATTATATGTGTATGCAAGGATGGATATCATACGTATTTACATTCACTTAATATAAATTTTGAGATTGCTAATTTCGTCAATTTGACGTGTCTTGGTAGAAATAGGTATAGGTCATACTAATTATGGAAGTTAAAGTAGCTATTATTTCAAAGAACAATACATAAACTATTTTTAAGCACGAAATTTGAAAATCGTTAAAATGACGCGCTTGGTAGTTCTAGTGTTAAAGAAAAAAAAACGTTTTTTGATTAAAATACATACATATCTAAAATATCATAAAAGATTTTAAATTCAAATTGAAATTATAACTGTTCATCTATTTTTTAAACTTCCTGTCCAAGTTGCCCTATTATTTTACTAGAATTATTTATCCTCAAGTGACTATTATTAAAAAACAAAAAGCTTTTCTTGAATTATTTCTAGGTGCTCAATGTTGTTACTTTAATAATGTTTTTTTAACAAAATCTCTATTTTTATGTAATTCGCTTATAATTGAAAGAATTTTGCGTGCACTCTAATGCACATTTCGAAAAAAAACATGTACGTAATTCCATTTTAATTAATATATTAAATATTTAACTACTTTCTGGCATCTTTAATCCAGCTGTAAACAAAACGAAAGATGTTTATTTTTTACAAAGTATGTTTAATTCTCCGATCAAAGTAATTTAAGTCAATATAAAATCAAACGTTTCACTACTTCGTTTGAAAACAGGACAGGACGTACCATCTCCATTATTCAAATCGAATGAAGAATAAACTAGTTTAAAACCCATTACTATTTTTGACACTCGACGAACGATCAATAAATAGCACATGTGACTATATTGACGTTCGAACAAATTGAACTTGTATAACAGACAGATATATGTTTAATATTCTACGATTATCGACATTTCGAAATATTTTCACTTACTTATATTTTAATTAATAATCCTTTGAAATGTCATCAATCGAATAACAATAAAATTTTATTTATAGACGTGTCAAAAGTTTCGTATTAATTGCAAAATTTTATTTGAATATCATTATGTGTAGAAACAAATATTTCTTAATGTACTGTAATCTGTTCGTAATTTATTATTATTTTTTCTATATCCCGCTACTACAAGGTTTTATAATGTTCAATGATTTATTAGTTTTTACCTATTTTCTATTTAATATAAATAAATCATTCATTCCAACATCACACGATTTTATAAAAGTATTCAGTAATCGGTTATTGTTCTTAGATATTAAAATGAAATGAACTCTGATGATGATCACACGGTCATCGAAATGACTCAAACAACAGCTGGTAATTAAAATACTTTTATAAAAATCTTAATGTTTGATGGATGAGTAATTTATTTCTATAAAAAATTGAATGTATTTTTTTTAGAAAAAATACAGGACTTTTTCTTAAAACCAATTACGTATTCAATAGAAATAGTTATCGTGTATAAATAAATGCAACGTCGACTAGACTGAAGAACAAATATTACCAGCAAGGAAAAAATCGTCGCAGAAACAGGAAAAAATACAAATATTTGAAAACGAGTTCTCTATTTGCGCAAATATTTGTCAAAAATCTATAAATACATAATGGAGTGCGAATACGCGTACAGAATTCGAAATCTGTTGTTTTTTTTCTGAAGTGGGCTCGAGCGAGCGTTCCATTAGTAACTTTCCGCAAATAAATTGTTATGATAACAACACAGTCACTTTTTAATGTTCAAAACATTGCTGCGTGTCAAATGATAAAAATAAACTTTATAGTCTCTCAGCTGTACAGAGCGCACACAATGTATTCATTGAAAAAATATGCTCAGTGCTTGTTTCATATACATAGTACATACATACATATATGTATGAACTGCGTGTGTATGCATGTATGTATGTATATTTTTTTGGCAGAAAGACGGACGCCCAACGTCAAGGTGACCTGCTATGCGACGAGAATTTTTAAAATTGTACACAGTGTGCGCAACAACAATTTTAGTTAAGAATTTAATGTTTTATGATCGAATTATGGTGTGTGTAGCATATAGTTCAACTACCACAAGATTATTTATTTACTTGACTTTGCGGAGGAGGCTGTTGCGATTATGGAAAATTTAAGACAATTTTGGCACTAGATATTCACATCACGCACACGCACACACACATCATATATATATATATATGCGTCAATGGTTATTTTAAATTATCAAATTATTTCTAATTTTATCATAAACACTGTGACATCATCACACTTTGATTTATCATCTTTACTTAACAATTTTGTTACACAAAATAACAAAAATATCTAAGTGCTTGTTTACATTATAAAGCTTTTATTATTAGTAACGAACTCGATTCAAATATACAGTCAATCACAAAAGTCATCGTACATCCCCATATTTTAACGTTTTTATATGAAAGAAAACTCTTGTCAACAAAATTATGAATTTATTGAATACTACTTAGCTTAAGAATAATTTTAATACAAAAATAAAACATATTATTGAAATAATAACAAAATCAACAAAAAATGAATTATCAATCTCACAAAAGTGATCACACGCTTACAAAAACTAAATGTAACAATAGGTTTACAAGAAAAATAATACTTGGTTGGACCTCCTTTTGCTTTTAACATTACTTTCAACCTTCTCGGGATTGATTAGACCAGTTTTTCTGTAAAAATTTCAGGTATTTTCCGTCATTCCCCATGTAGTATTTTTTTCAAATATTCTTTGCTAGAAATTTAATGTTTCCGAATATTTCTTTCCAAGTAGTCCCAGATGTGCTTAATAGGGTTTACAACTGATGACTAAGGTGAGGAAAACAACTGTTTTATCTCGTTATAGAGGATCCATTCACAAACTACTAGCGCAGTGTGCTTAAGATCTTGATCTTGTTGGAAAATCCATTTATTTTCCAAGTTAAATTTTCGGGCATCTTCTTTCAAATTATCTCGCAAAATATTTAAATAGTGCCATCTATCCATTGATGTATCAATCAACTCAAAACTCCCCAGTCCAATTGCTGTCATTGACCCTCCACCATATTTCACAGTAGATACTAAGTTCTTCAACTCCAGCTCAGTTCCATGTTTCCTTTTCCATTGCATCCAAAAATATTGAACTTGCTCTCATCCGTGAACAGTACCCTTTTCCAAAAGTCAAAACCTTTGTCGAAATGAATCTTTGCAAAGTAAACCCATTTTTTCCTATTTATTTCACTAATGAGAGGTTTTTTACGAGACATGCGACCATAATAATCTGATTTTCTTCAAACTCTTCTGATTATTTCTAGTGATTTCTTCTGATTGTTTCTGATTATTTTTGTGCCACTTTTCCACAACTTACTTCAAGATGTTTGGATAGTTTGGGGCTCTTATCTTTGGGTTGTCAGTGACTTCTTTCAGTATTCTTCTTTTTTCTCTTGCATTTAGAAGATTCAGCCTTCTTGTGCGTCGTTTATTATCATTATTTTAAGCAGATTTGATTTTTTCTATTATTGACTAAATAGTAGAAAGTTGTCTGCCTGTTTTTGGTGTTCTACGTAAGGAATTTTTTTTTCTGTGCAGGTTTATAATAGTATCGCGTATTTGTTGCGACGTTTCAGAAATGGCTGAAAATACCTGAAATTTTTACAGAAAAGCTGATCCAATTCATACCGAAAAGGTTGTAGGCCGTATTTAAAAGCAAGAGAAGGCCTAACTAAGTACTAATTTTTTTGTAATTTAGTTTTTGTAAGCGTACGATCACTTTTGTGACATTAATAATTTAATTTTTGTTAATTTTGTTGTTATTATTTCAATAATATATTTTATTTTTTTACTAAAACTATCTCAGGCTAAGTAGTATTCAATAAATTTATAACTTTGTTCGCCAGAGTTTTCTTTCATATCAAAACATTAAAATATGGGGATGTACGATGACTTTTGTGACTGACTGTAGATGACTATTTTGTCATCGTCGTTCCAATATACAAAATACAGTTTGGTATTTTATTATTATACTCAGTATTTTCCAAGATTTTTCACATTAATTAAATCCACTTAGTATCATAGATAGTACTGTTAAATTCTCTAGGAAAATTTTCCAAAAATATTATAAACAAACGTAATACACTTATATGACATATTTGAACTAGAAACTTTTAAACCTTTAACATAAATTAATCACTCACATGGAAATGTTCAGTAATCCCTTATTGTTTTAATATATTTGATCATACGAAAAGTTTGTGCCGTTTTATTGTTATTAGGCAAAGTTCGTCTTATACTGTTAATACACATTCGCACAGAATCGTTAATTATCTAAATAAACAACTTAACAGTGAAGACAACACATGTTTTAAGAAAGGAAACAATGTTGCGACTGTTACAAGAAAACATATATGGAGTGTATGGTAAAGATTCTGTTGTCGATTCTTTTCATTTCGTGTCGGAAGATGACCTACACTCCGTAAGATAGACTGATGATAATGACATAATTCGCATAGACATAATAAAAAAACTTCAACAATCAGTTATTGAACTTCCATGTGTATTGAAAATACTGAAATTAACAGTACATGCCATGTCCATTTGCAGAAGAGAGGTTTGGTGTGTGTGCTTTATCTGTGAGTTGTCAACACGAGAGAAAGGAAAATCAGAAATAATAAAAATTATATAATTGATTGGAAATAAAAACAGCTGTAAAAATATATAACGTTTTTTTTTCTTAAAACCGGCATGAACTTTTCAGGTTTATTAATATTTTTCGTCAGTGCGTTGCATATTGACAAAAATGCTATAAACGCGTTCAATAAATCAATTCTATTTATTATGTATGTTTAATGTCGCATTTATTATTGCATCGTTAAGATCTCGACCTACGCAACGTGCATGTATTCTATTTATTGCACCTACATTAAAAACAGTGCAACCGATAAGTGCAAATGTTGACATAACATTGCAACGATTTTAATATGCATTCAATATATGCCACGTGACATAGTAGCTGCTATTAAAATAAACCTTCAACGTCGAACCGTTTATTGGTTATAAATTTTAACTTGTATATTTTTATTTAACAGAACACGCGATAACTATAAAACGGGACGACTACTAAAATCGCAGTCTATGATTTATGTACTAATCACATCTCTCCCTATTCCGTTATTTATTTATTTGTCTATATTTATTTTATTCTGTTCGATGCATGTGATTTCCTTCGCTTTGTTTTTTTAAGTTTGTCTTTTTTTGCAATTTTCTAATCAGGTCACGACGAGCTTCACAGGATATCGGTCATGTAGTTCGTTCGTCCGATGGTCCTTACGTACGGTAAGATTTAAGAATGTTATTTTTTGTTTACATTTGTGTTATCATTTTGTGGGTATTGTTATTGTTTTATGTTTGCTTTTATTCATTCGATTTGTTTGTTAATGTATTTATTCAGTTTTAATCTAATATGTAATTATTCAGTAATGTACATGATAATTTTTTATTTTGTATGTAATTTATCAGAAAATTATTACAATTAAATTCATACACAATCATTAATTATCATTAATTATATTAATATCATGTCATAACAAAATCTGTTTACTGATAGTTTTTAAAATTATGTTCATTTACAATAATTTATGTAAATATATTATAATCCATTATCACCATTATTCAGTCATATGTATTTCATTAGTATCATTTTTAAAAAATGATTAACAGTGTCTCTATTTATATCGATTATAATTTTTAAAATTATTTTAATACTAATTTATATTTCACTTGTAAAGTTTTACATTTTAATAGAAGAATCATTCGCCAATACTACAAGATTTTTAAAGTGTTATCAGTTATTTTTTCTTTTTTATTAATTTGCGTATATATATATATATTCGTTGAAATGTGTATAAACGGAAAAGTGAACAGTAATTGTTAAATACGTTTATTAAAAAAATCTTACTGTGTTAAAGAATGATTAATATATGTAATTTATTTTATAAAAATAATTTAGTAACAATCTAACAAATTAACATTTTTTTTTGCAAAAATGCATCTTTACCAAATAAATTTCTCCCATAGTGTTTCACAAATAAATATTGTAGATTATCTCCAGTTGCACTCAATTCGTTATTAAAATTGAACGAAGGTAATTGATATAAACATATGGATATTTTATTAGAAAATCATTTTATATGTACTTAACTATAATTTTGTATATTAATAAATGTAAAATAACAAGTATTTCACCTCGCCAGTGTATTATAATACTAGATCATCTATTAACAATATTTAATATGCAACAATAACAATGAAGCTTATTAGAAATCAGAACAAACATACTCTTATCACGATTAATCTAACTGTTTCGTTTGATTTCCAGGAGCAAGAGTCGAAGCGTGGACCACGGATTTACATCGCCATTTGACCTGGACGCATTGCGCTCGAAGGTAGAGGGCCGTTTCGAATCCGTGGACAAACTAACCAAAGGTCAGTGTTTGTATGTGTACATATTTATTATAAACACGTTATTATCTGTGTTTCTTGCGCGTCGCTTACACCGGAAACACTTTCATTATTTCATAACAACGAATAGAGGCCAAGCCGTGGCAAGTGTACCTTGATAATGTTTTTTTTTTCATATATTTATAGACCGTTGTGTTTGATGAATCACCTGAACTGTTCGAATTTACTCCATTCACGGCGTGTGTTCAAAAAGTTATTCACTAAATTACCGACACATCGTAAATTTGTATTACTGAATTCTCTGTGTTACTTTTTCGTAATTCTCTAATACTTTTTTTATATTAAAAGTACATATATAATCATCAACGGGAAATTATTTGTATCCATTGTTGGAAAAAGGTCTCGACATTTTTTCTCTAGTCTCTTATCTTATATATCAGGGGTGGCCAAGACGTAGACCGCGGTCGACCGGTCGACCGCAAGGCCTCTGGAAGTCGCCCACGAAGCTGACGTGAACATTGACAAATTATAGTGATAAATTCATATTTCAATGCATTTTTTGGTTCAACATATTTGTGCAAATCAGCATTTTCCTGCATGAATACGATAAAAACTAAATATAGATCACAATTATCGGATCTACATTTGGAATCGTGTTTAACAATTAGTTTAAGTTCATACGAGCCAAATTTTGACAAACATGTCGAAACTATGCAATGTCAAGTGTCATTAAAATAAAAAAATCTATTTTTTTTTACTTTATAATTTTTTTTTTGTAAAATTTGCATCTAATTTATTTTAATACAATTCCAAACCAATAATTTTATTTTTTCTCTATATTTTCTTGATTTTTTAAAAAAATTCAGGACCAGTTCTAGAAAATAATTATTTATAGGTAATTTAATAGTAGTAAAATGTCTACGTCAGTTCGTGTCTTATAGAAAAAAAGTCACCAATTCGTAAGTACATTCTAAAAAAACGTTATCACACTCAGGTACACTTTCACCAAAAAAGTTGCCCCCAACGTCTAAAAGTTTGGCCACCCCTTTTATATCCATGAGTTTTTTCTTGGACCTTTTATATCTTTGTGAGTTTGTTTGTATGTGTATGTATATATATATATTGTAACCAAATAAACTATTCGTACCCTATGCAAAAAAAATCTTTAAAATTGATATATTGAAAATATCGCTAATGAAATTTCATTTTGTCTATAAACGTATATACGAGAGTCGTTTGATAAGTATGGTAAAAAAGTAAGAAAAACTAAATTGAAAAATTTAAATTAAACAAATAAATTTACCATACTTATCAAACGACCCTCGTATAAGTATAAACAAAAAAATTTCAATTAAATCAAGTAATTGTTTAAAATATATATTTTTTACTTTAAAAATACATTAATTGGAGACCAACAAACTATTCATTCTCTTAAATATTTTAACATCTTTTTATAAAAATTCATGGATTAATATTTAGTTGGACCTCCCTTTGCCTTAATAACTATTTCTAAACGTTTTTTTTCATGTCCCCAACTAAATTTGATGTCACATCGGCGTTCAGTTCTTTCCAAATTTCAAAAATTTTTGTTTTTAATATTTTTTTTACTAGTCACTTCCACTTTTCGCATTTTTTTATCAATTTCGATCCAAATATTCTCAATGGGGTTGATATCCGGGTTTTGAGGTGACTTAATCAGTAGACATGGAGTATTATACAACAAACAAGTTTTAACAATATGAGATGTGTGTTTGGGGTCGTTATCCTGCTAGAAATAGTAATTCTTCCTTAGCCTCAATTTAGTCGCACTTTCTTCTAAGTTTTGGTGCAAAATATCGACGTATTTATAGACAAAAAGAAATTTCATTAACAATATTTTCAGTATATTTATTTTAAAGAGAAACATTTTATACGAATGGTTTATTTGATCACTGTATATGTGTGTATATATATATATATATATATATATATATATATATATATATATATATATATATATATATATATATATATGCATACGTGTGTGTTTGATACATTTTAAAAAGCAAGTGTAATGAACATAGCATTAACACTTATTTTATTACCAAACATTTGTTGTTAACTAAAATCCAATACTTACACATAATCGGTGATATATTATCACAAACAGAATGTTGTACATTGCAATTACGCTACATAGCGGAAATATTTGCAATATTTTATGTATCGATAAAGTAGAGTTATTGTCGAACATGTTATTTTACATGTTTCGATAATAAATCGTAACATAAACAACGGCACAGTGTCTGTTGTAAAATTCCGGCACTTTTAAATAGAACCGTAGAGCTATTTCTGAATAAAAATAATAAATGAAATGTTCGTGAATGAATTCCACTCGAGCTGGTTTACTTATACGTAACAGCCTCAGATGTATTTTGAATGTTAACATCACTGTTCTCGAAAACAAATATTTTATATGAACTAATTGTTTCGAATCAACATTAAACATGTATTATAAAACGAATCTACAGAAAAAATATATATGTACTATTCAGCAATAATAATTAATTGAACTCAATCTATTCACTTCTACATAAATGAATCATTATTCAAAATTATAAGATTTTATAAATGTTTAATAATCTCTTATTGTTTAATTTTTGCTAATACACATTTTATTCCATTATTCTAAGAGTAAAACAGCTCAAAGAGTCTGATTTTAAATTCCATTAGATTAAAATGAAATGTTAAAAAAATGTTTGTAAAGTGAAGGAGTCGGGTCTGTTGTTTCGATTCCATATTATAATTTTTACTCATTTTAAAACGATTTCGTTTTAAAGTCGTTCGACTTTAACTTCCATCTAGTTTTCTATACTTACCTTTCAACAAAAACTCTTGTATTTGATTTGATTATCTACTGACCCACTGAACAACATTCGTTCTCTTTGGTCCTCATTTAACATAATACGTATCCTAAGCACGTCGGCGGCATTTCGGGCGAATGACTTCGCATAACTCACTAAAAATTGCACACGCAAATTCTTCCCAAAATTTCATTGGTGTATTTTTAAAATACATCAAAACTGCTATCTATTCTTTTTATTTGAATTTATATATATATATATATATATATATATATATATATATATATCTCGTTTAAAGTGCTGATTTGTAGTTATTCAATATAATAGATTTATATCAAAAATTTCAACAGATAAAGCACATAAAAGGGTTGATTTACACAGCTAGATCAGTATTGATAAAATTCCATTTGTAAAACTTGTCAGTTCATATTAAATACAGCTGTTTAAATTGTTTCCTGATTAATTTATATTTACTCAAAGATTAAACCAATATTTACTTAAGACCATTGTATGTATGTGTGGTCTCTAAAATCGTTTACTTTGTAAAAATATTTTATATATTTGTATTCTTTTTATAATCAATTCGAGAACGAAATGTATCGGTAAACTCAAACTTAGCAACGATGATGATTTCTTTTATAGTAAACATTTATTTATTTTATATATTGTAGTAAAAATTGAATAACTTTTTTGTAATTATTTATGAAACACAGGAATTTGTCAATTGTAATATATTTAATTTTAGAAAATAGTGTAGAAAATATATAGAAATGGTATAAAGTCTTTTAAATTGATACACAAATGAATTTTAACCCCAACACCACAATAGTTTAAACTGTTCAATAATCACTTATTGTTCACTTATTATTTATAATTATAGACTATATAATTATAAATAATAAGTGATTATTGAACACTTTAAACTATTGCGGTGTTGGGGTTAAAATTCATTTGTGTAAAGTGAATCAGCCACAGTCCCAAAACAACAAATAAGTAGTACAAATACAAATGTTAAGATTGCGTTTCGTCTTGGATTTAATTATATTAGAGAAAAAGTGAATTTTATTTTCATTGTTTTGAAAAAATAAAATAAAATATTATTCTTTTGAGATCTTTAACATGTTTTATAAATAAAGAAAATATTTATATAAATTCATTGAATATACACATATCTTCATCATCAACTTCGACCGATCCATTGCCTTTCTCTTCCAGTCTATTTCAACCATCTTTCTTATTTTTCTATTCCATCTATTGATATGTCTTTTTCATGATCTTTTTATATCCCTGAATTCCTAATTTAGTAATTTCTCTTGTCTGGCAATTCTCTCTTGTTGCTATATGACTGGCCCATTTCAATTTTAAACTTCTCATTTTTGCTCTAATGTCCATAACTTTCTTTCTGATCAAACATATCTATAATAATATATATATATATATATATATATATATATATATATATATATATATATATATATATATATATATATATATATATATATATATATATATATATATATATATATATATATATATATATATATATATATATATATATATATATATATATATATATATATATATATATATATATATATATATATATATATATATATATATATATATATATATATATGTATGTATGTATGTATGTATGTATGTATGTATGTACATATATTTGTGTGTGTGTGTAAATATAACAACTTTTCAAATTATTCCCTGTGAATTATTTAAATAAATAAATAGATAAAATGTTTATACTGCATATATTTGAACTGAAGTGCAGTTGCTGTTCATATATGCATTGTCATTAAATAAAAATACAATGAAATAGGTTTTTTTTACAGCTAGTCAAGGTTTTTTTATTTTTTGTGTGGAAAAAGAAACGCAAAATGTAAATGTATTTTCGTTGAGAATTTAATTGATGTTAATGATTGTTGTGCGGTCGTTATAATATATACATATTTATAGTAATTATTAGTCGTATTTTAAACAAGAAAGTAAGGTGTTTTATCAGACTTAAGTAACATTCTTTTATATATTGATACAGAGAAGGAATTCAAATATATCAGTTGTAAAGGGAAATATTTTTTAAAATTTTATTTCAACATGCATAGAGGAGAAAATTGCTTCCATAATTTCAAGTCGTGTCGCAAGTGTACAATCCTAAATAACGAGCATAACGAATTATGAATTAAATAATTAATTGGAATTGTTTTAATGTGTTATTCATTTCTCGAACATCTGTTAAATTGAGGTTATGTCATACATTTTGCAAAAATGACTTAAGTTCAATATTTACAAAAATGTATGAAGATAGTGAAGGGATATATATTTGCGAAAACTCGTACCACGATTATGTTGTTCTTTATTTCGTGAATCGAATAGGTTAAATGAGTTGTACATGCAATTAATAAAATTCTCATTATTGTGTGTTTTTTTGTTGCAGAAGGTGATTCTGAAAAGAAAAAGATCGAACCACCTGTTAATACAATAACATACACGGTACGTTTTACATAAGTTGTGGTGTACTTTATGTGAATTGTTTTCATTACTTGTTCATCGATCAATAATAAATAATTTTTCTTAAAGGTGAGTGACCGTGATACATTAACATCAGTAGCAGCAAGGTTTGATACTACACCTTCAGAATTGACCAAGCTTAATAGACTTGCCACTCCTTTTATATTTGCTGGACAAGTATTGAGAGTGCCAGATCGATCTGAAAAAGAAGGTGGTACTGATTCGCAGTCATCAACACCGACAGAGCCTCATCATGACAATCACGATGATTTACCACCAGAAGAAAAAGGTATTTTATACATGCAATGCATACTGCATATATATATATATATATATATATATATATATATATATATATATATATATATATATATATGTATGTGTATGTATGTATATATACACATGTATTGGTGTGTATATATAAACTAATAAATAAAAACATATCCTTTAAGTATAAACATATATTTATTAAGCATTGTTTCATCTTTTGAAGGTCATTTTGTAGTTGTTTTTTCAATATTCAAATATAAACAAAATTCAGTTTATAATTATATTTTATAAAGAATCTTAATACTTTAAATTTATACTATATACATTGATAATAGAGTGTAAAGTTATTCAATGTTACATTTAAAATGTGATAAATTCCTTATCACATATATTACACATAAAAATATTTTCGTTCAGTTTACAGTAATTACAAATAGAGCATGTTTAACTATGTTGTAAATTCATCTTGTTTAGTCACAAATGTGAAAATGTTTTAAAGTAGCAATGAGTGAAATATTTACACTAGCATTTAATTACACTGCAGAACTTTTGGACAACTTGCGACCTGTCAGCCCTAAACCGGGCCACATTGAACGTGTACGTACTCCACTTGGTGGCTCCTCATCCACTCCTGTTGATCCAGAGGATGAGGCAGCATTTAAGGAACGTTTCCTGAAAATCAATGTTAGGCATATAACTGATGGGCAGGTAAGAACTGTTTTATCTCGTTTATATTTTCATTTCTAAGATTTTATTCATTTTATTATCAAAATAATAAGTATTATTAAAATTGTTTTTTTATCTATTATGAATTTAAGTAAACATATTTTTGTATTGTGTGTGTGTGTGTGTGTGTGTGTGTGTGTGGGTATATATATATATATATATATATATATATATATATATATATATGCATGCATGCATGCATACATACATACTCATAGTTGTCAAATCATTTGATTTATTTGAATTAATATCTTAAAACAATAAAATTTTAATTAATAATAATAATTCTAGGGAGTAGTTGGAGGAGTTTTGCTAGTCACACCAAATGCTGTTATGTTTGATCCAAACGTATCTGATCCATTAGTAATAGAGCATGGTCCTGAAAGTTATGGTGTTATAGCTCCTATGGAATTTGCTGTTAATGCAGCGATCTATTATGATATTGCACATATGCGAGTTGGAAATACTGATAATAAGTGAGTGTTTTTTTATTTATTATAATTTTAAAAATGAGCTATCTAATTGACATTTTTTTCCTATTTTATTAGTAGTAAAACAGATACAAAACCAGAAATATATCATGCGCAAACTCTAAGTTCGAAATCGTGTGGAAAATGTTCACCTATCAGTGGTGATTCTTCATCACTGCTTGTAAAAGATGAGACGTTCCCAGAATTGGTAACAGGAGGTGATGATGCCGACAGTATCTGTTCATGCGTTGACCGTGGCGGTGATGCTTTTCCAAAAGCTTTTGAACGGGAATTAGTTACACCTACACCTAGTAATCTGCAGCAAGCAGACAGTACTGAGAGTGAAGGTGGAACAGCTTGTAGTAATATAACAGTAAGTTTTATGAATAATATTTTTAAAATATATATATTTACGTTTAGCATTTTTTACAGATATCTAAAAAGAATCTCTTGTTATATCTATTTAAATTCAGTAGATATTTATAATATTCCAAATGTTTTTAAGAATATCTTTTTGTAAAGTTTAAAAACAAAATGTGTACTTGTTTTATTTAAATAACTATACGCTATTATATCCATTATGGAATTGCTTATTAAATATTAATAAGTACATTTTCATATTAATCTTTAAATGCAGATTTATGTTTTAATTAAATTTCTTGTAATTGAATTTTTTGACAACATAATCAGTTAGTGTTCATCTACATCTCATTTTTTTGTAATCTTAAATGATTAATATGAAAAGTATGTACTGCATGTTTATTAATTCCTAAAGAAATTGTTTAATGTAATCAAAAGTGCTTTTTAACTGCAAAGCTACTAGTGTAATTGTAACTATTTGTAATTGTGTGAAATGTAGAAGTATTAAATCTATTTAATTACGCATGAACACAAAAAAGTAAAATCAGTCCCATAATATACACATTAAATTTGAAAAAGATAATTTTTTTGGAATGTTAACATAAATTTATAATTCTAAAATAATTTTAACTTTGTATATATTATTATAAGATATGACAAAATCAAACATATACATATACTATACAGCATATACTTCTGTAAAATGCTTTTAGATGTAAAAATAAATCAATTGAGCACTAATTGTTTGCAGTCATAATAATTGCATGTTCTGAAACTGGATTACTGCTTTATATAAACACAAATGCAATAAACAACTGACCACCAATGACACTTTCTTTGACTTTTTATTCGAAAGATTCATCTGACGAATATATTTCAGAATACCCAATCTACTCGAACATTAGAAGAAAGAAGACGGTCGATGCTCGACCATCACTGGGCGATACCATCGAAAGACCGGTCGCTGGATGAAAGTCATGAGGAATCGCTTTTAACACCGACACCGACTCCACAAGGCAGCCCTGCTCCTATTCTTGGTGCCGATGATGCACCAGACCAAGGCCTTGTTAAACTCAGTTGTCATGACTCTGGAATTGACATAAGAGACCCAAACTTACCCCCTCTACCAATTGTGCCACCTAATCCAACTAAAAAGGTTAGGCTCACTTATGTACATTGTACATGAATTTTAGTTTTTGTTGAATTTATTTCAAAGTAAACATGTAACATATTCACAATTAAAACACGTAATTACTAGTTGAAATTCTAATTACAGTACTAAATTTTACTAGAAACTAATAATAATTTGTTCACTAGAAATATAATTTGAAATAATTACACTATTACAATCTTTTCAGTATTAGCATTTAATTCCAGTTTCAGAACATTTGTTTGTAAAATCAAAATCAGCTTAAAAACACCGCATGACTTTTAAGAAGTAGATATCAAAGTAGCATGTTTTTAGAGCTAAATATGCGTAAAACCAGAGAGAGCTTTCGATGTTTTGAAAAATGTAATATTCATTTATAGATCATATCTAAAAAAATATATTTATTTGGCTATTAGCAATTGTATGTCAATGCTTAATATATGTTTAGTTTCATTGTAAAGTTACATGTTTATATGCTAAAATATTATGTTTGCCAAATAATGAACATTTCAACCTCTTTTATTTTTAATTCTAAAATCATCTTAATTGATAAAGTAAGTGTATAGATATATCAATAAACAATTTATAATTATCAAAATTATTGATAATTATTTACCATTTCTTTGATGTTATAAATGTTTTTTTGTTATTTTTTGCAAACATATCGCTATTATAATTGAAAAAACATAATAAGTATCTCGTTTGTATTTTAATCTATAATCATGAATCAATCTGAAGTATGTAGTTATATGATTGGCTTTTATTAATAAGATAAGGTAAAATATAATTCAGTTATTTAATAAGTGTTTTTTTATAATATAAGTTTTAAATTATCTTCAATCAATTTTTTATTGTATTTAATACAGAAATTAAACAATTATAGATAAAAATTTAATTATAACCCTGACCTCGAGTTGTGTATTATTGTGCCTTTTATCTGAAAATATTATATAATATCTATTTGTTTATAAGACTTCATACTTAAAAGTATTATTTTGAATACACAGAATTATTTGATTTCTATTACTAATAAATCTTTAAAATAAATCAACTTTTAAAATTTATGTGATTTTAATTTAGTGTATGTGCATTTTAAATTGAATATTTTATTATAAATTCTAGATATACAGTGATGCAGATATAGTCTTATCATCGGATTGGGTGCCTCCGATAACTATCGCACCAACAAATGTGACGACTACTTCAAACGAAACAGATTCGCCTGGTCGTAAAAAAACATCATCGGTTTCATTCAGCATCGATTCTAACAATGAACCAGATTCGGCGGTCGAACGTAAAGAAGGCGATAAGGAAGATAATGAAAAACAAGAAACCCGTAAAAATAAGGTTTATTATTTGTACTCTTTTAATAATTATTAATATAAAAAGATAGTTACTATAATAAAATCTATGTAGGTAAAAAATTACTTTTTTTCCATTTATACGTTTTATTTCAGATGCTGAAAAGATTATCTTATCCTTTAACATGGATGGAAACATTAGCTGGTGGTGAAGATGACAATAAGGTATCTGGACTACCACATTCAGCTGATGCTCATCATTCTTCAGTTTTTTCAAAAGTATTTTCAAGGTGAGATTTATGAATTTTTGTTGATTTTTTATACCTTACATTAAGTGCTGTCACAACAATTGCTCTTAGTAAATAGGAAAATAAAGCTTCATATGTAAAATTTGCACTTTGAATAAGTTGAAAATATATAAAAGAATAATAATAAAAAAAAGCTAATCTTTAATTTCAAATAGTTTTCTATAAAACCGACACAGTTAATAAAATACTATATGTTTAAAGAAGTGTTTATATTTCTGATATTTAAAAATTCTTTTAATTAAAATAGGTTTTAGGAACACGATTATATTTTTTAATTGTTTTTTATTGTACAGTAATAAATTTTTACAATAGAAATGAAATTCCAATATTTTAATAAATTCAAGACTCTGAAGATCTTTACTAAAGTTATTCATATAATCAGTCATGTCATTATTAATCATAAGTGTGTTTGAGCGTGTGTTTGCCGCAACAACTAACAATCGATTGCTTTGTCCTGCTTGCATTTTAACATCACCTGTCAGCTCTCCAATAAACCTCGTAGAATTTGGCACGGGGCTGTTCCTGAGTAAAACACCGTCGGAAGAGTCCGGGGGTAGCGGAGGGCCGCCAAGCGCTGGCGCTGTGCCCTCAGAGCCCCCGGTACTCGAATTCACACAGCCCCCTGGCCCAGGGTAAGTTCATCGACGGAAATATGTGTTGTGAGTGCCGATATCTTCTTTGTTTCTCTTTTGTTTTTAACATCATTGATATATGAACATTTTAAAATTAATTGATCAGATTGTAAAAACAATTATTTTCATATATTGATCACCACATACCTTACATCTTGTTAGTTTGAAATATTGACCACATTATATATAACTGAAATAATTTTTTTTCTACACCGTACACGAGTTATATTTAAAAGTTTTTATTTAAGAGCACCTGTAATTTGAAAACATGCACATTTATTTCAAATTAAATTTTAAAAACGCATGTCAATGTATAAAGTTATGATATTTTTTAATTATTAAGGATAATAAATAATATTTTCCAAAGAAATTTATAATAATATATTTATAAATTTTATGCACCTATACTGAATAAGTAGAGAATTAAATTTTTCAATTAGCAAATTTTGTACACAGGAGGTCATCAGTAGGCGCTTTCATAAAGCAGAGTCAAAACAGTGTTCCGGCAGATGGATCACGTCCAGGGAAGCCACCCGTCCCGAGACTCGATTATCGTTCGATGGTCTCTGTCGACGATATGCCAGAACTGTTTGTGTCGTTCGATAGTAAGTTTTTTTTATAAATTATTCTCATATCAGTTCGAGTAACATTTAAAACGTTATGAAACATTGTTAGATGTTAGATATGACTAGTGCTATTTAGTAATGTGATATTTGGTAGGCTGTCAACTATCGTGCTATTTAATACATTTACGTAGAATTAAAGGACGTCACAAAATCTCACTGCACTGCTAAGCTACTAGTTGCACTAAAAATTTCGCTTTTACAACAGATATAAATTTTAACAAAAAACAAATTTGGCATATTTTTATTTTTACTACAATTCCACATTATTGAATATTTTATATTAAACATCCATTCAATCATGTCTGATATTCGTGAATTATGTACTAACTTATTATATTTTTTTCTTATTATCTCAATTATAAAGATAACTAATTAAAACTGCTTAATAGTGGCATCTTATTAATATTAATATACAATAAAATATCAATATAAAAGAATATTTTAAAATTAAAGAATATTTCATAATTGTTTTTCATAATATTTTTTATATATTTCATAATATTTTTTCATTGGTAAAGACAGCTTAATAAAGTTGTTTTGTTGAATTATATGTATGTATTTGAATTATAAATATTATTAAATATTCTTGTTCGGAGACCATTATACATATGTACATTTTTATATTAAAAAATTAGTTATAATATAATTAAAAAATTCTCATTAATATTCATTGATACTGTATAAATAATTTTATAATAAAAAATCTCTTAAAATTACACAAGAAATAAATATATACATAAACTATTACTATCATGCTTTAATATAGAGACAATTTGTGTGTTTGTGTGTATATATATATATTTATAAAACATCATTTTTCAAGTCATTCAACCGTGAACAACTTTAACAATCATACCACCAACATTTAGTTATTACTTACAATTCAATACCAGATTGTTTATATAATTTATTCATACATTTATAAAACACATTTTTTAATACATTTAGTATTTAGTTTAATAAGGGTGAGTTCAGTATATGTGCAGCCAATATTATTACTAATCGTTTTTTGGTGCTTGCCGTTGAAGTGAAAGCACCGTATTTTCCGCTGCTAGACGGGCTCGGTAGGTTGGTTCAATGATTTTAATGTATCGTCAGTGTTTTGACTTGTAATGTTTCAGTGTATGCTCTCTGTGCGTCGAGAGTTTGTGTAATGA
The DNA here is from genome assembly GCA_029203775.1 of Neoneuromus ignobilis. Lineage (NCBI taxonomy): Eukaryota > Metazoa > Arthropoda > Insecta > Megaloptera > Corydalidae > Neoneuromus > Neoneuromus ignobilis. The sequence goes on along the minus strand of CP092096.1, from coordinate 6,189,240 downwards.
ATTGAACAGAAAACAATTAAAATGTAAACGTTAGAACTGCTTCTCTGAATTTTCATATTAGTTTCTAAGAGTAAACTTTATCTGAGTGTACTTTTTTCTTTTTATTAAACTTAAGTGTATCAAATCTATTTTAACTTCAATTTATATTTTGCTTCTTATATTAATTTATACTTTTTAAGATAAGATAATGTTTGGTGATATTGGTAGCGCAGTTGCTTTAAATATGAATTTCTTTCTAAATCTGACAAGTAATATCAAATTTGTTCTTTATTGTGCTTTATGTAATCATAAATGTATTACATTATTGCTTGTTAATAATTTCCAAATAAAAAAGTTTTCTGTTCAAACATCAGAAATTAAGCATGACAGTTTCAAATTTACATAGATTGTATTCATCAAATGCTTCGACTGCTATTGCTTTTTTGCACTTATCTGTGTATTTTTATACTGAAAATGTTTTTATTTCTAATGAGTTTTTTTCCAAGTATGGATTGATGAATATATTTGTAAGATAATTTGATGTATTTTTTATATCTCTGCATTAAAAAATTAACTGAAAGAATAATTTAATTATAACTATTCTTTTAAATGTGTGCTTTAATACTTTTAGTATTTTAATGAAATTTAAGTTTTTATTTATTACTATCATGAATTACAAATATGTATAGTAATTTATTATTTATATATATATATATATATATATATATATATATATATATATATATATATATATATATATATGTATGTATATATATATGTATATATATATTTATATATAAAGATAAATTCTCTATATTTTAATTTCATTTCTATTTAGAAACATTACTACACATATTTTACACACTATACATTTGCACTCTTGAAACAATGCTCACATTTTCATTGAGACACGATTTCAAATAAAAATAATCACTGTTTTAATTTGCACTCTATTTATTATTACATTGCAGTTCAATCAGTTAGAACATATTTTTAATTTCCAGAACTTATACCTCGGCCAGCTCGTTCGTGTGAAGATCCACCTTTATATCTTCGACTTAGAATGGGAAAACCATCTAACAAACCTATTCCAAGATCTACTCCTTTAATGTCATATGGAAAGAAGAAAATGAGGCCAGAATATTGGTTCAGTGTGCCTCGTAACAGGTAAAAAATCGATTGAAAAGACTATTATTCGCTTTATTTAATAATTTGTGTTTTTGCAGGGTCGATGACCTCTACAGGTTCTTACAGCTTTGGGTACCACAACGGTACGGTGAACTCAGCGACGATGAAATCAGAGAACGTGGATTCGATCCTGTCGAATCGGACACCGAACTCTGGGACGACGATAGTCCGGGCGGTAGGAGAGATTCAGGATCACGCTCGGCCAGTCAAGATCAAGATGTCAGTGAGTTGACACGAGAAAGCTGGGAGGTGAGTTTGTATGTTTTTGTTTCTTAAGAAATTCAAAAACCATTCATGATGAAATTAAATTCCTGTACGTTTTAATATTTATTTCTGAATAATGTACAGAATTGAATTTTTTCATTCAATTTATGCAGAATTTTATAAATTAGTATATTTTTTAAAAGCACAACAAGTAACATATTTTTTTTCAATTATCCACTGCTGTGTTTAATAGTGATGTAGTATTTTTTTTAATATGGAGCTGCCATTCAGCTGCTAGATATACAGCTAAATTTTAAGTCAATGAAATTTTTCATTCATTTCAATTATGTTTTTCGTATATCAACTTATAGATTACTTTCATATTGCGATAATTTTTATATTTGTTTGTTGAACAAATTGTACCTTAAAGCTTTTTTCATAAAAGATTTTATCATTAATATTACAATAAATAATAAACATTTCATAAATGTTTTTAGATGAAAAGTTGATTTAGATCTTAAAACTCTTCTGATAATTCGTAAAAGTCGCTATTTTATATTTACTTAAAAAAAAAAAAAAATAACTCGTCGATTTTATTTTTTGTTTATAAAATAATTTCAACTGTATTCTTATCATTTTTTTTTTCAGTTATCTCTTTAAGTATTAAATAATTTATTATTTATTTTCTATTTTTTTTAAAGTGTCGTACAGATCGTTTTGTAGTTTTTATTTCTTTTTTGTTTGAGGAATAATCGAGACAATATTTATTTAATTATCTTCTGCATTTGCCCATTTCAATAGATTTATTATTAATGTTTGTTTTTTTTTTTTTTGATTAGAAATGAATATGGAAATCGTAAATAGATCAATTAACAAATCTGTTTTGTGTGTACCGTAACTTATTATTTTTTTAATTCTACTGCTATCAACAATAGAGGGGATATTTATTTAAGAGCTATAAAAAAATTAAGTTGAACAGATAATCAATTTCCGAAATATTACGGTCACCAGTTCGGAAACTAATAAACCTACTTGTATGATTACATGACTAAGCTAATTTTTCAAATTTGAACATAAATTTTATGGGTATATTTTTGAAACTATAAAGAAAAATCGATATTCTCGAGCCATCTGAAAAAGTAGAAAACCAATTAAAAAATAAATTCGTATATTAATATTCCAATAACCAAATTAGATTCAGATACTAGAAGATTCAGATACAGAAAATAAAGGAAAGTGTGTATACTTTTTTAATAACGAATATCTCCTTTTATGTGAAGGTATTTTTAATTATTCCTTTTAAAATCGCGACTTTATATTTTATTAAAAGGTCGGTATTTTAATAAATACGATAATAATATAAACTAGCGATTATTGCAATAAAGAACTGTTATTCTCCATGAATATAATGTATATATATATATATATATATATATATATATATATATATATATATATATATATATACATACATACATCAACTTTTCTTCTATAAACATTCTCATTAGAATTAAGTCTGATCTTTTTCATCGGTTTTTATATAAGAACAACCAACCAAAAAAAAAATACAGTAGATTTTTAACATGTACGGTAGCGTATTTTCGGTCGTATATAAATATCTAATAAGAACAGATTTAAAAAAAATCTCACGCTGATTCTGATATGCGGCAGCTCATCAAGGCACCGTACGTAAAGATCTACTCTATCCTGAAGACGCAGACGGGCTCTTCAGAAGCGGACGGGCTGACGGGCGACGAGGTGCGTGCGTAGCGCTCTACAAGCCCTTAGGGTTGCTCATGTAGCGTATATTATCCCTCTCGATGTGTAGTAGTCTGTGTAACGTTTTTTTTGCATCCCTCACACCACCTGCTTGCCTAGAGATAGCGGACACGACACTCGAATATTGTGAATTGGCGACGAAAGAGCCGAAACTGACGAACGTATTCGATCATTTGCATTCTTATTACGTTTGTGCGTTTTTGAATTTTTCGATATATATTTTTTTTTCCTATTCCAATAATAAGTTTCAATTTAATCCTGATAATTAACTTGAAATACGATATAAAGTCTGTGAATTCATCTGATATTAAAAACAATAAATTAATTCGAATGAGTTCGAACGTTTCGATACGGAGCCAATTCGTTTAAATTTTGTAAATATTTGTGCTATCGGTGTTAGATTAACACTTCAAATGAATATTATTACTACAACTCGTACAAACAGAAAACTTACTCAAATACTTACTTACTTTCTATTTATCGATACACTTCAGCTTCTTGTTTTATTATTATATATATTTTTCGTTAAAATACAATCGCGAATGGCAATGTTTCACTAAAATATTTTCACCTGAAACACGATCACAACGTTCCACAACTTAAAACAAACTTGTTACTTATCATCCATTATGAATTTTGATCTTCAATAATCGAAATTGTTTAACATTTTTTTTTTTATTACGAGTCTTTCAGTTATAACAAATAATTAAATGAATTATTAAAAACAATATTTATTTTACTTATTAGTACAACGGAAAAGAGAACGTGTCACCTTTCCGGATAAGTGATTGATAATAATAAAAAATTAAATATATATTTTTGGCAATAATGCCACACAATACGAATCTATTTATTTAGAAATTACAACTGTTAATCTATTTAACACCTCTGGAACTTTGCAAAGAAATTTTTGTTAGACGATGAGTAGGATTCAGTAGATTTATTTGCTGAATGATAAATCTGTCAGTGTTAGTATGTCACCGTTTCATCGTAACGATTTATTTACAAATTAAATTTGATGTCGATAATTATAATATCCAAAAAATACACTTTTTTTTTAATCGATAATAAAAGTGATCAAAATATTATTTTCTTATGATTTCAAATTTGATTTTAATGCACTTTCTTAACATCTTTCGTAATTAACATATTTATTTTTCAAACGACTTATTATTTTATATTTTATTTTTACAATATTACTCTTAACTTTTGTTTATACTTATTTGTCTAAATTTCGGTTTTAAGAGATTTGAATGAAAACATAAATTTATTTTTTTATAAATTTAATTGATTTAAAGTTTAAAGCTTTTTCATAAATTTTATATATTTGTTTATATACATGTTTCTTTACGTTATATATATATATATATATATATATATATATATATATATATATATAAATATATATAATATACATATATATGTAAACAAAAACATGCATTCATTAAAGAGAAACATTTAATCTTCTGTTACAAAGACTGCATAATAAATACAAAACTAGAAAAAAAGCAGTCTTATGTAGAGGCGTATAAGACCTTTTCACGTGTTCGTCGTATATAAATGTCGTCGTCTGAGTGGAAATTTCCTATATGTCCTAATAGTTTTCGTTCTCGATGATTATCTCACGTGCGATGGCATATAAATCTACGAAGGAGGTGCGTATGTACATTTTTGACTGCTGAGAATTGACCGACAACCTGTACGGAAATTTCCATTATGCCGTACGTACATACGTACAATGTTATGCGGACATTGGATGTCTTTAAAAACCAGTTACCATCGTTGTCTCCACCTATACACGCTTAGTTTTTAAATTCTTCGTCGTTTTAATGTATGCATCTACACGTGTGTTACACGTAGTCCAGTCTCATTTTTGTTAATGACTCTATTCGTTTTTTGAACGCAATCGAAATGAAATCATTAAATTATGAATTAATCTACAAACGTCCAACATTATACCAACACAATACGTTATTGTCATGTAATATGTTTCATTTATTATTTCTATGTAAAGAAGTGGGTCAGACGTATTGTCTACATACAAAGATATGTATAGGGTTTTCCGATAAGCGCTTCGGAGGTTTAAATTGAAATAAAACAATAAATATTTAATTAATTATTATTATTTTTTATTTTTAACCACATTCTATGGCATTAATGATGAAACACAATTTCACTCAAATGACCACCACGACTTCATTTGACATAGTGCATTCGTTTAATCCAATTTTAGTCACTCTTTCACATAATTGTGGTTCGATTTCATGAATTGCACGTTAAATGTTTATTTTTAATACTATTGTTGTTTGTGGTTTATCAGAATAAACCAATGATTTCACATAACCCAGCAGAAAATAATCCAATGGAATTAGATCCCATGATCTTGGTGGCCAATTGATGGGTCCATTTCGTGAAATAATAGACTCATTAAACTCTTGCTTCAATAAATCTATTGAAGTTTTTACAATTTTTAAACGTTCCATTACAAACTATACAATTTGTGAAACTGTACTGAGTTGAAATATCAAAATGAGCTTAAAAAATCAAACATTGCTGCCACCAGCTGTCAAAGTTCTGATATTCTTATTGAAAAACCCTATATAAGAAAGCTTATTTATGTAAGAAAATATTAGTTTGATGAATTCGATAGTCTCTTTCCCTCCGTTTGCATTTATAATAAATAGCCAGTAATTGATTACAAATCATTAAATAGTTCGTCTAAAACTTGAAGTTGTTTACTATGTATTTTAATCTATTTCACTAATTTAACCCTGTTGTTTATTTTTTATCATACTTCGGTCCTAGTAGCTGTCATAATTGCTGCGACTCCGAGAAACCGGTAGTGTTAAAGTCTCTACTTTAATGTTTGACTATGAAACTCCAGAACAAAACTTTTCATATCTTTACCATTCCTCATCTACGTTTTTTTAAAAAATAAAATAAAAATATGCTTACTTCTTTTTAACAAAATCTTAGTTTGACTCCAAAAAAAAAAAAAACTCGAAACAGTATCACACGTACAAAAAAGTATGTTTCGTGCTAACAAGATCAGCGTTCTTTCGATCGAAGGGGGGCGTGTGTATGCACCGTACAAGAACAACAACCGAACCAACGTGGTCGGTAGGCAACATTTAACTATCATCAGTGTACATAAAACTGTCAAGCGATCAAGGGAACCCTCGTGCGTATCTCAATCGATGACGACATCGTTGAAATTCGATCATTATTTCGACGATTTGCGAAATCCGAAAACATATTCCATTGTTCTCGAATCGTACACACACACACTAACACGGTGCATTCGTCGCGCTAACGAAATCATTTGTGCCGATGTAACGGTTTGACGACAGAACAAGCACGACTGCAAACGTAATCATTCTTTTGTATGGAACAAAACTCGATTGTTGAAACGGTCCATTCTTAATAATTAATCCGGCTGTGTTGCGAGTAGACGCGTGTGCTCTGTGTTACTTCGGTGAATCAGGAAGACGAGTCTTCTGGAAAAGAATCCAATAAATATCAGATTATCGTGTGCTCTTCGTGGGTTTCCTTAAAATTTGTGTTCATTATAAGTGGTTTATTTGATTAGTAATTGAAATTTAGTTATAAAGGTATAGAAATAATAAAAAATAAATATTTTCAAATTACAAACATACAGGTAAATTAAATTCAAATTGATCCATAACAAAAAAAAATTTTTTAGAAGAATGTCATGAAATTTCATCTTTGTTTTTTAAATTATATATATAATTGTTAGAATATTTTTTTCTACATTAAAGATATAAAATTTAATTGCAATTGAATTTTGTAATATTCCACAGTACGAGGGTCATTTGATATTGTATGGTAAATTTATTTATGGTTTAATTTAATTAATTAATTTAATTAAATTTTTCAATTTAGTTTTTCTTACTTTTTTACCAATACTTATCAAACGACCCTCGTTCTTGAATTTACTTCAATATCTAATAATAAAAAATGATCATTTGATGATACATAATACATATAAATGTATATGTTTTATACATGTGTATGAATTATTTTTAAATTAACTTAGATTAATTTTCATTAATTAATTTGAATAAAGAATTGAAAATGCGCTTAATTTTATTAAATAATTTAATATGGAAATGGTTTTATAAACTGATTTTTAAAAAGTTTTTTTTAGAAAAAAAATACCATCATTTCAGTACACAATAAATAATTATAAAATATATTTAATTAAATCAAACTTATTAAAACTTTAATCCGTAATTAAAAAGAACTATGATTATTTTTACACTATCTTACTATGTGAACAAAAAATATATACGTGTTTTAAATAAGTCATAACGACGCGAAATACAAACTACGTATTTACTTTTTTTTCTTGGCAAGTTTTGAATCTGGTTTAACAATTTACATATTAAAATATTTTATATGTGTATAATATATATATATATATATATATATATATATATATATATATATATATATATATACACACACACACACACACATATATATATATATATATATATATATATTAAAAACTCGCGTAAAGTTCAGTGAACTATATTTAAGGCAAAGTTTGTTACAAATTTCAGTTTTGAATTTGTATGTCGTGGCTTCTCAAAAAAATTGCAGAAGTCTTTACTTAAAACTGTTTTGTTTACTTCACATAACGTTTTTCTATAATTACTTTTTCACAGCTGTTTAACGGCGAAACTGTTATGTTGAATTAAAATAAACCATTTGACCTATTGTACCTATTGTAATTATTTGTTTCATTAAAGTCACATTTAGTTTTTGGCACAGAAAAAAAATCCGTTTTCTATTCTTATATACATTTTCTAAATTGAAACTCTGATTGCACGGACAAAACTTGAATAATAGACTACTTTTTATTTATTCAAACTCGCATAGTAACTTCATAATGATTTTTAAATAATACATATTCAATTTTTAAAACCAGATTGACTTATCAGTTCGTCAACTAACATTAAAAAATTCAATCTTGTTATTGTCGAAATGTCAATAACATCTTTGTTACATTTCCGAGAAATTTTATCGCAACATTAATTTATTTCTTATACGGTTCCTTTTTTTAAAAAAAATCTATCATTGATTTATTGACAAAAATCAAAACATTGGATTGTAATTGAAAATACGTGAATTGATCTATGAAGAATGGATTCGGACATAATCCAATGTCACTTTAATTTAATTGTTTTTTGTTTTTAAATCTGGACCTAAACTCGAACTTGTACGACATTCGATAGATAAATATTTATATTAAACCGAAACATTGTGGTCAAACATTGTGAATCGGTCAATGAGAATTATCTTGGTGAACACATCCGTATTTGTGCAGTTTTGCATGTAAGTTCTTTTATATAGAGTGGTACAAAAATAATCATAGTTATTGTTATTTTTATGTAGAACAAAAAATATCTACAAGATTATATTTGTGATGAAAGTTTGATTCTTTGATTGTTTATTACTTATAAAATATAATATTTAATACAATGGGGTATTCTCAGATGATGCAATTCATAATAGCAATGCATTTTATGAAAATTAAAAATTATAAGCTACTTTATATTAAATTATAGATAATGCCTGTCAGTTGATAAAAAAAACTCTTGAAAATTATATTAAAAGTACATAATTGTGCCATATTCTTTTATTTTCTCAAAGTATACAAAAAATACTATATATGTTTTTTAAACTTAGTAATACTCTTTGGTGTTAAAATCCTTATATAGGACTCTGGTTTCTCTAACAATGCTAATTCATTAGAGTTGTCTTTGAGTTGTACATCCGTTTTGTTAGTCTTATGTCCATAACATAAAATTTTATAAGTTTATTGTAGAAAAAAAATACATTATAGATAGTTTTTATATTTTTTTTTCATTACCTGTATGTTTTTTATTTAATAAATGTACTTTATATATATATATACACATAAGCATATAACATAAGCAATTTATTGATATATTCAATGAAGTCGTTAAATTAAAAAAAATATTTAATTGAAAATAAATATAATGAATATTGTATTTATTTTCAGTTAAATAATTTTTTTTAATTTAACGACTTCATTGAATTATATCAATAAATTGCTTACGTTACTCATGTGTGCCATGACTTATGTGTGTCAGTGTATATATATAATTTCACATTATGTTACAGAAGATTATTGTTCTATAAAAATCTAAAGTTCTATATTATAAGAACTTGTTATATTTTTATAAACATTATAAAAATCGCACTGCTACATTTACAAATCATAAAATCAGTTCTTAAAATTTTATTTACAACAACATTTAAAAAAAAAGTTTCTCGAGTGTTGTTTTACCTCAACTGTGTTACAAAATCAATTCGATCAAAACATTCTCGTCGATCGTTCGAACTGGACCGAATTTCTTCGGTGTCGTATCACATATTTTCGACGCGGCAAGGTTGAACGAAATCCGTATATTTGTTTCTTTCATTGCCAACGAATTGTTTGTAAATAACGTAACGGACGAGATGAAAAACGTTTCAACGACAGTGAATGATCCATCTCTCTAATCGATATACACGTTCGTTGCGGAAATCATTTGATTTTCTTTGTCTTAACGGAATTGTGTGGATACGTTAATATATAAATATAGTTCAGTTTGTCGTACACAACAGCAATGTCCAAGATGAAGGCTCCAGCTGCCATAAACAAAATATCGAAGTATTTGAAACTGAAGGTAATGCATTTACTATAGAAAATTCAATGTAATATTACTTCTTTGCGTCATCATTTTTCGTATTTTTATGATATATTTGAGGTCATATTAGAGAAAGGAGACAAATATGAACATAATGTTATATTTATATATATATATATATATATATACACATACACATACATACATACATATATAAACAAAGAAAAAATAATATAGATCGATGCTGCATAATCGACAAACTCGGAAATAAAATCCAGTTACGATCAATTTTCCAGACCGAAAAGATACAACTTCTATTTCATAATAGCTATACAACCACTGAGATATGTTATGATAATAAAAAAATCAGTAATTAGTAATATATTACAGTTTATAGTAAAATATATTCATAAATATATTTATTTTTTAATCGTAATACAGTGTTAAAAATATGACTTTGTCAACGTCACTAAAATCGGCCATCGATAATTTCAATGACGTTTTTGGTGTATTTATGAAAATAAATCCAAATATCGTCACAATTATTTTATTATATTTTTAACCTTAATTAAGCAAACTTATTGTTTTTAATTTAATCTTTTTCTTATCGTGAAAAATACGTTTCATATTTTTCTCTCATATCCCAGTTATACCATTTGATTAACATCTTAATGAAATCATATTTACTGCTTATGTAAGTATTGAACTTTTAATGTTAACACTTTTTTTTTACAAAACAAATTATGTATATATATATATATATATATATATATATATATAATATTTTGTCTTAAACATAAAGTCACTCTAATAATGATTCTATTTAATAATAATTAATGATTCGAGCGATAGAAATTTAATTGCTTGTTTTTCATTAAAAACTTAAACAATACGACAATAAAATCTCAACGAACTTAACGTCCGTGTATAAATTTGTATGTAGGCATATAAACTGTATGCACATTGAATACACATGGCAGTAAATGCATTCGTTACGTTAATTCAATAATAATTATTCTTAATGTGAAAATACTCGTGTTCTAATTTACATATGTACATCGAATGCCAGCATTGATATACGTATTATAAACAAGAATGTACTTGTTATAAAATACATATTTCATGTGTGTGTGTGTGTATGATATATTATTTCACGAAGGTCGAAATCGAACCCATCGTTTATCAGTTAACATGTCTACATACGTTCAGTGAATTATCCTTGGATTTATATCGCTTAAAATCTCCGTAGGGAATCGAAATCGCAAAAGATGGCCTGCGCAAATGCTCCGTGAAACAACCAGTTATATTTTTTATTCAATTAGTTGAAGAACTTGCCGAAGATACATAAAAAGTAATATATAGGCTGTATATTAAACGACTGTATGAGTTCATATGAAAGATATTTACAGTGTTGAGATTCATCGAAATATTCGAGATGTTGATTTAATAACGCATACAATTTATGAAAAACATACATTTATTTTTTTAAAAAAAAATAAACTGATTACATAAAAATTGAGATTAGGTTAAAATTATTTGTACAAGTATGTTTTCGTAAATAAATATCTTTTCTGTATTTCATTTGAAATTGTATAACTTTGCTCTAAAAAAAACTACTAGTTTCAATCACATTATCTAAACTGACAAAGATTGTTATGACAAGATATTAATTTTTGTATGTATTCTTAGTTTTCCATTAAATTATCTACCAACTATAAATCATTATCTCTGATAGATAATTTTTATTAACACTTTGACATAAATGACGTCTATAGCCGTCCAATGCTCGCGATTGGGCTTTTGCACACTAGTCAGCATGCATACAATATTCACGTCCATTACCGCTCGTCTCACACCCTCTTATCAACAAACTCCCCCACCTAAAAAAATTAGTTTTCTGGTAAGAGCGTGTGAGACGAGTGGTAATGGGCCGTGAATACTGTATTAATGTTGACTAGTGTGAATAGGCCTATTGTAGGTGCAAATGACGGCAATGGCCGTCCTATATTCTTAGTATTATAAATAAATGATTAAAATGTATATCAGTGTTAAATCCATTTTCTTCTAAATTCTTCAATCTTCCTCCAAATATGAATAGTGAAATATTTCTCATTAAGTGATACAGTCATTTTATTTCAATTATTCCCAGAATTGGAAACTGGTTGCCACAAGTGTGCTCGTAGAATTTAACGACGTGCATAGCCGCAAACATTTCATACATTTTGTCTTAGTCTCTTTTCAAGTGTGATTTTGGAAGCTTCAACAATTTTGATTGAAATTATTACTGGAAAATGTTTATAAAATTTGCTGTTCTGCTTTTTTTCGTTACAAATGTTTTTCAAAATTGAATTTTGTATCTCTAAATGGATTTTTGAATTTTTGTTATGCTATTATAAATTTTTGTTCTTGAATGTTTTAATTTTGTATTAAAGAAAAATCTAGTTAAATGTTTGTAAAAATATATATTTTCCTTTTTACTAAATTATTCTCAAAAAATATCGTTATAGTCTATACAGCTACCAAAACTTCTATAGCTGTCTTTTGTGTATCAGAGAAATCGAGCCCTTAAAAGCAAATGACGGCTATAGACGTCCATCATTTTTTAGGAAAATTTGTTAGAAAATATAATAATTTTATTCTCTAAGTATGGTATCTTGATCGAACTCCCCAAGAATCAATTAATTAACAAAAAAAAATTGTTTTTGTCGTCCATCACCGATTTCAAAGTGAGCGTCAACGTATTAAACTAATATCAAGGTTTTTTTATCATTTACAAGAAGTGGCATGTAAACAAATAATAAAATCTTTAAAAATTTCGTCCTGTGTAAACATGATGGTGTGCTTCTTAAAAATTTCAACTTTTTCTTATATCACTACTTTTAATTTATCCAGAAGCAAACAATATTATTTTCCTTTTTCTTTACAAACAAAATACACTTTTTTCTTGTATTAAATTTTTGTAGTTAACTTTATAAATTCCATATTCATATTATCTTATTTAATGATAATATCTTAAAAGATTTTAGCATAAATGAATCATTCATCCCCAATACCGCAAGATTTTATATTCACTGATTACTGAACATTTGTGGTTTTAGTGCGAGTGATCCATTTGTATCACAATGAATTTACGATAGTTCCAAAACAATTTAAACGACTTTTATGAAAAAGTACAAACTTTTATATCGAAACAAATTGAAGCAGTACTGATGTGTATGGGTTACGATAACGTAACCGTACAGTATCATTATGCTATGAATCTATTTCCATTTTTGCGACGATTGAACTCGATGTGCAATACCGAAAATAGAATAAATACTTACACTTGACATTTCAAACGAGATAGTTGGTCCATGTTCGTACAGTCTGTGTATTTATATAGTCACGATTTTTATCGATATAATATCTATTTCATGGTTAAACGAATGGTCGTTAATGTATACACATTGAGATGCCAAAAACGATTGTTTAATTATATATGATCTGATATTGAAACATATATTTACAAATATATATATATATATATATATATATATATATATATATATATATATATATATATATATATATATATATATATATATATATATATATAAGAAGGGGAATAAATGTCGGGAGAGTCTCAACGAGAGCACATATTTTTTATTAACAGTGTCGATAAATTGATAAATACGTATTTGAAACCAGTTTTATATCTGAGAAATATTTCAGTTGTATATAAAAGTTATTTATTTAGTTCGAGTCTTCAACAAGATCGAGTTTAATTAATCGACCAGACAAAAATTGTTCATGTAATATTAGTAACATAAATATTGATTACTGACTGTTGAATGCGTTATATATAAAAAATCATATTCATTCATATTAAAAAAAAAAACAGACTGTTTCACCACTTGTAAGTCCAAATAATTGATATCAAATTGAAATTTGTTATAATATATGGCCATCCAAATGTGACGCCTAGATTAGTGTTTTATTAAAAGGAAACAAAAAAAAACTGTATACATATTTCTTTTTAATAGAACAAATCTAGGCATCACATTTGGATGACTCATATTTCTAACATATTAAGTGACTCACAAGTTTATTATTTAAATGAAACCCTCAATTTTCTATATTACAATCTCAGTTACTATACAAATCTAAATAATAAACATTTTGTAAATAGGTTTGGTTCAATGTTCCAAACAACTCTATCGAATACAATGATATTCAACTTGTACATCGATTAAATGACCACAACTAGTGCACATCATTTCGAAAACATGATTAGTGTACAACAATGCAAATCAATACCGTAACCCTGCTTTTCTGTTCAATGTTGTATTTTATTAGCGACTTCCTACAGTTCACCTTTTCATTCTTCGTATGTTGTCATTGATGGACTAGTGAGAATCTATAAAAATGGCACATTTGTTTATTTTATACATTTTTTTTTTCATTATAAAGACATTTTATATTATTATATCGTCACGTTTATCTACAAACACTGCAATTAAGTATCTTCGTCAGATTTATCTCTGTTTATAATTGTGTTATTATCTAAGAATCGTTTTATTATATATTTTATTTAATTAAACGTTGAAGTAAGTCGAATACAATAAAAACATAAATACAATACAATTATGGTTAGTACTTAACGTTTACTTTTTGAACCCTTAATCACAGTATTTGTGTAAAATGTCAATTGTCGACGGAAAAAAAACTATTATCCATCCATACATGAAGTGTATGATATTTGTTAAAAACGTAATTTGATTCTACTTATATATATTTTTTCTATACAACCTTATGTTACATTAAAATTGAATTTAACCACGCTGATTTGTTCATAAATATTAAAATGTTACTAAACCTTAATAGAATTTTTATACAGATTAAATTGATCAATAATTTTTTTTATATCAAATAACTTTTTCCAAAAAAAATTTTTATTTAACTTTCAACCTATCTTTCATATAACTATGTAATTCATGGTACTTTACCAATCAACACAAATATATATGTTTATTTCCATTCTTAATTCTTCATTTTTAATTGTCAGTCAATTGATGGATTAAATACAACATTGAAATATATATATATATACACACACACACACACACACACACACACACACACACACACACACACACACACACACACACACACACACACACTGACGCACATAAGTCATGGCACACATGGACAACATAAGCGATTTATTGATATAATTCAATGAAGTCGTTAAATTAAAAAAAATATTTAATTGAAAATAAATATAATATTCATTAAATCTAATCATTATATTTATTTTCAATTAAATATTTTTTTTAAAATTTTACGACTTCATTGAATTATATCAATAAATTGCTATGTTGCCCATGTGTACCATAACTTATACGAGTCAGTGTATGTGTATCTATGTATGTATGTATATATATATATGTATATATATATATATATATATATATATATATATATATATATATATATATATATTAGGGGGACCGGAAAGTAATGTCGTTTCTGCGCATGTCGATATTCGTTAGTCATTTATTTTATATGTCGATATTCGTTAGTTCATTGTGTACTTCAAAGTCGTGCCAAAGACATTTTAAGGTTAGAGTGACTTGTTTACTCGTAAATAATAAAATTTTAAATTTTTTTGCAATTTATGGTGAAATGGCCAGCCAAATACCAGAAGAGGTACATATCCAGCATTGTATGCTTTTTGAGTTTCACAAGGGTAGTAAACGCAACGGTTGCTACCAAAAACATTTGCGATGTTTATCCAAACGCATTAGACGTTAGTAAATGCCAGAGGTGGTTTTCTAAGTTCAAATCCGGTAATTTCGATCTTTCCGACTCGTACCGATCAGGAAGACCAACAACTTTAGACAATGACATGTTAAGGGCGGAAGTGGAAACAAATCCATGTCAGACAATCGAGGAATTGTCAAATACTCTTAACCAACCTCGGTCGACCATCCAAGAACATTTGCAGCAGATTGGTAAAGTAAGCAGAGCAGGTGTTTGGGTCCCGCATAATCTGTCCGAAGAAAACAAAACTAACCAATCCACCACATGCAACTTATTGCTTCAGCAGCACAATACAGAAACGTTTTTTGATCGCTTAATCATTGGAGATGAAAAATGGTCCTCTATGATAATCCAAAACGCAAAAGGTAGTGACTCTCTCCGAATGAATCACCACGAAGTACAGCTAAGCCAGGTTTACACCCCAAAAAGGCGCTTTTGTGTGTTTGGTGGAGTATTCACGGGGTCGTTCATTTTGAAGTGCTGAAACCTGGACAAATTGTGAATACAGACCTTTACTGTGAACAATTGGATCGAGTAAATCAATCTCTAATTGAAAAGTGCCCAGCGATTGTCAACAGAAAAGGTGTTATTCTGCAACACGATAATGCAAGACCACACTGTGCAAGACGAATCCTGGAAAAAATTAATGAATTGGAATGGGAGGTACTGCCTCACCCTCCAATTTCGCCCGATATTGCGCCATCGGATTTCCATTTATTCCGATCGCTACAACATTTTCTAAGTGGGAAAAAATTTGAAAATTCGGATGATGTCCAAAATACCATCTCCAGATATTTTACTCAAAAACCAATTGATTTTTATCGATCCGGCATTGAAAATTTGCACACTAGATGGCAAAAGGTTGTTGATAACGAGGGTTATTACATTATTGATTAAAAGTAAAAACTTTGTAAAAATTTATCTGTTTGAATTTAATGTAGAAAAACGATATTACTTCCGATCCCCCTAATATATTAGGTTGGCAAATATCTCCCTTCCGCCTTCTGGTCTTTTGAATTTCGCAGCTATGTACAAAAAAAAAAAAAAGCGGAAGGGAGATATATATATATATATATATATATATATATATATATATATATATATATATATATATATGAGTTAAAACAAAAGTTCGTAGCGTTTTTTAATAAATGGCACTAAAGATAATTTCCCGCTTACCTTATTTATCTGACATGTTGGGCTATTTATAATTTTGGCAGGTGACATTTATACGCGTTTTTGGTGTATATTTTTTTAGTGATTTATTGATTCTTGATACGTTAATTTGAAACTTAAAAATGGACGTAAACAACTTGTACTTACGCACTGTCAAATTATTTTATTTCCGGAGAAGAAATAATGCTGCCCAAATGGTATAAAAGATATGTGCAGTTTATGGAAATGATGCTGTAACGGAAAGCACTGTTCGCAAGTGGTTCGTTCGCTTTAGAAGTAGCAATTTTAGTCTAGAGGACAGATAACGCTCCGGTAGTCCTAAGGTTATCGATAATAACCAAATCGCAGCTTTAATTGAAAATAATCCATATCACACGATGCGCAATATCGCAGAGGTACTCCAGGTATCTCGGATCAGTGTTGGAAGGCATTTGGGCGCACTAGGTTATGTTAATCACTATGATGTTTGGGTCCCACATAATCTGACAGAACGATATTTGATGAACCGTATTTCTGTCAACGATACGCTTTTGAAACGCAGTGATAGCGATCCATTTTTAAAACGAATTATTACGGGTGATGAAAAATGTATCGTGTACAACAATGTGCATCGAAAAATATCGTGGAAAAAAACGAAATGAACAAACTTTAACCATTCTAAAAGCCGGTTTGGATTTAAAAAAGGTAATGCTGTGCATTTGATGGGATTGAAGGGTGTTCTATACTACGAACTACTTCCACATAACCAAATGTTAAATTCGGACAAGTACTGTTCTCAGCTTGATCAATTAAAAGCAGCGATCGACCAAAAGTTTCCGGAACTGGCAAATCAAAAGGATGTAGTCTTCCACCAGGATAACACAAGACCTCATATGTCTTTGCAGGTACGACGAAAATTAGAACAACTTGAGTGGGATATTCTACCCTATTCACCGTACTTCCCTGACTTAGCGCCCTCAAATTTCCATTTATTTTATTCGTTATAGAATTCGCTTAACGGAAAGAACTTTAGTTCATTGGAAGAGTATAAAAATCACATCGAGCACTTTATAGTAGAAAAGAACACCAAATTCTGAGAGAAAGGAATAATAAAGCTACCTGAAATGTGGCGAAAGGTGATACAAGATTGCACAAAAAAATAAAATAAAAAATATTAAAACCATGTAAAAAATTCTGTTAAAGTAAACTTAAAAACGCTACGAACTTTTGTTTCAACACAATATATATACACACACATACATATATATACATACATACACACACACGTACATAACTTGTAATGTTTATTATTCAATGTTGGATAAAAGACCTCTTGTACATTTATTCAAATCGAAGAAGCCATTTCTTTTCGAAAGTAAACTAATTAGTGGATATTTTTTTCGAATCCCCCTTAACTTCTTTCTAGTGAATTACAATAGCTTTATGCCATTTACATATCGACAAAAGTGAAAATAAAACCCAAACTCAAAAATATTGTTTCAATAAAAAACGAATAATAATGAACAAACTCGTTTTTTTATTCTATTTATAGAACTGTTTTCAAAATTTTAACTTTTATACATTTAAAAAAATGTTTTCTGTTTTAGTACTAATATTTTGTTTAATCATATCGATATGAATTTTAATTCGAATTTGATATATTTTTCTTGATTGAATATGCATTTAAATGCTATCATGTGTTCGCTTTTTATATTGTATTTTCAAAGTGCAGATTAATTCAAGAAATTCAATTTATTCATGGTATTTATCAACATGACATAGAATATCGTTAAATGGAATTAAGTTAGTAATGTATGTATGATTGTATGAAATGATTTGAAATAAAAATTATGAATTTGGGTTGTGTGTATGTGTGTGTCTATATATATATATATATATATATATATATATATATATATATATATATATATATATATATATATATATATATATATATATATACCATATTTGGAAAGCAGTTTATTGGTTCGTAATATGAATTGACAATCACAGAATCCCTACATTTATTTGTTATCTAAATATGTATGTATATGTACATATATATTTGTATGTATATATATATATATATATATATATATATATATATATATATATATATATATATATACATACATACATATACACATAAAATGTATGTCTACATTTATGATATGATATTCACCTGCCAAGCTTTAACTCGGTCAAGGATTACATCACATGCATATTTGTCTACTGTAACAGAGCGGATACATGTGTATATTTGTACTGGTTTTATATAAAATTTATTTTTGTTCATATTTATTATAGTGACGTTAATTCTCTACATTATTTTTTTAATTCATATACACAATTATTAGCATTTAAATCGATCAAAATAATTTATATGACGTTTTTCTCCCTAGTGAAAATATAGAAAAAACACAAAGATGATTTTTCTCCAACAATTATTTTCATTATCCCTTAATTAATTCAATATTTAATTTAAGAAATAACAGTAGATCTCAATTTGAAATTTGTGTATGTGCCTTTGAGAAATACTTCCCAAATATCGATCATCAATAGTTCCGTTATATACAAATATCATCGAAAAGATGTTTGCAATAAACATAGCTTGTTCAACCTGGATTCCTATATAAAGTTAATTATTTGTATATTACAATGTCAACGAGCATAGTACCTTGACTTGGTCCAACAGATGCCAATATAAATTAAATAATCAAATAAAATACAAGTATTCAACCAGTCGACAAACTGTTCGAAAAAAATATACGGACATACAATCAGTTCGATTCTACAATGTCAGATGATACGATCCGCAGATATTTAAGGTTATATATAGGGGTTTCGAATAAGCGCTTCAGAAGTTTAAATGGAAATGAAACAAAAAATATTTAATTAATTAGTTTGTTTATTTTCAAATATATTTTATGGCATTCATGATGGAACACAATTTCACTCATATGACCACCACGACTTCGTTTGACATAGTGCATTCGTTTAGTCCAATTTTTAGTCATTCTTTCACATAATTGTGGTCCAATTTCATGAATTACATGTTTAATGTTTATTTTTAATGCTTCTGTTGTTTGTGGTTTATCAGCATAAACCAATGATTTTACATAACCCTACGAAAAATAATTCAATGGAGTTAAATCACATGATCTCGGTGGCCAATTGATGGGTCCATTTCGTGAAATAATGGACTTATTAAACTTTTATTTCAATAAATCTATTGTTTCTGTAGATGTATGGTACGTAACACCGTCCTGTCGAAATCACATATCGTGCAAACCATTTTCAATCATTTTTGGAAAAAATCATTAATCATGGTTCGGTGTCATACTCCATTTACTATGATGTGATCTCTAACTTTATTTTGAAAAAAATATGGTCCGATAATACCACTAGCATGTAACACACATCAGACAGTTACTTTTTGTGGATGCAATGGTCTTTG
Source organism: Neoneuromus ignobilis (assembly GCA_029203775.1). Lineage (NCBI taxonomy): Eukaryota > Metazoa > Arthropoda > Insecta > Megaloptera > Corydalidae > Neoneuromus > Neoneuromus ignobilis. Next base: position 6,168,993 of record CP092096.1, on the reverse strand, counting down.
TTCATTGACTTGTGGATTGCTTTCACTCCAAATTCTTTTTATTTACTGTTGATCGTAAATTTCAAAAAGTGCACGATAAATTTTTCGGCCCGAACATTGATTTTTATAATAAGTTTTTATAATTTTTAATCGTTGTTGAAGTCTTAAGGGGCACGACTAGTGTAACCGCCTAAAAAAAAGGTGATTTTCGGGAATTTTTTTAAAGAAAAGTATTGCATCGAATGTTTTAAAATTATGAGGATATATTTGTGCATAAATAGTGTATACATAGTAATTTTTTTGAATGAAAATATTCGATTTTCAGCAAGTTATTCGCCATCTCCCGAGTCTCCAAAAAAAAATAATAATAAAAACGTTCCCTCACTGCTGCAGTGATTGTGGCTTTCACAGTGCCTGAAAAAAAAGTTCGTTAAACTAGAAGGTTTTGCCTATACAATGACCCAGGATTGTGAAAAAAAATTGAAATTTAACAAAATGGCGAACTTTTGAAAAAAAATCTAAAATTTCGCTCAAAAATCTGATGGTTTTTGGCATGGCAAAATTACATTTTTTTATCCAATCGAAAAACTGGAGGGTCATTGTATGGAGAAACAAATACTAAATATGTTAAAATAAAAATCAAATCGATCGAATGATTTGTTATCGAGTTAGAACTACATCAAATTTTAAAAATATAATTTTGAGAAAAACGCGTTTAAAGATAAAAGTATTGATTTCATTGTTATAAATAACTACTCTTTAGAAGGCTGTAGCTCAAAAACTATTTGAGATCCGCACTTGAAATTTTAGTATGTTATTTTTGAAGGTATAGACTATCGAAAAATGCAAAAAATCGATTTTTTAAAGTGTCACACTAGTCGTGCCACTTAAATATTCCATGATAACTCTCCAAACTATACTCTGTTGAAATGTCAAAATGAGCTTAAAAAAATTCAGACAAGGCTATCACCAGCTGTCAAAATTCTGACATTCTTATTGGAAACCTCTCTCTCTCTCTCTCTCTCTCTCTATATAGATATATATATATATATATATATATATATATATATATATATATATATATATATAAAGTAGCTTGTGTCAGTGGGACATGAAAACTTTATTGAAAATAAATTAAAAGATGAATTCTTCATATTTTCAACACATCTTTGATTCTCAATTCCAAATATGCTCTCTTGACCTACAGGTTTATTGTTTAGTGCGGAATTAAATTTGGTTGTATTATATCTTTCTTGTTAGAGTACTTAATTATTGTTTAAATAAAACGAAATGAACAAGTGATTCACTATGTTTATGTAAATCATTAATTAAATTTCCCACGGATATATTAGTATTTATAAATAAATCTAAACCAGTGAAATGGAAAAAGCAAACAATACGTGCATTCGAACAATACATAAAAATATTTACATAGAAATGTAAATAGTGTTTATTTTCCCATATTTTACGTTGAAATAAGACAAATGTTACGACTAATTTAATTACCATGATGATATTTTTAAACGTTTCAAATAGAACATGTCTGGATCAAATCGATGGCTACAATCTTGTTGATATTTTATAATATTCAGTAGGTTAGAAAATTAATAGAACGCAGTAGTAATGGGAAATAAAATATTCAAATTAATAATAATACGAAGTTATGTTAAAAATATTTTGTTACATTAAGACATTATGATATACTATCAAGATAATGTTTATTTGTAATGGAAAATTCTATTCTGGGTAATTAAAACAACTAAAGAAGATACGATCTCTGATAGAAGTGAAAGCTATACTTGAATGATTTCTTAACCGAATATATTTTGTTTACAGCAAATCACTCGATGACATTAAATATAATTCTATTTACACAACACTTTTGAATTAATATTTGTACTTTTAATACACTACAAATGATATGAAGATTTCTCTTGTTTCATTGAAAGTGAATTGTCGAGTACGAAGTTAAATTTTGCATCAATTTATCAAATTTATTGACTACATATTATCTTACTGAGATATTTGTATCTGTTATTATTATATTTTTGTTGAAATAATACTAATACTTTCGTTTCTAAGACCATCATTAGGTGGTAGTTATTTATCGATACAGAGATACGAGGTCGTTTGATAAGTCCGTGTAAATTCCGAAAAATGGCACCACTGGTGCATATCGAGGTTATTTTTAATTAGTAGCACCTCTTGGAAGAACACACATCAAGTTTCAGCCATATCGGTTTATTCCTTTGTGTTTGACAATCGTTGGAATCAAGGAAATCGAGTGATTGTCAAATAATGAACGAAAAAGAATTTCGCGTGTTGATTAAACACTACTTCATTAAAGCCAAAACGCCTCAGGAGACTAAACAGAAGCTTGATAAACATTATGGTGACTCTGTACCTTCGATTAGTGCGGTTTATAAGTGGTTTCAAAATTTTCGGAGTGGCCATATGAGCACAAGAGACGCTGAACGTTCTGGACGCCCTGTTGAGGTCACCACTCCAGAAATCATTGATAAAATCCATGATATGGTGATGGATGACAGAACAGTGAAAGTGCGTGAGATTACTAGTGCTGTAGGCATCTCGTGTGAACGGGTACATAATATTTTGCACCGACATTTGGACATGAAAAAGCTATCCGCCAGATGGGTGCCGCGATTGCTCACGATCGACCAAAAACGAGGTCGTGTGAAGTGTTGCAAGAACGGTTTGCAGCTGTTTCAGCGAAATCCGCAGGACTTTAAGCGTCGTTTCATCACTGTAGATGAAACATGGATACATCACTACACTCCTGAGACCAAAGAGCAGTCTAAACAATGGGTTATCAAGGGGGAATCTGCTCCGAAAAAGGCGAAGACAATTCCTTCGGCCGGGAAGGTTATGGCGACTGTCTTTTGGGATTCGCAAGGAATAATCTTTATCGACTATTTGGAAAAGGGTAAAACCATTACAGGTGCATATTATTCATTGTTATTGGATCGTTTGAAAACCGAGTTGCAAGAAAAACGTCCCCGATTAGCCCACAAAAAAGTCCTCTTTCATCACGACAACGCACCAGCTCACACCTCAGCAGTTGTTGCCGTAAAACTAATGGAAATAGGGTTCCAAATCGTTTCACATCCCCCCTATTCTCCAGACTTGGCTCCGTCGGACTATTATTTGTTCCCTAATATGAAAAAATGGCTCGCGGGAAAAAGATTTTATTCGAACGAGGAGGTGATTGCAGGAACGAATGACTATTTTACAGACTTGGACAAATCCTATTATTCGGAAGGGATCAACAAACTAGAGCAGCGTTGGATGAAGTGTATAAGCCTAAAACGAGATTATGTTGAAAAATAAAAACGATTTATTCAAAAAAATTAAGAAGTTTTTATTTTTACACGGACTTATCAAACAACCCTCATACAGTATTAACTAGCGATTAAAAATTTTAGGTTTAAGTAATGTGAGTCGAACTATCCAACATAAATTAATTTAATCAAGCTATAATTCCATTTTTTATAAATAAATTGGGTTTAAACTAAAAATAAATGTTCAATTGTAAAAAAAGCTAATTGGTAATTGTTATTTTGTGTGATAAACTTGTAATAAACTTTATTTCTATATTTTGAAAAGATTAGTGTTCCAATAAAAAATTTTAAGAATAAATTGAAGAAGAGAATCATACTAATTCTTTATCTGAACCTGCTATCTGATTTTCTACTTCAAACAAGTCTATCATAGAAAATAAGAAACTTTGTAAGCACCCGATAAAATTTATTAACAACCAATTATAAAAACCGTATACACCCTTGTAAAGTTACAAGACATTGTAATTACCATTAATGATATAATTAAAAAACGACTGTCTATTTTTGTACCTCGTTAATAAAAACTGACATAAAATGGATTCACGGAAACTTGCCCTCCCCCCTGTACACTTTTCCAGATCGTGTGAATGATCTGTCATGTTTTCCCTATTAATATTTTATTATTATTGATCTGACACCGCACATATAAAATACTAATAGATATTGAAACGTCATTTTTTAAAACGACGTCGGTCAATTCCCACGTCCCCGACACAATATTTGCATAATTCTTTTGTATATTTTGTTTTAAGTTGTTAATCGGTGCTAATTGGAAATGAATATTTGGTTTTTCTGAACCGATTTAAGGCGTACAGGACGACGACAATCGTTCAGTTGTAACAGGACAGTGCGTGATTACTTTTATCAGTTTCATATATTTTGTAATTTCACATTTGCTTGAAGAAAATGGATGTAATCGGTGAAATAATAGGCGGCACAATTGTGTCTATCAATTTGGTGTTTTCAATCTATGACACGAAGTTCGGTATTCAGAAACTACTTCAAAATCACCTACATAGGGTAATAAATTTTCTATTTATTTAATATTAAATTGAGATGTTTGTCAAATAGATAAAAAAATGTTTTTATATATTTATTTTATTTTTTTCTGATAACCAGAATTTAAATATAACTCGTATTCAACATTCTGATCTTATTGTATTTTCTTCGTACAATGTTATTCTTCCATTTCCATTACAGACTCTTTATTCATGTTATTCTGTCTGAGAATCGTATTTGTTTCTTATTTCATTCTATTGTGTTCCTACCTCTTCTCGTTATCAATATAATATCTTTCAATACTTCGTTGAATTATGTAGTATTAATGATCCTTGTTTGTTGATCCCATCAATTTATTGAGTTTCCTTTAGACCTTTTCATATATTCGAATTTTCAATCAATAATTTCCCCTGTTCATCGATGATCTTTTCTTTTTACAGAACCAACCTATTTCCATTTCAAATTTCTCTTATAATGTTTGTGTCACTTTTTTTTCTGATCGAATCAATTCATTTATATTATATATATATATATATATATATATATATATATATATATATATATATATATATATATATATACATACATATAACCACCTTATAATATTGTCATTAGGTTACAAAAATTATGTGTTGTGCGAATTCGTGTTATACGAAACAAAGAACTAGTACAAAAAACAAGATTAGATTTAAAAATTTTTAAAAAAACTATACTATTGTCTTTTTATAACTAAGAAAAATATATTTATTGAAACAATAATGGATACAAAGTATTATATATTAATATTACATAAAAGGGGGTATTCTAGTCTAGAATTTCGAAAAAACGATTTTTTTTGCCTATTTTCAAAGTTTAGACCTTTAGGAATATGTATTTAAGAGGATTTTTCGAAATTCAAATTATTTTCGGAGTTATAGTTATTTTTGTGACGCGCCAACCAATCCGGTCTGGCCGGAACGAATCAACTTTAAACGCGTTTTTCTCGAAACTACTTTTTTCGACACAGTTGACGTAATATCTCAAGTTCTAATGGACCGATTTACATGGAATTTGGTACAGAGCTTCTCAATATAACAGTGATTGCCCCTGCCTAGGATTTTTTGAAAATTTTGTTTTTTTACTATTTTTAAAAAATTCCGAAAGTTGAAAAAAATAGGGCAAAAAAAATGACTGTTTTTCACACTGCCGCCATTTTGCGAATTTTTTTTAAAAATTTCTCTAGGCGGGGATACTACTACAACCTTCTTTTTCAATCATTTCAAAAAAAAAATGTGTTTCATATGACTGGAAGGGTTGGAACCACGTCAACCAGGAGACACCTTTTTTTTCGAGCCCCCACTGTGCCAGCCTATACCTTTTTCAATTTTGATTTTTTTGTTTTTAATAATACTTTTTTATACTCTTAAAATGTCAATAAATAACTGATAAAAAATGGATAGTAAAAATATTTGTTGGTTTTTTTTATAGCGCCCGAAAAAACACCTAAAATTCGTGCGTCTAGACTAGAATACCCCCATAATGTTTTCTTCTTTATCATTGCTAAACACCATTAAACGAGGAATTTTTCATGGCAAAATATCCTCATCTTATAATTATGCTCTAATTTTTGCAAAAAATCTGTTATTTTCGTTTGTTTGTTTTTAGCTGAGAGATCTTTATAAATTTCGTTGGATAGAGTTAGGCATTTATGAATTACTGTCTTAAATTTTGTGCTTCTTTCGGTGAAAGGATCTACATTTAGAAAATAGAATTTCAATTGTTCAGCTAAGTTTAGGCTTTTCTTTATGCTTTTTAAGATAGCATTATGAATTTCTATGTTTCTGTCTGTGCTATCATCCTATGAATTAATTTGGTTTACCTCAGATGCCATTTCCACCAAATTTGCTTCATCTGCCTCTTCTTCAACCAGTAATTCTTAAATATCTTCAGGATTCATATTAAACTATGCTGTAAGAATGTGGTGTTATGAGGAGATTACCCACAATTCTCCAACTGTGTTAGAACGAAACCGTGTTGTAGGAATGCCGTGTTATAGAGGGGTTACATGTTTATATATATATATATATATATATATATATATATATATATATATATATGTATGTATGTATGTATGTATGTATGTATGTATAATTAACTCTTTTAATTATAACATAAGATATCTCATAAAAGTTAACTCCAAAGTTCAAGAAAAAATATGTATTTTACCTTGCATTAAAGCAAATAAACGTTTGACGTAAAAAGACCAATTAAGACAATTAAAACATATTATTTTCACATTAAAAATAGTCTAGATAATAATTTTATAAAACATTAAAATTGTATATACTCTTTTTTAAAATCATTTTTAGTGATTTACATAATTATATTTTTATATTTTCTTATATATATATATATATATATATATATATATATATATATATATACATATATATATATATATATATATATATATATATATATATATATATATTTATGTATGTAATATCAACAATATTTGTAAAAAAAACTGTTTCCAAACATGGTTACTCATGAGATAATTAATTTAATAATTTACAGCTATATTGGTGTTTTTTTATATATAATGAGTTGTTTTAGTTTGTTTGGAATAATCAAGTATGTAAATACAAAAAAGAACATTTTACAATAGATTAAGATTTACTTTATAGATTTACAGATTTACATTTTATACTCTAATGCAAAAATCTATTTCATCATTAAAACTTCATCTCGATATATTAATACAAAAAACAAATCGCACAAACGCTTGTTAATATCCTATTCAGAATTTTTTTAAACACAATATACAAACAACATTGTTAATCCATTTGTATAGTTTAATTACCGTCTCTTTTTTATATTAAAACGGAAATTAATCCAAATGGTTTAGTTTCATTTTGATGCAGAACAAAAATAGATTCAAGTAGCGTGGATCTATTTTTTTTAAAATAAAGCAAGAATAAACGATGAATTGTCATATTATTACGAATATAATATAATTAATGACTATTAATTTCCTGTCTTTTATATCAATTAATATAACAGACAAGTATTATAACATGTTCACGTGATAATTAATTGAATCTAGAAATAAATATGTTTAGTAAATACTTTATTGTAAATCGACATGAATACAACACAAAGAAACAACAATTGGTTGTTGTAAAAAGGATTAATTCAGTGAATTATTTTTATTAGTCATTGCGTATGAGTTAAATACAATCATGTTATAAATAATGTCACAACCTTTTGATGAATTTAAGGATATTTTGGAAATATGTAGAGAAAATTCAGTCGCGAAAATATGTTATTTTTATAACTATTAACTGTTGCACAGTTGAATTAACTTATTAATTATATACTCATTTATTAATATAAAACACTTTGTAAACAACGGTATAACTTGTAATAAACATTTTAACACAGTACATAACAATTTTTTCAATAGAATATAAATTGAACATAAGAACAAATCAACATTGTACCACCAACAGATATTTCCACGCGATTCTTTCATATGTAAACATACATTCTTATAAGACGACAAGTGTGTTTATATACAAATCGCTTTTGATATGTAATTTTTTTTTCTAATTATACGATAATTCGTTTATTGTTATTTATTGGCTCTGTACAGCTTGCATGTAAACGAATTTTGATAGAAACTACAGAAACTAATCTCGTAACTCCAAACATTTTCGTATAATATCAATGAATACCTTCTGTCTGGAAACTAATGGAACTTTCTCATTTAAACAGCGCGCGTTTGTGGAATGTCATTTTATTTTTTTAAAGTTGGTACATCTGTCAATGACATCTGTATCAAATTTCATGACGCTACACTCATTGGTAAATAATTTAAACTGACGACGAACACGTCATCCAAGTTGATGCATTGGTGCTCAAAAATCGTCGTATGTCCGTCAAAGAGTTAGCAAATGGGATGGGAATCTCAAAAACAATTATATGTCATTTCGACTGAATTGTTGGGCATGAGATGCGTCGCTTCTCGTATGGTACCAAGAACACTGAATTGTTCGTGAGTTTTTGACTAAAAACTCGACCAATATCGTCCCGCAAGCTCTGTGTTCACCTGATATGACTCCTTGCGACTTTGTCCTATTCTCAAAACGCAAGCTACCGCTCCGAGAGTATCGTTTTGAGTCGATTAAAGCCATAAAAGAAATTTTACTGTTTGCACTGAAGGCTATACCACAAAGTGCGTTCGCGTGGACGTTCGAGGACTGGAAGTAACGTTGACATATGTATATTGCTTCCAGTGGGAAGAACTTTGAAGGCTACAAAATAAATATTGATAAATAACTTTTTATGTGTTTTATTCCAAAAGTTTTGTTAGTTTCCGGACTTAATGTATAATTCATTTTAGTTCAATAATACTTGGACTATTTTTGAACTGAAATTCAGAACAGGTAGATTAAAAAAAATGTATGTTCGTTATAGTGGCGGGTCCAGAAGATTATTTGGATATTTATAGAAATTAAAATGTAAAGTAAATCCTTATTTTTTCTGGTGATTAAAAAAATCTTGTTAACCGTTTGAGTGCCACGCAGCGCAGTCGCGCTGTTCAGATTTCATGTCGAAAAATGCTACTGCATGGACCACGATATGCAATTAACGATGCGTTTTGATTTTGCCCAAATCTACTCGCTCAATATTACTGATACTTGCTCATAATGTTCAATAATATTGTAAAACATAGTTAATTCTCCTAAACTACGACACAGCACTTGTCCGTTCTGATATATTCAAGAAAATTATCGAAACTGTTCTACAGAAACAAAACGACTTCACAAATGGATCAATTTGTAATCGCAATGTGTTTAAAAAAAAGCGCTATTGCGCTGCTTGGCATTTTTCGGCAAAATTTTTCCAATATACCCCTGGCACTCAACCGGTTAATAATAATATATAATACCAATGGATAATTAATTCTAATAACAGCTGTTTTTATGTGCTTTTTCTGTTAGCATTGCTTCGATTCGAAAGAGAAACTCAAAAATTAAATGTGCGCGTTTCTTAAATCAATCAACCCCCCCTTTGGATTCCTAGTCTGGATCCGCCTTGTCCTCTCAAGTCTTGAAATCTAGACACCTTACCATTTATTTATATAGTATTATTTTACAATACGTATATTTTTTTCAAATCATGTATATATAACACACATTTTCACCAGGTCTATTTTCCAAGTATTCTAAAAATTATAAAGTATTTGATCTTAGTAATTTGATGATATTTTTTAAGTAATGTATTTGATGTAGATTTTTTTCTATTCATTATAAGTTGTTTATTATACAGGTGTTCCTTATTACGTGTACAATCGATGGTTCAGTATACGATTTTAATTTTTAAATATGTACCTAATTACTGGTAATTTCTATTTTATAAGAAAAACATTGTTAACACTTCTATAAACCTTTCGTATATCTTTGTAGACTCCTGTTCGAAATAACTATTACTATTTATAATATTACATTTATACTAAAGTGAGGTAAGTCCAACGGTACTTAAAGGAGATACTCTACTTAAGGGGTTATACGCACTTGCGAGGCGCAAAAACGACGTTTTTTTAGGAATTTTTTTTAGAAACAGTATTTATTTTGCAATTACAAATTATGGTTATTTGAATAGATCCTACTTTCAAGAATAAAATAACATGTCGATCATAAAAAAATATTGAAGTGCACCGCTCCTGCAGACGATGTCCCGAACGACCTCCAAAAAAAGGCACTTGGCGGTGATCTCCATATCGGCGGTTTGGATTATCCGAAATCAAAAAATATGGTCAATTCTTTTAAAGGATAGATTAATGCTGGTATTGAACGAAGGAATAATAAAAATTTTCATTTTTGACAAAATGGCGTCTACTTGAAAAAATTTTTTCGTTTTTTACTAAAATTTTCGCTCCAAATTGTTTAAAAAAAATAGTAATAATTTTTGTAAACCTTATTCCTTCGTTCAATACCTGAGGAATATATTTGAGAAGATTGTGTGAAAATTTGAGACCGATCGGTTCAGCCATTTCTGAGATATCGAGATCACCGACTATGAAAACACCGTTTTGAGATAAACGCGTTTGAAGTTTCGGAAGTAGTTTACACATAGTTAAAAATTACTTACAAATTCAGGTGTATGTCCGAAAATATTTCTCGGATTTACTTCAAATTTTCAGAGAATATACTCAAATATATGTGCATTCCGAAAATGCAAAAAGAAAAAAATCGATTTTTTGAAATTTCTAACTGCGTATAACCCCTTAAACCAATCAAAACATTGATTTTTTTTCTTCATATATTCCTAAGGTGTATATTTTAAAGAATATACTTCTGAAATTTGACTTAGCAATTCGAAAAATTGGCCGAAATATAATCTTGTACATAGGACGACATACAAGTTAAACCTTTTATATTTCAGATCTGTATTTTTCAAACTGGTGACCCTATCTCGATAATCAATCAATCATCCGATCAACTTTTTACAAATTTTTACATGGATTCAGTAAACATCTATCGTTAATAATAGAGAAATTAAATGTTTATATATATATATAATATATACTCATTAAAAGAGATGAAAAAATATAGTAGGAACAATATAATTTTTTAGATATTACCATATTAATAATTTTCATATTTAATTATTTAATATGATACTGATGATAAAGATTAAGAAAATATTTCATTTTTTTAAATTTCAATTAATTACAATTAATGATCGGATTTATGGTCACTTATTGTACGAATTTTTTTACAATCTTATATATTACTCTATGTTTTTTGTAAATTAAACGGTTATTTTAATTTAAAAATAATAATATAGCGTTGAAAATGTCCAAAAATACATGTATATAATTTCAAAATGATATGTGAAATAGTTTAAAAAAATCAACAAAATACTCCTAAAATAACACATTGTTAACAATTTATTTAGGTATCAATACCTTGCAAATTCGTATACAATTAATTAGTACTCACGTTTTATGAAACACCTGTATATATAATGAAATACTATTATTGAACTTGTACCATTATTATTGTTTAATCAACTATACAGATTAAATAAAAACGATGTAATGACTACATTAAGAGTATGTTAAGTGACGAAATTCAATGCCGATTAAAACAGTGAAAAAGTACATCGTATTCATTTTCACTTTGACTTGCAGGTTCTCTCGCGTAGTGAAGATTTAAGACGCGCCTTACATGGCTTCAACGGGGAATCCCTCGACGTGGACCTCGCCCCACCCGACTTGATCGGCACGACAGAAATCCTGACGTACGAACACCGTGAACAACTGTGTCGTCATTTACCAGCGCGTGCCGAGGGATACGTTTGGACTTTGGTTTTCAGCACATCCCAACATGGGTTCTCATTGAACTCGATGTACCGTAAGATGGCACGGCTCGAGTCGCCTGTACTCATGGTTATTCAAGACACGGACAATAATGTAATTATTTTTATATAAATGAATCTTTTTCATCCCTATACTATATTTTTATAAAAATATTTCTTACTTTTTTACTAATTCACATTTCAATGACTATTCCATCATATTTAAGATGTACCATTATAATATCTATAATAATTGTTTGTTTTGGAACTGTGGCGGATTCATTTTAACACAAAGGAATTTTTATCTCCAATACCATAATGGTTATAAAATGTTCAATAATCACTTATTGTTTGTAACTATGTTGGCAGATACGCATTTCAATGGCAATGCCATCATCGTCGGAGCCTTTTTGTTAAAAATAGTTTTTAACAAAAAGTCTCTAGCAATGATGACATCGCCATCGAAATGCGCATCAGTCAACATAGTTATAAACAATAAGTAATTATTGAACACTACTGTATAACCATTGTGGTGTTGGGGATAAAAATTCATCTATAATGATATTAAATCTCTATTACTGTATCATTCTTGAAGAATTTTTTTCATATTGATTGATTTTTGACTATATATATATACACACATTTAATTGTTTTATTTATCTAGGTGTTCGGAGCACTCACATCATGCGCCTTAAAAGTAAGTGATCATTTCTACGGCACTGGTGAATCACTCCTCTACCGATTCACGCCCCAGTTTCAAGTTTACAACTGGACAGGGGAGAACTTATACTTTATCAAGGGAAACAATGAAAGTTTATCAATTGGAGCTGGAGAGTGAGTAGAAATTTTTAAATGCTTATTTTTTAATTATACCAACTCATTAAGTTTGTTCTGAGTAAAAATCATATTAATGTGGAACTGATTTTTGGCACATGTATTATCATATCCCAGTTTAACAAAGATCATATTATAAAGACAATATTAACACTGAGTCACGGTTGAACCTTTTTTTTTTTGTTTTATTTTTTTTTTAATATTTAAACGACTGTGTTTTCAGTGGCAAATTCGGTATTTGGCTGGACGGTGACCTTTATCAAGGCCGCACAGAACCGTGTAAGACATACGGCAATGAAGCTCTATCACCGAACGAAGATTTTGTCGTGAAAACCCTCGAGTGTTGGGCGTTTGTGTGAACGAACGAGTAATTGAAAATGAATGCGGCGCCTCGATATTCGCATAACGCCATTTGTGATAATACTAGTTATTACTATTGAATGTGTTTTAATAAGCTGGTTTCTTGTCAGCACATGTCATGTATTGTATCGACTGCCATCGGGCCTTTAAAACAACACATGTATAAAAAAGATCCAACGCTGATGCACACATACCCGTCTGTTATACCTTCATTGTCTTTATCAATACAACAAAAAAGGATATATCAATTTCATATTTGAACCTTGAAAAGTTTCTAAAGAACATTAAGTCTGTTATTAAGATATTTTTTCAGAAATGTATATATAAATATATACATGTCGTATGTGTATGTATGTATGTGTGTGTGTTTATATATATATATATATATGTATATACACACATACATACACACACACACACTACATATACACATATTCATATATGTACATTTTTTTGCATATTTGCATTTTTCAAGGCAATGATAGTATTGGGTACATATTTAGATGATAAGAAATAAAAACATCAGCCAATGCATTAGTGACACATTCATCACTGCATTGTAATTTTAAGTAGAAATTAAATCAAAAAAAGTATCATTTGAGTAAATACTAAAGAGGTCGACAAAAAAATCAGTCGTATTTATTGGAATTTCGGATTTTCTGAAATATATAGTTTTTGATGTTAAGTATGTCATTTTTTCTGAACGAAACGATCGATTTTCGATTCGGTTACTGTCGTGATAGAAGCGCCAAACACTGATCGTGTCAGCCATACATTCGAGAGGAATCGATTCCGGTTCTTTGTTTTCGTGTAAACGTTCGATTGCAGTTAGATATGATCGTTACGTACCTCGAAGAAATTTGTTTTGAATTAGTGAGACACGTCTGTTATCGCTGCTATGTCGTAGGCATTTAAAATACGAATACGATCTGTAGAATAAAATGTAGACTCGCAAAACGAATATCTGTTGTATTCTTTGTAGATTGTTTTCACGTATGCGTATGCTTCTTAAAAAGAACATTTATATATATATATATAATAACAAATTGTTATCAGCCGCTCAGGTTTAATTGCAAAAAAATCGAGATAATTATTTTATCCGAGTATATAAACATAAATGTCGCAGAACGATTGCCTTGATTTTGTTTCCGATCGATCCGCTACTCTAACGGATTCTCGACTAGAATATCCGAGAATTCGATATATATTAATGTATGCACGATTTTAGTTTTTTAGTTTAGCGTTAGACATGTATTTATTTCTTACTTTTAAGTTTTGTTAATATTTAATCACTTATTATACAAATATTAGTTATTCAAATAATTGAAAAAAAAATAATAGAATATTTTTGTTATGTCAAATATCTATGTGTCAATAAAAGAAATGTTGTTTCATGTATATTAATGATGTTAACATTAGTTGAAAATGTTTGTGTGTTTTAATAATACATATTGAGCAAAATACAAATAAAAGAAAGCAAATGAAAAACCTCAAGATATATTCAGTTGCTCGGCGGTCGTATCGAGTCGATTTTCGACAGGAGCCGGGTAACGTCGAGATTTTTATACGGAACGTCCGACTCGAACCCGGTAACAAACCGTACAGGATATTATACGAAATATATTGCCGGTTACGCTTTAGATTCATTAGCGATAGTACGAGAATCAAATTTCACGTCGAGCGAATTGCGGCACGACGACGGCTTTTTCTAAATCGGTCGACCGGTACGTGTCCCGAGTTCGTTATGTTCGACTCGTCTCCATCATTGAATTTAACACGTACGATTATCACTGTCTGTTCTGTCTATAACGACAGCAAATCTAACTGAAACATTCTTTCTCGAATTGTGTATAACATAAGAAAGATCAAATTAGAAAACAGGGTAAATAACTAAAATTGAAATTTAACCCTATTCGTTTTGTAGTTGCAATGAAGTGGGTACAGAATATTTGATAAGAATATAAATCAATGAAACATATAATGGTACATCGGAGTTTTTACAACGGATCCCGTTCATCGGAAATATCTTACGTGTTTCTTTTTTAAAGCGTCGTTTATCGATTTATCTACATGTTTAATTTATTCGTTCGACCTAAAACCTCAGCATATCAAACTAATACCCTTAGTAAAAATCGTCAAACTTTCAATAATAATATTTTCTCATCGTCGGTATGTTAATCGTTACAGAATATTTACTATATTTTCAAAGTATTTTGAACATTAAAAACATCTATAAACTCATAGGCTGGAATACATCAAAACATGGTACAAATTTTAATATTTTTATATCGTGGAGAATTTTTTTGAAGGGATCAGATTTTGATATTTATAAAATTTTATTAAATTCCCTATTGTATTAATTTAATAACTGGCTGACATATCCTTTGTTTCATTAATAAGTATATTTACATGTAAGACAAACGCATAGAAAATGTTTTGTCCGGAAGTAAAGCGGGTGATGGATATGAATACAGTCTATAGGAATACGTATTAAAAAAGCATCTTATTTTTAAACGAGTATAAAGTTACCTCCATATATAAAATTAATTTATTATAATTTTACAAATATATATTACTTTTTAAGCATATAAAATCACTACGTATTTATTTAATTATATAAATAATGTACGATCATCGCTCGACACTACGAGTGAAACGATTATCGAAACGCCAGTTATTTTATATGCTTATCGAAATACATATTTTAATAAATATTGTAAAATGAACTTTTTGTTTTATTTTATGTGAGACTAACTCGTCGGTCCTGCTGTTCATTCGAGCTCTTTTTGATTACCTAACCGGTCAACTTTAAGTCTATTGTTCTAAAAGCACAAAACGCATTTCCCATGTAAATATTTATAATGAAAATAATGTGAGTTGACATGGTATTTAAAAACATGTACTTTTACAACGAAATATTTACTGTATCATTAAATGTTTCTTTTAATAAATGTGATTCAAAGCAGCACCTGAACTTAATTAGAATGGTATTATTTTAATAGAGAATGGAGGTGAACAGAGATCTAAAACTGAATTTTAATAAATTTTCTTTTTTTAAAAAAAAAAAACTTAATAATGTGGGTAAGAAAGATATTGGTTGTTGGATTGTTATATTCTCAAATGCTATTTTGGCTAAAGTCAATTGGATCTATAGTACTATTTGTAGAATTATATATGATAATATAGAGAAACAAATAATTTTGTAGGTAATATAAAAATTAGCATTGTGATTAGATAAATAGAAAATGATAACGCTTAAAACCTCTACGAGATAACATATGAATATTAAGCATATATTATTTTAAGATAGAAATTAATATCTCATGAGGATACTCTGTCGCTATTGAAGCAAAAAAGAAAAATGTATCTAGTGTCAAAAAAAAAATAAAATATATATATATATATATATATATATGTATGTATGTATGTATATATATAAATATTTATATATACATTGATATACTTGTTAAGGCCTCTGTTTAGATAAACTCTCTCGACCAATATTGATTAAACCTTAATAAAAAAGGCATGTTATAAAGAATTTTTTTATCTTTTGGAATACTTAAAAAAAAACTAAGCTAAAAAGAAATACAAAACGATCTTATTTAAGGTAAAAGAGGCTAACTGCTACACTTTGATCCTATTTTCTAGGCTCATGATCGATAATTATTTTTCTCAGAGTCTACCCATCAACTTATGTATATTTTCATATACTTTCGTCACACAAGCAAACTGAAATAGTTTAACAATGATACATGTTCATTTTAAAACTTTTTATTTGTAAAAGAATGAAATATTTTGTAGTTCTGACTTGAAGATATGTAAAGCAAATATAGTCACAAATAACTGCTAAAATATGTCTATTGAGATTGTTTATAATATTGTATTAAATTAACAATATAATCAAGTTATATAAAGTGATTTGAAGCTTTTATTGTTTTTGCCAAATATATTTAACATATGTCCAGTCGTTATTTTATATCCGTACGTGCCCTTACACTTATTTGAATGTTTATGGTTTTATAATAACCCAATCTTTGATTTTAATTATTACTACTTTGTGCACCTAATGCCATGTTTTCGTAGGTAAAGGTGAGTTAAGAAATAGATGTTTCTTATTTATGAAAATCACTATAAATTAGCATGCATGTTACTTGAAATCAAATAATTACAAGTTTTTTTCATTGGAATAGTATTTCTAAATTAATAATAAATAAAAAATAAATAATTAAGTAACCTAGTCTGATAACAAGTACAGCAATACCTCGCATAGTCCGGCTAACCGGTTTCACTACTAATCAAAACACTAACTACATACAGAAAACATTAAATGGTTCCGAACAAATTTTTTCCCCTGTTTTTCAGTAAATAAAACGTGGGTAACATATTCAAATGTTTATATGTATTAACAAAACAAAATCAGGGGTTTCTATACATTCATTTTAAATACAATTGTTTTTATTTTAAAAAATGCATTTATTCATTATTCATTTTTTATTACCAAAAAATTGCAATAAAAATCACTGCACTTTTTTTCTTTTTGGTTGTTCTCCTCATACATTTCCATGTAGCAACGAATTGCATTGTTTATCGTTCGGCAAACTGTAAGGCTACGTTCGATATTGGGATCGAATTCTATAATATCGTCAGACACTTTTCCGACCATTCCGATAATTTTTAAAAGTTGTTCGGCCGTTAAGTCTTGCGTAGGCTCTTTGACACGGTCGTCGTTGTCCGACTTGTCCTCCCATTCTTCGTAAGCTCGTTGCTCGTCTATGTTGATGAGTGTTTCGTTATCGAGCTCGTTCGTATTAGATCGAATGCATTCGATCACGTTGGCAGAATTCAGATCTTCGAAACCGAGTCGCTGTCCGAGCTCCACTATGTTATCGGTGACTTCGGCTAAATGCGTTTCAAAACCGACGAAATCGTTAGCACAATGCGGTATGATATGTTTCCATACGGCTCTCATACTGCTCGGTGTCACTTCGTGCCATGCTTCGCCTATATTTTCCATGGCGTTTCTGATGTTGTAACTCTTCCAAAATGCTGTTAAAGTAGACGCATTTTCTCCTGTCGTTGCTTTAATGGCTTGTGAAAAAATACGGCGCAAATAATAACTCTTAAACGTTGCAACGACACCTTGATCCATCGGTTGAATCAGCGACGTCGTATTCGGCGGAAGAAATGTTATTCGAACATTTTCATTTAAATCGTTAAGACCGGTCGGATGACTCGGGGCATTACATAAAATCAATAAAATCTTAAAATCTAACCCGTTTTCTCGGCAATACCATTCTGTCGTAGGGCAAAAATAGTTCGTGAACCAATCTTCGAATAAAGTTTTTGTGACCCACGCTTTCTTATTAGAACGCCACAACACCGGGAGATTATTTTTCGATACGCCTTTAAGAGCTCGAGGATTTTTCGCACGGTACACGAGCATCGGTTTAAGTTTGAAATCCCCTGCTGCATTTCCACCTAATAATAGCGTGATACAATCTTTTGAGATTTTATATCCGGGGCACGACTTCTCATCGGCCGCTATAGAAGTGCACGACGGCAACTTTTTCCAAAATATTCCTGTTTCGTCGACGTTGAATATCTGTTCGTCTCTGTAGCCGCCTTTTTCTATTATTTCAGATAAATCCTTCGGATATCTTAAAGCGGCCTCTTTATCCGCACTGGCAGATTCACCGACAATACGCACGTTGTGAATACCGGTCCGTTGCTTATAACGAAAAAACCATCCACGACTTGCCGTAAAAACTTCACCGGCTCCATCGCCTTCGCTTTCTACTTCATCGATAGTCTTCAAGTCGTTATAAAGACTTAACGCCTTGGCTTGTATTTCCGTTCGACTAAGTGAAACTCGTTTTTGATTAAGGTCCTCGATCCATATGGATAATAGCCGCTCCATGTTTACCATTCGAGTATTTCTAATTTTGGTCACTACTTTTGATAAATAAGACGCCGTAGCCATACCTTGCAATTTGTACTGACCTTTATTTTTTACAAGTTTTCGAACCGACGACTCATGCATTCCTTTTTCTCTTCCTATTTTGGCAAAGGAAGCACCTTCTTCATGAAGCTTAATTATATCGAGCTTTTGTTCCAAAGTAAGCCATTTGCGTTTTTTGGTCACAGAATCACTTTCACACTTTCTTTTTTCGCTCATTTTTTTAAATGGGTTACTGAAATGTCATTATCAAAAATTTGACGTTACTCTAGAGTTGCGAATCGAAAACTAATAGAAAAAGAAAAAAGATCACAAAACTAGAACTGCGCATGCGATGCGCCAATGTGCATATACGAATTCGGTTTTCTTTTTTATGTTTTCATAATAAAGGAGAAAACTTGAAAATTTGTATATAAAAATAATTTCATGTATTAATTTTTTGGGATTTTTCAAGAAAAACTTTTTAATAAAATTTTTTCAAGTAAAAAAATGTTTTTTGGGGATATTTCAAACAGAACTATAATGAAACCGGACTAATCGAAGCCGGACTATACGGGTGTAAATGTATTTGCGAAGATAGCACAACAAATTAGAGGTGATTGAGCCTTTCACCTATTATTTCTATTCCTTATATACTAACACATCGTATGCAGGAAACGTCTAAAACTTTTTCAATTGTTAATTTTCTTCGTTGACAGTTCTTAACTCATTGTTTGCAGGGAACGACTAAACACGTCTTTCGCATACTATCACTGGAGTGCAGCAGTCGACAAAATGCGGTTTTTACAAATTAGCGGTATGGTTTGGAGAACGTGTAAATACGGGTATTTGGCAAAGTAAAAATTATGCATCTTCTATTTTTAATTTTATTTTTATAATTTTGCGAGCATATTTGAAAAAAATCAAGAAAAACTTTTTAATAGGATTTTTTCAAGTAAAAAAAATTTTTTTTTAAATTTCAAACAGGACTATAGTAAAACCGGATTAATTGAAGCCGGACTAAGCGAGATATTGCTGTATTATTTACTATGTAAAATTTTATGTTTGCATGTATATATATATGCATACATACATACGCTTGCATATAAATAAAAATAACATTGACCAAAGAAGTAGATTTTACATGTCCTTATAATAATAATCAAAAAAATGCTTCCCCTTTTTTTCAATTATTAAAGAAGTAAATAGCCTGATTTTCTAAAATAAAAAACGATGCTACATTAATGTAATTTTCCAATCATTTGTACTATATCGTTGCCACGCAGCATTCTTTAAGAAGGGGGAAGGGTCGTGGCTTATCATGGTCGACGAATCGAAGTTTTGCATATAGCCGGTGTTTGATTTAAAATCTTTGAGTAGGTTATATTTTACTCATGAAACAACTTCAGTTTACATAAAACGGATTCATTTTAAAATCGGTAATATCCTACTATTGAATATCTGTCTTTATAATATAAAAATAACATAATTTGTACAACGTGTACTCTTAACCTTTTTTAGTGTCAACATGTTAGGCTTATTACCTAAAGGTCGGGGAATGCGAATGTCAGGTGAAAAACAAGAAACGTTGATAACTTTGTCGATATTATCTTTAGCAGCCATTCTTTGTAAGTCTCGATCGAGTTTTCGTATCGGTACGATATGCTAACCGAGTGATTTTGTAGCGTTCGCAACACGTCTGTTCTCTGTTTTACGATTTGAAAGTGTCATACACGAGTTCGATCCTTATTTCAATTACCGTACGACGAAGTATCTAACTGAAAATGGTTTCTATTCGTTTCACAATTGGTTCGACGACAGGGCTTGGTACCCTCTGGGACGTATTATCGGCGGAACGATTTATCCGGGTCTGATGGTCACGTCGGCCGTGATCTATCACGTTCTCAGAATCGTTAATATCACGGTCGATATCCGTAACGTTTGTGTTTTCCTAGCGCCGTTGTTCTCTTCGTTCACGACGGTCGTTACTTATTTACTCACGAAAGAAATAAAGGTAATGTCGTTTATTCCTTATATACGTGTCGTAGTATGTTTCTCTATTGGATTGTTTGTTAGAATTCTGGAGCAGGTCTAGTTGCAGCTGCGATGATTTCTATAGTACCTGGTTATATTTCTCGGTCTGTAGCCGGTAGTTATGACAATGAAGGTATTGCGATATTCTGTATGCTTCTAACTTATTATACGTGGATCAAAGCAGTTAAAACCGGTACTATTTTATGGTCTACACTCGCAGCATTAGCTTATTTTTATATGGTAAATAATTTTATAGTTTTTTTTTTTTACACAATAATAATACATTTTCAATGTTTAAAAAATGAAATTAAATAAATATTTTTTATTTTAGGTATCTTCATGGGGAGGATACGTATTTCTTATTAATTTAATACCTTTACATGTATTGACACTTATGGCTACTGGTAGATTCTCACATCGAATCTATGTTGCATATAGCACACTCTACTGTGTTGGAACAATCTTATCGATGCAAATTCCTTTTGTAGGATTTCAGCCAGTACAGAGTTCTGAACATATTTTGGTTAGTAAAAAACTTCATAATAATAATAATTTTAAATATAACGTATATAATTTAATTGAAATTATTTCATAGGCATTAGGTGTATTTGGTTTATGTCAGATACTTGCATTTGTCGATTATATACGTAGTAAAATGTCTCCTGCTGATTTTGATGTTCTTTTCAATGCCCTTGTTTACTCGATGGCAATAGTATCAATCGTACTTGGAGCTATACTCACTCTTTCAGGTTTGTATAATCATAGATATGAATACATATTTTTAAAAAAATATTCCTAATGTTTTTTTTTTTTTTTAGGAAAAATATCACCTTGGACTGGCAGATTTTACTCTCTTCTTGATCCATCTTATGCTAAAAATCATATTCCTATAATTGCATCTGTATCTGAGCACCAGCCTACATCATGGAGTAGTTTCTACTTTGATTTACAAATTTTAGTATTTCTGTTCCCTACAGGATTATATTTTTGTTTTGCAAAATTATCAGATGCAAATATTTTCTTAATTCTTTATGGTGTGACTAGCATATATTTTGCTGTGAGTCAAATAATTTGTTTATTATCTTGCTTATATTTCTGATATAATTTTAGTAACTGAAACAAATGTATTTTTTAAGGGTGTAATGGTACGTCTCATGTTAGTATTAGCTCCGGTAATGTGCATTTTATCAGGCATAGCAGTATCGTCTTTACTACATACGTATATGCGACAAGCACGTGATTCACAGAAACCTACTGACCGTAAATCAAAACGTATTGAAAATAATTATGTTATGAGAAATGAAGTAAGTAAAGATAATTGTACTAGTACGTTATAAGGTTTATATTTAATCGATATATATTTCAGATTGCAACGATTTTCATCGGCATGATGTGTTTTTTGCTTATCTCTTACACTTTTCACTGTACTTGGGTTACATCCGAAGCATATAGTTCTCCTAGTATTGTTTTATCTGCTCGGTCACATGATGGTGGTCGTATTATATTTGATGATTTTCGTGAAGCTTACTGGTGGTTAAGAATGAATACTCCTGAAGTTAGTTTGAAGAAAGTTTTTCAATAATTATTGTATAATATTATGTGTTTTAAATATTATTTTCCTTTTGTAAGGACGCAAAAGTTATGTCGTGGTGGGATTATGGGTACCAGATAACAGCTATGGCAAACCGCACTATCTTAGTTGATAATAACACTTGGAATAATACTCATATATCTAGAGTAGGACAAGCAATGGCTAGTTCAGAAGATAAAGCGTATGAAATTATGCGTGAACTTGATGTCGATTACGTATTAGTAATATTTGGAGGCTTGACGGGATATTCTTCGGATGGTAAGATAAACCGAGCTCATTTTTTTAGGGATATATTTCTCCAAAGACCTTTTTTATATATAGATAATATTTGTGTGATGATTTGATTTTCATGAATCAAGTTGAGTTTATTATGAATTCCTTGAAAAAAAATGTGTGATTTTTATACACTTTGATCGCTGATTTACATTTATTTATTGATCTAAGTTTATTATTCGTACAATTGTTATTTAGGTAATTATATAATTTTGAATTATCGTAGATATTAACAAGTTCTTATGGATGGTTCGTATAGGAGGCAGCACAGATCGTGGTGCACATATTAAAGAATGGGACTATTATTCACCTAGTGGTGAATTTCGTGTCGATAAAGAAGGTTCTCCTACATTATTAAATTGTCTGATGTACAAAATGTGTTATTACCGGTTTGGACAAGTATATACAGAAGGAGGTATTAAAATACTGATATTTTTAAATAATTTTTTTTCTCTATACAAGAAGAGATAAAACTTATACATCATTCAGGAATCATTAAAAAGATAAAGTATCTCTTTATTACAGGTAAACCGCCTGGTTACGATCGAGTCCGTAGTGCAGAAATCGGCAATAAAGATTTTGAATTAGACGTATTAGAAGAAGCATACACGACCGAACATTGGCTCGTACGCATTTACAAAGTGAAGGATTTACGTAACCGAGGTGCCTAAGTGGTCGAAATCACTCCAGAATCAGTTGTAAACGATTTATAAAATTGGTTTTATAAATGAAATACACCTTATGCTTATTTTACAAAAAAAAAAGTAATTGTAACTAATAAATAACATTTATATATTTTCTTTATATTGTTGATGATACAAAAAATTCATTCAGATTTTTAATATATTTTCTATACTGTAAGTATATATGTATACTTTTTTGGTATTAAATAGTCAAACTTGTGTATGATTCGTAAAGAATTTAGTCATATGCATTTATGTACACACTGGGAATATGTTCCCAGTAGTTTTTTTTTTTTTTTTTTTTTAACTATTACTGTAACATGAAGTACGGCATTGCATCCGGCTGTAATTATTATTATTTAAACTATCACATGAAATAAATGTTTTATATTTAAAACTAATTGATATATAAAATAAAATTTGGTTATTTTTTCGTATGTGTAATATTTATTTTATAACAATATAACTAAGTGGGTAAGCCTCAAATATAATTAACATTGATTGTATTAATGAGAATTAATAATTATATTTTTTTAATTAAAAAAATATATAAGGGATAGATTAGGAAAAACTGGACGTTATATATTGAGAAAATATTAAAAATAAAAAGATAATTTAAACATTATCGACCCTATCAGTAGCCTATATTATCTTTCATAAGTACAGTTAATATCTACAATAATTCAAAATTATGTAAACTACCTAAATTGCAATTTTAATATACTTATCTAATTCATATATTATGTATATTAAACATTTATATTATGTAATAAATTTATAACTATATATACCGTTCAGATTTTGAACATTGTAACAATTCAAACCTATTGATTTGATTGTAAATATTGTCTTTTAAAATGAAACCAAAGAAAAAAAACAAATTTTTTGTTAGTATACCTAATTTCGATGATGGTAAATGATAATTTCTTTTCTATTGATTTTGTTTAATGTCTGTATAATATACTACAATTTATTTTAAAATTTAGATAAAAAGGTAAAAGCACTGAGGAAAGAAATTGAAGAACTAAGAAAAAATATATATAATCTCTATGAAGAAAGGTGGCAGTTATTAAAACAATGTCCACAAGAGCCTGTAATAGATATCACTAGACAAAAAAGAAAAAATGTCACCTTTCTTAATGTAAGACTAAATCAGTTTAGCTCCACAATTTGTAATTAATATTAATTTAGCATGTACTATAACATAGTCGTATTACAAAATAAAACTGTACAGGCGGGAAACTTATCATCTTCCGACCAACAAATTAAAATGAATTTGAAAATCCATGAATTTTTTGGATCGTATGCAGAATGGGTATCCGAGAATGAAATCGTAGTACATTTGTGCATTCCGTCCGCTTTAAATAAAACTAAAAGATTTTCAGTGAATCTAATGCAAAATCAAAATAGTACATGAAAAGTAACCGAATTTAATTATCTTTTTTTCAATTAAAAACATCTTTTCAGACCTGTGGAATGTTATCAAATGTAACCTTCCTACATATATCAATACAGAAGATGTTTTTAATCATTTTCCTAAACACCTCAGCATCATTCAGGTACGAGATATTATAAAAAAGGTTAGAGATACATGTTCTTCATATGAAAATCGTAAAAAACAGTTTGAAATTTTCAAGGTAATTTCAACTATTCTTATTTTTTGTTTAATGTATTGTCGAGTCGTTTGAAAATAAATATTGATGTTACTTTTATTTAGAAAGATTTCAATAACGCTTTAGATATATCAGTAAGTCCTTGTTATCGATATATCGATATTCTGGTACGTTTGGTCAACAGTAAAAATAATGAAACTGTGAACTCTGAAATTAAATTAACTTTTCCACCACTTGGTATACGACCACAGAGTTATGAAGTAAAAAGTGAAGGTACTGATATGAATAAAAATTGAAAATTAAATTTGTTGTTTAATATTTATTAATCTGGTTGTATTATTTATTTATAGATCTATTAGAAGAGGAAATATCTGAGTTGAAAAAACAATTAAAACCGTTATTGAAAAATGAACTGATAATTGGATTTCAGAAATCTTTGTTAAAAGAAAAGAATCAATGTATGTTTTATATAACATATAATTAAAATAAAATTACATTATATTATGAATTTACCTACATTATGTATTGAATTTGATTCAGATTAAGATTGTATAGTTATATTAACAAATTTACACTAAAATTAGCTAAAAATTTCTCTAAGGTACAAAATATTCAGGTTACTCTTAAGATTGATTTGGCTTGATGAATAAAAAAATTGGAGTTATATAAATAAGTTATAATTTTTTTTTTAATAAATAAAAATCTTTTAGTCACTGAAAAAAAAGTTGTTCTTTCTGCATTAACACAAGTTTATATTTTTTCTTTCTAATGTTAATTTCTCATTTCTTTCTTCATTTAGATTCATTTCTTCTTTACTAGGTTATTAGGTAACAATCTTCATTAAATAATTTAAAGTCTACATTTGCAATTCTCTGACCTATCTGTGTTAATACTCCAGGCTGATTCATTACTAAATTAAACACTACCAAATGTGTCAACTTATCTAAATCTTCTCCCTGGATTTTATAAATTGAATTGTCTGCACCATACACCTTAAACAGTAAATAAAATTTGTAGCCAAAATCAACATTTGGCCATTTCTAATTAAATACAGGTTTATTCCAAGAAATTTCTAATGTTATATTAATAGAGTTTCGTGCAGAGAGAAAACCTGACCAGAGTTTGAATACAAAGTGAGGTGCCATTATAGCTAGCATAATTAGAAGTGTCTACAATATTCATTTATATTTACCAAATGCTATAACGTCTAGAGTCCATCTGTCTCTCATAATGAATTTGTTAATCCTTTCATTTTAAATATAGCTACACTCATTTGCTGTGATATTGAATAATTGAACATAATATTTTCAATATAATAATTTGAATCTTATCAACAGCTTTTCTGTTTTTGAAATTCGTTTGAAATAAATAAACACTGGTGGGTTAGCTTTGTAATGAATAAACTCCTGAATTGTTAACCAGAGTTTTTGTTGCCAGTTCAAAATCACAGGAAAAAAAGCTAATGTCCAATTGCATCTGAAGTCCAATTGTTGATATACTCCAGTAGCAATTGTAAATTATTTCAAAAATTGGTTTTATAAACAAAATACGCCTTATGCTTATTTTACAAAACAAAAGTAATTGACTAATAAATGACATTTATATATTTTTTTTATATTGTTGTTGATAATACAAGTAAGTTATTCAGATTTTAAATATGTTTTCTATGCAGTATTGACTACGCTTATACTGTAAGTATATATGTCTAATTTTTTGGTATTAAGTAATCAATCTTGTGTATGATTTATAAAGAATTTACCCATATGTATTTGTGTCACGTAGGAGATATGTTCTTAGTAGTATTTTTTTAAAAACTATTATTGTAACATGAAATACGGCATTACATATGGCTATAATTATCATTATTTAAACTATCACATAGAATGAATTTTATATTTAAAACTAATTTATGTATAAAATAAAATTTGGTTATTTTTTCGTACATATGGCATTTATTTTATAACAATAAGACTAAGTGGGTAAGCCTCAAGTATAATTAACATTGATTATACTGATGGGAATCGACAAATATATTTTTTAATTAAGAAATTCACACTATAAGGGTTAAATTAGGAAAAATTGTACGTTTTGTATGTTGAGAAAATGCTGAAGAAAATTAACTCTTTGAGTACTATGGGCGCTTATATACGCTCAGAGAAATAATCTCATTATGGGTTATGGGCGCTTATATGTGCTCAGCGAAATAAGCTCAGTACGACCTACGAGCACTCAGAGAAATAAGCTCATTAAGGCTTATCGGCGCATATACATGCAATTAGAGTTGAACGTTCGTTGATATTAAATAGTGTATTGTGATTTATAGTTTTTATACCTTAAATAATATGGTGCCACAAAAACGGAAACGTAATTTCAAGCAGTACCGATACAGAAAGTGAATCATTATCAGATATTGACAATTTATTGTGTAATGAAATAAAAGGTAAACGGATTAGTTATTCCTCTTCATCGAGCGAATCAGAGGAACTGGATTCAAGTGATCAAGTAATTTCTAGCCAAAATCTTCCGAACAAAATTAAAAGACTTAGACTAGCAAGCATTTTTTCGGAATTGAATTCAAATGATACTGAAGTTTTTCAAAATACCTCCGGAACGTCTTCTAAATTTATATGGCCAAGGAGTAACTTAAAACCTAAAATACATGACTTTGATGAAAGCAATTCGGAAATCAAAGTTGATTTAAATTTAAATTCAACATCGTATAATGCTTTTAAAATATTTTTTTCCAAAGAGGGGGTGCAGCTTATTGTTGAAAGAACAAATGAATATGCAAATACAATGAAAAATATGGCATCCACAGAACCGAACTGAAAATGTACTTTAAATAATGAAATATACGGATTTTTTGCTGTCACGAGTAAAAAAGTTATCTTTAAAAGAGCATTGGTCTAAAAACAAACTAATAAAAATTGAAGTTTTTTCACGAATTATGTCAAGAGATCGATATTTGATATTGTTGCAAGTACTGGATTTCCAGAATGAGAATACAACTGATTCTAATGACCCGCTAGTAAAGATTCTTCCAATTATATACAAGATTAGAACTGCGTGTTCAATAGCATTTTATCCATATAAAAATTTGTGTATCGATGATTTGTGTATAGCCTTTTGTTGTTCAAAGGAAGATATTTTTTTAAACAGTATATACCGTCCAAAAGAAGTAGATTTGGTATAAAGTCTTTCCTATTATGTGATTGTGAGACAG
The DNA here is from genome assembly GCA_029203775.1 of Neoneuromus ignobilis. Lineage (NCBI taxonomy): Eukaryota > Metazoa > Arthropoda > Insecta > Megaloptera > Corydalidae > Neoneuromus > Neoneuromus ignobilis. The sequence continues at coordinate 6,140,760 of CP092096.1, read as the reverse complement.
GATATATTCTCGATTTTATTATATATACTGGGGCAAATAGTAATATTACTGAAAACGAAAACATGGGAAAAATTGGGAAATCCGGCGCTGTTGTTATGACCCTCATGAAACCATATCTGAACAAAGGACATACATTAATTACAGACAATTGGTATTCAAGTCCAGAACTATTTATCCACCCGTCTTCATCAAAATTAAACAAATGCATATAATATTGTCGGAAAAAATTGAGCGCAAATACCGAATATAGATGAAAAAAGAAAAAATCAAGAATTAGTATTCCGATCAACGGAAACCTTATTGGCAATGAAGTGGTGTGATAAGAAGGATGTTTGGATGATTTCAACTTGCCACTCAGCAAAAAGTATAGAAATTGGAAAAATAAATTATAAAACAAAATTACCGGTTAAAAAACCAGAATGCATTATAGATTACAGTCACACTATGAGAGCTGTTGATAAAAGTGATATGATAATAAGCTCAATTAAATCAGTAAGAAAAACAGTTCAATGGTACAAAAAAATATTTTTTCATCTATTAGATATATCAGTTTATAATGCATATATTTTGTATAAAGTTGCGACAGGCAAGAAGATAAATTTTTCAACATTTCACCTTGAACTTATAGAAGAAATTTTAAAAGCACGCCCTCAAAATACATCAATACCATCAGGAAGAGGTGCTACAAGTTCTGAAGTCACTGCATTTCGATTAACTGAAAGGCATTTTCCTTCTATATAAGTAATACTGTAAAATTAAAGAATGTCAGACGAAAATGTGTCGTGTGCGTAAAGCACAACAAAAGGTCGAAATCACGATATAAATGCCAAAAATGTAACGTAGGACTTTGCATTGATAAATGCTTTGAAATATACTACACCAAAATCAAAGTCTAGTTCAACTTTAATATATCTTATTTATAATGGATTAAAGTTTTATATTATTACATTAACACATTGTATGCGGGCAACGTCTCGACAACGTCTTCGCATATTATTACTAGAGTGCGAAAGGCGTCTTCGAGACGCGTTCCCCGCATACGATGTGTTAAAATTATCAAATGAGATGATCTAACATTTTAGGAATTTACTATATTTTTTGGTTTGTTATCTTTGAATTTACTATTTATGTTTATGTTGTCTGTGAAATTACTTTTTACATTTATGTTATCTGTGAATTTACTTGTTTGTTTCTATAAATAAATCATGTAACCACTTTGAACAGAAGGCATTTAAATAAGTACACTCATCTTCCACAACAAATGCACGAAAAAGTGGTCGTCCACAGAGGTACTTTACTTATACTTTTGCTCGGTCATATATAGCTTTTTTGCATTGAGCTGCTCCGTACCGAAAGGGTTAAAGACCTGTAATTTAAAAATTATCGACCATATCAGTGGCCTGCATTATCTTTAATATGTGCAGCGCAGTCTGTGCTGCCAATAAGAACCATCATTAAGAAATTGTTAATGTGTACAGTAATTCAAAATTATACAACTGTAGAGATTGAAATTTAACATATGTATTTGTCAAATTCACATATTATGTGTATTATACATTTATATTATATATTATATATATAACATATGTATAAATATATATATTATATAAAAAATGTATATATTATATATACCTCTCAGATTTTGAACATTGTAACACTTCAAACTATTATATATAATTGTACACATTAATATTAAGAATGGAATCTCAGAAAAAAAGGAGGTTTTTTGAAAATGAAGAGAATTTAGATGATGGTAAGTGATATTAATTTATTTTCTGTTGATTTTGTTTAATATCTATAATATCTTATTCTTTATTTTAAGATTTAGATGAAGAAGTAAGAATATTGAGGAAAGAAATAAAAGAATTAAGAAAAGATATACACAATCTCTATAAGGAAAGGTGGCAGTTATTAAAAGAACGTATTCCAGAACCTGTAAGATATGAAACTATACAAAAAATGAAGAAAGTCAATGCTCCTAACGTAAGACTGGATTAGTTTTTAGTTCCACAATAATAATTTTAATCTGTAACTAATATTAATTTGGCATCTACTGTAATATTGTCACATAAAATAAAACTTCACAGGTGGAAAACGTATCATTTGCCGACCAGCAAATTAAAATGAATTTGAAAATCCATGAATATTTTGGATCATATGCAGAATGGGTATCTGAGAATGAAATCATATTACATTTGTGCATTCCATCTGCTTTAGATAAAATTGAAAGATATTCAGTGAAATTAATGCAAGATGAAGATGGTATGAAAAAAAATAACTGAAATAAATGATCTTTTTTTCAATTAAAAACATCTTTTCAGATCTATGGAATGTTATCAAATGTAACCTTCCTACATATATTAGTACAGATGTTTTTAATAAGTTTTCTAAACACCTTAGCATCCTTCAGGTTCGAGATATTGTAAAAAAGATTAGAGATACATGTTTTTCATATGAAAATCGTAAAAAACAGTTTGAAATTTTCAAGGTAATTTCAACTATTCTTATTTTTTGTTTAATGTGTTGTCGAGTCGTTTGAAAATAAATATTGATGTTATTTCTGTTTAGAATGATTTCCATAATGCTTTAGATATATCAGTAAGCCCTTGTTATCGATATATCGATATTCTGGTACGTTTGGTCCACACTAAAAATAATGAAACTGTGACCTCGGAAATTAAATTAACTTTTCCACCAGATGGTATACGACCACAGAGTTATGAAGTAAAAAGTGAAGGTACTGATATGAATAAAAATTGAAAATTGTATTTGTTGTTTAATATTTATTAATTAAGTTGAAATATTATTCATTTGTAGATTTATCAAAAGAAGAAATATTAATGTTAAAAAAACAACTAAAACCATTATTCAAATATGATCTCCTACATGGATTCCAAATATCAATGATGAAAAAAGAAGAATCAATGTTTCTTTTCTATAATAGTGAGAATTTAAGTGAGATCAGATTGTAATTTTATATTATATATTGACCAATTTATACTGAAATTAACAAAAAATTTCTTCTCTTAAGTACAAAATATTCAGGATACTCTTAGGAGTGATTGTCTTGACAAATGAAAGAAATTTGAAGTTTTATAATGAAAATGAATATTATCAGTAATTAAAAATTGAAAAAAATGCATAGCAAAAACAGTAAGATGAAAAAAAATGTTTTAAAATAATTAAGCTCTTGTTTCAATGTTAAATTATATACATATAAATAATATATATTTTTTTAGTACATTTAGTATATTTTTTTAATAAATAACATTCTTTTAGTCACTGAACGAAAAAATGTTCTTTCTGATTTCAATTACTATTTTCAGATAAGTTGCTTTATTAAACACTTATCGCTGGTAACTAAAAAATAGTTTATTTTAATCTATGTTCTTCAAGGCATTTACACACTAGTTTTAATTTTTTCTTGCTAATGTTAATTTCTCATTTGTTTCTTTATCTAGATCCGTTTCTTCTTGAGTAGTTTGTTGTGTAAAAATCTGCATTATCGCAGTACATCCTTTATATAATTTAAAGTCTACATTTGCAATTCTCCTTTGACCTATCTGTGCTAATACTTCTGGCTGATTCATTGCTAAATCAAAAGCTGCCAAATGTGTCAACTTATCTAAATCTTTTCTCTGAATTTTATAGATTGAATTATCTGCACCATTAACCTTAAACTGTAAATCACATTTATAGTCAAAATCAACATTTGGCCATTTCTGATCAAATACAGGTTTATTCCATGAAATTTCTGATGTTATATTGATAGAGTTTGGTGCAGACAGAAAACCAGACCAGAGTTCAGATGCAAAGTGAGGTGCCATCGGAGCTAGCATGATCAAAAGTGTGGATAACGCTCGTTCATATTGTTTACCGAACGCTATAACGTCTGGAGTAGCCCGTCGTAATGAATTCGTCAATCCTTGCATTTTAGATATAGCTACACTTAGTTGCTGTGATACTGAATAATTGAATGTAACACCTTTAATATAATAATTTCTTGAATCGTATAAATAATTTTCCTGTTTTTGAAATTCTTCTGAAGTAAGATCAACATCCGGTGAGATAGCTCTATAACGATTAAACTCCTGAATTGTTAACCAGAGTCTTCGTTGCCAGTTCAAAATCCCAGGAAAAGTAGCTGAAGTCCAATTACGATGAGAAGTAGGAGCAACATCTGCTAATATTAACAAGCGACTTGTGTCTACACTGTACTCTTCGAACATAGTTTTTGGATCCACACCGTTCAGTTTGGATTTACTCATTTTCTCCCAAGTTATAATTACCGGTCGTTTAGTTTCTGAATCGAACGCTGTACCTTTTTTAAAATTTACTTTTTCTATTTGACTTTCCGATATATATTTCCCAGTGTCTTTGATTCGATATGTACGACCCATGATCATTCCTTGTACTAAGAGACGCTTGAAAGGTTCTCTTTCTGGTACTAGACCATATGAATGAAGAAAATGATTCAAAAATCTAGCATAATATAAATGTAGTACTGCGTGCTCTTTACCACCAACATATAAATCAACAGGTGCCAAATCCATAACCTTATTTTTTGAGAACGGCTTATTATTATTTTTTGGATCGATATATCTCAAATAATACCAAGAAGAATCTACAAAAGTGTCCATTGTGTCTGTTTCACGTTTAGCTATAGCTCCACAAGTCGGGCATTTTGTGGTCAACCATTCTGTCATATTTTCCAAATGAGAAATACCTTTCAGAGAACTTTGATTAGTTTTTGGTAAACAAACTGGTAAATCTGTTTCTAAAACAGGCTGTACACCACATTTATTACAGTAAATAACAGGTATAGGAGTACCCCAATACCTCTGTCTGGATATCAACCAATCTTTTAATTTAGAACTAGTCCAATAACCACCGATATTTAATTTCTGAGCTTGTTCACAAACTTCCTGTTGTTTTCTCAAAATTTTTATATCTGAATCTAACTCGTTGAGAGACTCGCATATTGGTATTCTATTTTCCAGAGCAAAGATTTTGTCCTCATCACTAACAGCAGGTATACCTAAGTGACAATCTGTTCCTGGTTCATACTCAATTGCATCAGTAACATAAATTGGTAATGTCCTACCATTAAGAACATTGATTGCATTTATTTCTAACTTTTGAGTACCTTCACCACATTTGCTGTATATCTTTCCTAAGAAATTGGATGGAGATACTGCTATGAAACAAGCATTTGTTACATGTTCTGGATATCGAGTCCAAATCGAAAGATTTTCTTCAGAGTTCAATTGAAATTCAAAAATTACTCCATTACATTCACCGATCCAGTGTTTTTGTAATTTAATGATATCTCTCCAGTCTTGCAAAATAGGATCTTTCAATCCATCTAAAAGTGCTTTAGCAAATCTGGTTGTACGAATAAACCACTGTTTCAAAAACTTGTGTTCTACTTTGGCACCTGATCGCCATGAACGTCCATTATTATCTACTTGTTCATCAGCTAAAACAGTTTGATCGACCGGGTCCCAATTAACAAGTGAAGATTTGCGATAAACCAAACCTGCTTTATACATTTTTAGAAATAAGTACTGAGTCCATTTGTAATAGTCAGGATCACATGTAGTCACTTCTCGAGACCAGTCAAAATTACATCCTAGTCTTTTTAATTGTTCTTTCATGTTTGCAATATTTTGTTGGGTCCAAATGGACGGTTCAATATTATGCTCTATAGCTGCATTTTCAGCTGGTAATCCGAATGCGTCCCATCCCATAGGCTGAATTACATTCTTGCCATTCATATAATGGAACCGTGATATCGTATCACTTATTGTATATACACGAACGTGGCCCATATGCAGATTTCCAGATGGGTACGGAAACATTGAGAGTACATAAAATTTTATTTTGTCATTGTCTGGGTTGTAATTACAAACATTAATTTTGTCCTTCCAGTATGATTCAATGTCATGTTTAATGGAAGTTGTTAAATCTTCATTCCATTTATGAACCCCAGAGCAATATTTACATAATGTTGATTTTCTTAATAACCTAACATTAACTAAATTTTTAATAGTTTTGTTAAAAATAATCGACTTCATATTATCGGTGGATGAACGATAAAATATTTCAGGGCATGAAATTCATTTTTAATAAGTAAATAATGTGTATTTATAGAATTTTTTGGAATGAAAAATTTAAAAATACAACATAACCTCACATTACAAATCGCAATGGATATATTTGGAATATTTTTACAGTGGCTATATAAATGTTCATATAAAAATCAGAATTAAGTAGATAATGGTTCAGTCTCTGTGATTATATTGAAACTTGAGCTATATATTATCTTCAAACAAGGAGAAAAGTTCACAAAAATATTAATCGAGTAGCCATAGGTAATATATAGTATATATGAATATCTATTATGCAGTTAAAAGAACGGGTTTTAATGACGAGGGCATATAAGTTAGCGGGATAAATTTTGATAAAAAAAACTATTTTCCTGGATAATAATTGCTTCTAGATTAGTGTCGAACTAGTTAACCAAACATCAATTTCTCTATGAACACCAAATTGTCCTTAGTGATGTTTAGAAATAGAGAGTTAGAAAATATGAACAGAAATATTAGTATACTGGATTTTTTAAATATACGAATCATATCTTACCTTTCTTAAAAAAATAATGAGTCGATGTGGTGTGTTATCTGTTAAGATATTTTACCAGTATGCAGTGAAAGCAGGTGTTTGTGTTTTGATATTTGGGGTGTTTAGAAATGTGAGACCACGGGAAAATTTTCAAATAAACCCCTGATAAAATAAAGCATTCAGATTTCCGCTACTGTGTTTCCGTGTCACGTAAAAATTTTAACCCAACGCCGCTAAAGAAGTTTCACTTCAAAAACTTTCATTCACAAATTTCATTCTTAAATTTAAATAAAGCCTTAAGTGTCTAAATATCTAATTTTCAGAATAATATTCTGCCTTCGAATGTTGTTAACTCTATAAATAGGAAAAGAGGCGTGTAATTTGTAATTTTTTTGAGTGTGCATATATATATATATATATATATATATATATATATATATATATATATATGCATGTATGTAAGTTTTATTTTAAATTATTAAAATCACAATAATTAAAATAAGACATTTTTATTTTTCAATCAATCAACAGCGTTCAACAAAATACTGGGCAATCATCAATCCATCAGTCAACAACTGTGGCTCGAGGAGCTCTATCTGTCGTTGTTACAATCTCATGGCTAGAATTGGATGTTGTGCTTACAACATTCAGATTAGAACTGATGTTACCCAGTGTAACAAGTAACAAAGAAACCTCTAGTTCTCATTATCACGATATTTTATTGACAATCAAAAATTGATTGTCGCGTTTTTTATAGGTCTAAATAATTCCTAACGGAATTATTCGTCAACAATTAACGCGTGGATTATGTATGCTGTTCCCGTGGGAACAACCTTGAGAAAGTTACATGTGTTTCATATAACTTGTATGTATGTATGTATATATACAGATGAGCTAAAACTCATTTTCTGATATTAGATGCTTGATGATTAGAAGAAATGAGAAAGTTGTTGTACTTTTAAACCATTTTGTACAGATATTTAAACATGTTTGGACGCACAGTACATTATAAACTGTTCCAATCGAACATACCCGAATCCGAATCAGCTGTTACAATAACATACAATCGCGACTCAGTCATTTTTGTACCGTGTTTGTGTTCGTATCTTTGCGTCGTGTAGATAAATGAAAAATATAGTTTTGTGTGTATAATTTATAAACAGTGCTGAAAAAATATTGTGCTTATGTCTCATACGATTATAAATCCACTATAAGGGTGAGTCGTTGTTTTCTTTACATGTTTTTCTCATCTCTTATTGTATTCATTTCAATTTTTAACAGCGATGGGTATTAAATATTCACCCCGTCAGTCCCTTCCATCGGTTAATAATATTAAAATTAATACACATTATATATGAAATTGATCATTTACCAATAGAATTCTTCCTGTACAAAATATCGGATTATATCAAAATAATGCAGCACTATTAAATTATTTAGAAAATAACTATTAAATTATTTAGTAATAGGAAAAAATATTTTAATTCCAGTAAAGAAATTAACTTTTTTCTCGACAAATCACAATCCATTCAATTTTTATTTGTATATAACAAATAAATTTGTAAATATTTTTTTTAGTATGTAAACAAAGATATCAACATTTATTTATTTTATTTATCTTAAATGTATGTAAAATTATACGATATATACATATTCATATGTATATATATATATATATATATATATATATATATATATATATATATATATATATATATATATATATATGTACACAAACATACATACACACACACAGGGTGGCTTAAATGAGACTGAAGGATTTAATATGTGAACTCTAAATCCTTGAGTCACATTTGGGCTACCCAATATATAGCTATGAAATAGATCTCCTATAAATAGAGCAAGAAAATATTAAGGCTTTAAAATTATATTAATTAAATGTATCTAATTATTTTTATTAATTAACACCATTCTTATTTAAAAATAATAATAGTATAATTGAAATCTTTTTTTTAATAAAAAAAAGAAGCATTTGTAAAATTTGTCACTGATAAAATCTATGTTCGAAGAAAATAAATATCGAAAAAATCTAAAAATGAAAAATCAGTATTTGATTAGGAAATTATTTGCTCTAATTGCATGTAAACTGCTCTGCAAAATTAGTGAACTTTGCATAGAGTTTGTTATGATTCTATAAATTTGTCGATAAGTTTTTTATTTTTTTTTATTTCAGAGAGATTTTCTAACATTATTTTCTCTTATAATTCAATTAAATCTGTTTTATTATTTATCTTATTTGTAATTTTGGTGAACACATTTCTCTTGTATTTCCAATAAATGTTCAATGAGATTAAAGATTGAAAAATGGAGAAGTGATATAAACACATGCTTGTTTCGCAACCATATTCTCATTATGGACTTAACAGTGAACCAAAGTGAAACTCATACAGCCATGATATTTAATATGTTTACTGTGGAAAATTCATCACTAATTACAATTAAAATATTTTTATGTATTTATTAGAAATGTTTCAATTATAATTGAAACAATTAATCATAATATAATGTTTTAATTTTGAGAAAAACATTTTTTTTGTAAAACGTTATCAAAAAGCAACTCAAAATGAAACTTGTATAACCTATTTAAATTATTTACTTACCTATTTAAATTATTTACGTTAATATTTAAAATGAAATTTAGTATTAATAAGGTAACCGTAGTTGGATTTAACTGCTTTTAATCGATTGGGAATGGACTATATTAATTTTCTCCCATTTCTGTAGTAAAAGGTTGTTAGATCATTTCTATTAAAAATGTTATGTTTTCTTACTGCAATTTCCAAATGGCTCCACAATTGTTCAATCACATTTAAATCTGGCGATTGTAGCTGTGTTTCAAGTACTTTTGGGCAATTATATAAAAGCCAATTCCATACTTTGTATACCTTGTATTTTGGATCATTGTGTTGATAAAATTTAAAATTATTTAGTATGCTTAGTTTTTGATTGCTAGTCTTCAAATTTTCTTTCAACATATCGAGGTAAACATTACGCCTTCAATAAAATGAAGATTGCCAACACTTCCCTCTGACATATGCACCATTAAGCTATTACACTACCGCTTCCATGTCACTGTTGACCGAAAATTCTTTGAATTCATTTCTGTACTGGGTTTCTTCATATATTTATCCGACCATCCGATCCAAATAGATTGAATTTACTTTCGTCTATAAATAATACATCTTTCCAGAATTCGTAAGTCTCCATGTTATATTCTTGAATGAAGTTGAATAGTTTGTTTCTATTTATTTTATTAATAAAAGATTTCTTTCTAGCTATTCTACCATATAACCCATTTTTTCCTCAATGAAATACGAATAGTTTCGAGGTTTAATTTTTTGTTTCAACTGTGAAAGACTTATTTTTGGATCTTCTTGTACTTTTCTGAGAATCCATCGTTTGTCGTGAAAATTCTAGACTTATTTTCTACCTGTCAACCGTTCTTATATCTTTTTATGTTACTCTGTACCGTAGCCTTGCTTCTGTTTACCGTTTTTCTTATTTTCTGTAATGACTTTTCGGTATTAAACTGGAAAATCATTAATTTTCTTTCTTCAGCAGACGATTGAACCCTTTTGTCGATCCATAGCGAAAATTTTAAATGTAAAATTACTTTCAACAAGAAGTTTCGGAAAAAAGGACAAAATGAAAATCTAAACTTAAAATGGTATGTGTTTATATGTACAGTGGGTCAAAGTCAAACTCATACAGAGTTATGTTTCCAATAATTTTACACATATATTTTAATATAACAATTTTCTTTATTTTTTTTTGCTTAATTTCATTATTAAGGTTATTTTTAATATATTTGAAAAATGCAATCGTAAATTAATACTTCTACTCCAGAAAAAGTAACAATTTCTGAAAAATGAACAAAAAATACATCAAAATGAAACTCATACAACTAACAAATTATTTATTAAATTAAAATTTATAATGGATTGAATTATTTTAGTACTTAGTAGAGTAGCCTTTATTAATTTTTATAGCCTTTAAACGATTCGGGATGGATTTAATTAATTTTTCACAATAAGCTAGATCAATTTTTCCCCATTCTTCTAATAACACTTGTTTAAATCATTGTTATTAAGAATAGTGTGTGTTCTAATGGAAACTTTTAAGGGATTCCACAGATTATTTAATCACACTTATATCAGGTGATTATGGTGGTGTTTCCAGTACTTTGGGGCAGTTATATAACAACCGACTACGTCTTTTATAAGCTTTGTGCTTGGGGTCGTTGTTCTGATAAAAATTAAATGTTTGTAAAATCACAAGGTTTTGAGCACTGGCTTTCAAATTTTTTCTTAATAGAACAATATAAACATTTTGATTCATAATGCCATCTATAAAATTAAATGTCCAACCCCTCTCACAGACATACACCCGCATACTATAACATTACCGTTCCCATGTTTGACTGTAGGACGTAAGTGTTTTAAAGACATTTCTGTATTTGGTTTCTGCCATACATTATTGGATCCAAATAAATTATATTTACTTTCGTCCATAAATAAAACATCTTTCCAATAATTAAAACTCTTATTAACATGTTCCTGAACGAAGCTTAACCTTTTGTTACGATTAGCTAGATTTATGAAATTTTTCTTCCTAGCAATACGAGCATGAAATCCATTTTCTTTACTATATTGCCAATTATTTGGGGGCTTGCTTTTTTATTTAGATACTTTTTAACTTCTAAAATCAATTTGGGCGCGCTAATTTTTGAATTTTCTTTAATATTTCATAGAATCCAACGCTCGTCATGGTTATTAAAAATCTTGCGGAGACTCTTTTTGACTTTATTGTCAACACTTTGATCAGTTTTAAATCTTTTTATTATAGATTGCATTGTAGCGTGGTTTTTGTTAACTATTTTAGCAATTTCCCGTAGAGTTTTTCCATTTTTGTAATGAAAAATCATTAGCTTTCGCTCGTCCGTCGATGATTGTCCCCTTTGTCTACTCAAAATGAAAATCCAACTTATATTTTTTACAAAATGATTACAGACGACTTAACAATAGGTTTTTTTTATAAGCAAAGTGACCAAACACATATTTGAAGAGTATACTTTCTTAACACAGTAGTTTTCAAGCGAGAATAATTAGTTTTATGAGTTTAATTTTGATGTATTTTTTGTTCATTTTTCAGAAATGGTTACTTTTTCTGGAGTAGAAGTATTAATTTACGATTGAAATTTTCAAATATAATAAAAATAACCTTAATAATGAAATGAAGCAAAAAAAAAAAAAATAAAAAAAATTGTTATATTAAAATATATGTGTAAAATTATTGGAAACATAACTCTGTATGAGTTTTACTTTGACCCACTGTACCTATCGCATCATTATTTACATAAAAGAATAAAAATCAAAATGAATCAAAATGTATAAGTTTAATTCTGTGTTGTTTTTTGGTAACTTTTTAGATTTTCTTTAAAAAAATCAAAATCATATATTTATGATTAATTATTTCAGTTGTGATGTAAACATTTTTAATAAAGACATAAAAATGTTCTAATTGTGAATATTGATGAATTTTCCATAGTAAATATATAAAATATATTACTTAATAATCACTCTGATTCATTGTAGATCCGTTATGCGTTATCCGATCGTAATATCTTCATTTGGATTACTGATTCATTTGAGTATTTAGATTTTTTTGTTATCGTAACCACTTCCAGTTTCAAATTGTTAAACTTCTACCAATATACTTTACAGTATATTACATAATTTTTTAATATTGAATTCCTTGTCGAAAAATCAGTTCATCACGTAAACAGAATATTTTAATTAATTTTTAGTCATAGAATATTTTTTTTAAAACCAAGTCGTTATTCTCTGTTCTCTCAATTGTATTAAAATTTTCGTCTTCTTTAATGAAGGTTTTTAAAACCGTATTAAAAAGAGTTACATTTAATGAAGTGAAATCCAATCCAGAATTGAAACCCTTGCAACCAGATTTGCAATCCTAAACGGGATTATTATATGATCATCATTATCTCAATGCCTTAATTAGTGTAGCATTGTCTTAATTCACATTTATATAAATTAATGATAGAATGACCTTTTCTCTAATTTAATTAATACTTTTTCAAACATAAAATTGTATCAAAAATTATGAAAAAACAGTACATGTGCGTGAGTGCATGTGTTATACATATATATATATATATATATATATATATATATATATATATATATATATATATATATATATATGTATTCGTAGTCATTTAAATGATTTAATGAAACACGAGATGTGTATAAAAAAATGTAACTGTTGCAGCAGCTACAAGAATGCATGGCTGCAATGTTAACTTGACTTTTTCAGCTTCAATTGTTAAATTTAATTGAACGCTATTAATTCCGCTCACCACTCATTTAAGATCGGACGAAATTAACGTCACGTTCTATTCGTAATTTTGTACAATAGTACATATGAAAATATTGTTGAATGAGTGTAAATATTTTTGTAGACAAACTGAGTAGTACGTTTTGAGTATTTATGCTGTTTCGGAGCAGTACAAAAATAAATGTGTGACAATTAATTTTTTTTATACGCAAAACAAGTTCACAAAAGAGTACAATTTAATTAACTCGTTGAAGGTTT
>CP092096.1:6107500-6125000 GCA_029203775.1 Neoneuromus ignobilis | reverse complement strand
ATGTCTACGAGAAAGGTTGGAAATTTAATTTTATAGATGGCATTATGAATCAAAATGTTTATATTGTTCTATTAAGAAAAAATTTGAAAGCCAGTGCTCAAAAACTTGTGATTTTACAAACATTTAATTTTTATCAGGACAACGATCCCAAGCACAAAGCTTATAAAACACGTAGTTGGTTGTTATATAATTACCCCAAAGTGCTGGAAACACCACCATAATCACCTGATACAAATGTGATTGAAAATCTATGGAATCATTTAGAAGTTGCCATTAGAACACACACTATTATTAATAACAATAATTTAAAAAAGCGTTATTAGAAGAATGGGGGAAAATGATCTAGCTTATTGTGAAAAATTAGTTAAATCCATTCCGAATCGTTTAAAGGCTATAAAAATTAATAAAGGCTACTCTACTAAGTACTGAAATAATTCAATCCATTATAAATTTTAATTTAATAAATAATTTGTTAGTTGTATGAGTTCCATTTTGATGTATTTTTTGTTCATTTTTCAGAAATTATTTTTTCTGAAGTAAAAGTATTAATTTACGATTGAAATTTTCAAATATAATAAAAATAACCTTAATAAAGAAATTAAGTAAAAAAAAATAAAGAAAATTGTTATTATATTAAAATATATGTGTAAAATTATTGGAAACATAACTCTGTATCAGTTTCACTTTGACTCACTGTATGTATATCTAGTTATATCTCTAGTTGAATGACTGTTCTTTTCGAGATATGATTGATCGATGGTCGACATTTATTATTTTTCTGATATTCAGATTTTAAAAACCTGATTTAAATAATTTTGGTATATCTATTCAGTTTTCGTAATCAACCATAACTAGTCAATACGTACCAAACGAATCTAAAGTACATGTTTATTGAAAAAAGATGTAGAAATCTAAATACTTATCTCATATATTTTTTTCAAGAGATTTTCATTAAAGGAATACATAGTAAAGATATTATGCAAACACGTATTTGTAATATACGTATGTACATGATATATGTGTGTAGAACGACGCCATAGAAGTAAATTAAAATCTAGTTCATAAGAAGCCGTGTGCTTTTTGTAATAAGATTTTGAATGACATGTTTCACGTTGTTATTCGTTTTATTCCTTAATATACATTATGGTTATTACAGGTTTTTATAAAATACCAGCGGGTTCTGTCCCCTACTCGCTTTGCTCGTTGACCTTCGGACTTACTTCTGTTTAACTATGTAAATAAGTTATAAAAAATAAAACGTTTAGAGAACAATGTTAATGTTTCTGCGTAGACGATGCTTAATATAAATTTGCGATACATTCAAATCTAATGTTAACCTCTTAAGCTGGAAATTAAATGAGCGACGCTCGTGACAAACCCGTCCAAAACAATTGGAAGCGAATTGTTACTTGAAATCGTTTCTGTACAAATTTTAAACAGATCGGATATAAAAAGTGTACGAGGTCAGACAATTAAGAATAATAAAGAAACGACCAAACACAAAGTTTTTTCTCGGCCTGTATTTTTCAAACACTTCGAACCTGGAAAACTTTTCCCACCGTGTTCAATAGTTCGATAATCTAAGGAATTCGATTGAGAATTGCCATTAACTGACCACACTTCTTACGATCATTTCTTTGACCAGCTGTTTAGTGTTTTGTAACAACCAAGCGCGAATAGTGCATAGGTCACGAAAATGTAACAGAGAAATTTAATTACTGGTGATGAAATTATATTATAAAAAAGTTATTAGCTGGTGATAAAAGTTTGTTCTTTCAATATTGAATTTTTCGAAACTAAACGTTGAAGCCAACAGTGGCTGTCAATGATAATTAAGGCCAAAGAATCCCAGAAATTAAGACGCCATGAGCAAGTCTGCAGTGAAAACGGTGTTGATTTGCTTCTTCGACAGCAAAAGGTGGTTCACAAAGAGTTCGTCTCCACCTGACAAACCGTAAATCCAGTATATCTACCGCAATGTTTGCTCGAAAAAACAGTTGATTGAAACATCTTCACGCTCTGATATTGCGTCCAGAGAAACCTGCGAAGACTTGGGTTCTTTCTCACGTACAATGCTCCCTAGTCAATATGCGATGTCTAGTGTTTTTGAAAGTGTCTACTTTTTTGGCTAGCTCAAGCATCAGCAACGATTATCCATTAACAATTTAGTGGATATTCACCGGATTTGTGGAATGTCACCTATGTTTGATTCGACGCATATGAAAAAAATCTCGTCAAAGACCTCGTTTAAACTCTGACAATTTTCACTGTTGTAAACGTTGTTAGATTTATCCAAGATATCTGTTCGAGGGTTTTTATTGGTTGGGCTGAGGTCCCATAAAGCTCGTGTATCACTTAATTCTTACGAAAAGTTATAAAAATAAAACGCTGAGAACAATGTTCAGATGATGGCTGCTAAATAAATTTGCGATCAAGCGATGTTAACCTCTTAAATTTTAAATATATGAGCGACGCTTTACAGATTCGTCCACTTAATAAGCGATTTTTTGAAACAACTATCGCATTTTAATTGTCTGACCTCGTATGTAGTCACACTATTTATATAAATAAAGACAAGATTAACAGTGTATTAGAGATTTCTATTAATAATTTTATACAGTATGATAAATTTCAAAAGAATATGGAATGCAACGAGACATTTCTTACATTCCCAAGTAGTTATATAATAAAATAAATTTATTTTATTATTTTTCAATGTACATACTTTTGTAGAACTGAAGTTTTATAACAAACGTACTTCTCTGTAACAGCAGTCGACGCATGTAACATGTCTTCCCACTTTAATCTGAAAATCTATCCTTTTTCTTTTTTTGTTAATTTTAATGTCATAAAGTTTGTACTTTGATAATTCTCGGAAAACTTCGGGAAAGTTTGTAAACGAAATCTCTTTATCTCTCTATATACAATAATCTGGTCAAATTATTAGATGCACCTTTTCTTTGCAAAATCGTGATTTGAAAGCTAACAGAAGCTATTGAAATATTTATTTTGTGTATTAATTTATATTAGTAGTTAATTGAGATTTGTTTAACAATGTCAATAAGTTATAAAAAATCAAATATTTAGAAAGTTATGTTAATGCTTCTATGTAGACGATGTTTATAATAAATTAATGATCTGTCGTGCATTCAAATTTAATTCCAATATAATTAACCCTTATCGGACGTAAGAATTTTGTACTTAACTTTCCGCTAGGTCGGAGGTATATTTGAGTGCTTATTGTAAGAGAAGAGTAACTAAGTTACTTGATAAAAAAGACAGTTTTATGCATAAAAATATTTATATTTACACTTTAAATGTCTTCGTCATCACTGTCGATTTCAATCCAATCTTCACTCAATCAGGAACAATTTCTCTTTCCACTTCGCTTTCCTCTTCACTTGAATATTGAATAGGGATCAATTTTTTTCCTTGACTGAAATATAACACTTGTATCACTGTCTCCTTCATCACAAGAATTAAAATCACTTGCCGAATATTCAAAATTTTCACATATTTCACTACAACTATCACTGTTACTTTCCATATTGCTATAGTTTTCTTTATTCATTTTTGGAGGAATAAAATATTATAATATAAGTAAAATAATTGCTGAAATATGACAGAACGTGTTGTCTGCTATCGAGTAAGAATTAAACTGTAAAAACATACAGTGTATACATTCAGCAATGAGGACGTTGTTACTTGTTCAGTCTTGTCACCTCGCACGTGACATACGACTGATAGAGCAAAGTTGTAATGTCACGTCAGAGGTGACATACGACCGATAAGGGTTAAAGTTTGTTTTGATCGAATATCTGTATGAAAATCTTTATTCTGAAATCTTTTTTTCATTTTTAGTAATTTGTACTTCAGTAATTTTCAGAAAAGTTCGAAAAGTAAATTTTTCTATCTCTGCATATAAAATAATTATATCGTAAAATAATGTCAATAATGTTCACGTTACTCTGAACATGAACGATTACCTCCGGAGATTGCAATTGTGGATAATGTAGAATTTCAGCATATATCACTCCGAAATTGTAATCGTTAATCTTTGGAGATAATCGTTCACGTTTAGAATAACATGAGCATTAATGACATTAATTTTGCATTGGAATTATTTTATATATATATATATATATATATATATATATATATATCACATCACATCACATCATTAGCCTATATCAAACCACTACTGGACGAAAGCCTCAATGAGCCTTTCGATACTAGTCAACATTCATACAGTATTCATGGCCCATTACCACTCGTCTCACACGCTCTTACCCGAAAACTATTTTTTTAGGTGGGGGAGGTTGGTGATAAGAGGGCGTGATACGAGCGATAATGGGTGTGAATACTGTATGAATGTTGACTAGTGTGAATAGGCCCAATGAATGCTACCATTCACTGGTATTTGGTCATATTCACCATGCTGACCAAACGGATTGGTGAAAATTTTTTATTAGGAGTTTACTCATATATATATATATATATATATATATATATATATATATATATATATATATAAATATATGTATATATGATAAATAATCATGTTTTTGTATCAGAATAATATGTATTCTATGAAGACCATGCAAGTCCTCAACCATTTAACGGTATCAAATTTGAACAGTATGATGCATGAATGATTGTAGGCCATTAAAAATTGGCAATGTGTTGTGATTTTGACTGAACGAAGGCGGACATTATTAAAATGAAACTTTTGTCATCTACCTATTTATATACGTACAAATATACATTATAATAAGCATTAATTCTATGTTTAAAATTTAAAAGTATTTGACCTGACTGTACTAAAATAATGAAAAATAAAATCTTTTTATTATTCATCTAGTCTTAAAGGATTTAGTTATATGTGCTTAAAAAACGAATTCCTTGAAAATAAAACATTTGCAATAGATATTCAAATCGTTAATTGTTAAAAAAGGTTTATAACAGTAATATTTCCATAAATAATGTAATTCTTTTACTCCTCTTTGCCATTAATTCGAAAATATAACTTTATTTATTTGTTGTACATAACTGACAATAAAAAGTGTTTATTTTCAAACAAATAAATAATATGTTGACAAGGAAACTTAGTTGCTAAGCAACAATATGCATATATATATATATATATATATATATATATATATATATTTATATATATATATATATATATATATATATATATATATATATATATATATATATATATATATTAGTGTTTTTAAGCATGATATAAATTTTAATTGGCTTCAATGTAAATTTCTATCACTCTTAACCCCCTCTTCTCTCTCTCTCTCTCTCTCTCTCTCTCTCTCTCTCTCTATATATATATATATATATATATATAGTGTGTGTGTGTGTGTTTATGTATGTATGTATGTTTGTTTATTTATCTTGTACATTTTTAGACGATTATAAGTTACGTTTCACATTTAAAGTCTAAATAAACGCTTTGTAGGATGTGACAAAGAAATTAGAGTATGATTATATCAACAAAGAAATAATTTTAAATGTATTTCTTTATATGTGATAATTTTGGAATTCTTAGAAAAATATTTTTGGCGATCCATCATTCAAAAAAAAATATTTTATTGTGTATATATATATATATATATATATATATATATATATATATATATATATATATATATATATATATATAGATATATAGATATAGACAGAGAGAGAGATCTTTTATAGGAGCTTGAATGTATATATAAAATAACTAAAAATCAATTTATCACTGCATTTTAATTAATTTTTTATTAACCCTTATCGGACGTTAGCATTTTGTACTTAACTTTCCGCTAGGTCGGAGATATATTTGAGTGCTTATTGTAAGAGAAGAGTAACTAAGGTTACTTGATATAAAAAGATAGTTTTGTGCATAAAAATATTTATATTTACAGTTTAAATGTCTTCGTCATCACTGTCGATTTCAATCCAATCTTCATTACAATCAGGAACAATTTCTCTTTCCACTTCGCTTTCCTCTTCACTTGAATATTGAATAGGGATCAATTTTTTTTCCTTAACTGAAATATAACATTTGTATCACTGTCTCCTTCATCACAAGAATTAAAATCACTTGCCGAATATTCAGAATTTTCACATATTTCACTACAACTATCACTGTTACTTTCCATATTGCTATAGTTTTCTTTATTCATTTTTGGAGGAATAAAATATTATAATATAAGTAAAATAATTGCTGAAATATGACAGAACGTGTTGTCTGATATCGAGTAAGAATTAAACTTTAAAAACATACAGTGTTGTACATTCAACAATGAGGACTTTGTTACTTGTTCAGTCTTGTCACCTCGCACGTGACATACGACTGATACAGCAAAGTTGTAATGTCACGTCAGAGGTGACATACGATTGATAAGGGTTAACTATAGTTCTATTAATTCGTTTTGTATAAATTAACCGAATTTAACCAAATAAGTGTGTAATTCAGTTTCATTGCATGAAATGAGTACATATATTACTATTTACTTTGTTATTTATATCAATGTTATAACTGTTAATGAAAAAATTCGCCATGGCCGTACGAGCATTGCAAAATTAATGGAAAAATTGTGATTGATAATAAATTTTACGTCCTTTCGAGTATCGCAAACGACAATTAATCATGTCTGATTGTTTATCCGTAATAAATTTAATATTGGGTATGAATATTATGTTTGACTAATTGAAAAAGTCGCCAGGGCTGTACGAATGGGTTAAAATTGATTGAAAAATAATTTCTGATTGTAAATACCGCATTCTCGATTCCGTAAATTTCTATCTTGAATAGTTTTTGTGCAGTCTTGTTAATTTTTATATAGTATCATTTTCATGATGTGGAACACACATTACATACATCGATGTATAATGCTAATAGCAGGGAAAGAATGACTACAACCGGACAGAATGCAACCAACATGCGCCGAACCGATTTATATTCGTTCCCCGCTATTTCATTGACTATTGTCGTATGTTAAATTATGTATTTTATGTCATACAACAAAACTTTTTTTTTAATAATTTAAAGTACACCTATCCCCTGATTTACACTGAAGATCGGTTATATGATTAGGTCTAGAGATTGGAGAGGTGCATGCAACTATTTTGGAACATTATATAATATCTATAGCTTAACAACTTCTGCCGTGTGCTTCGGATTATTGTCATGCAAAAAATTATAATCGGGACCTAGATTTCATTTTTCAGCACTTTGCTTTATATTTCATTTTAAAATATTTAGGTAAGCATATTTATCCATCGTGGATTCTAAAAACTCCATTTGTCCCACGCACTTACTTGTTATACACCCCTATACCATTACTCTACCACCACCTAGTTTCACAGTAGGAACAAGATTTTTTTTGTTCAGTGGTGTACATATAATTTTGAGTCCTTTTATTCCAAAAATGCAATATTTGCTCTCGGCTGAGAAAATCATGTTTTCCCAAAACTGGATTAGTTTATTAATGTGTTCTTTTGTATATGCAATCCGTTTTTATCTATTGATACGTGAAATAAATGATTTCTTACGCGCAACACGTTCATGATACCCACCCTTTTTTATTATTTTTTGCACAATATTAGCACAGATTTGTTTTTTAAATAGTACTTTATTATCTTTTGCAATTTGGGGTGCAGTTATTCGGGGATTTTCTTTCACTGAAGCCACAATCTTACGCTTTTATCCAAATGTTAACTTTGACGGTTGGTCAGAAAGCGGTTTCAAATGTGGATTTAAAATTAATTACTACTCTCTGAATGAAAGAATGTTGTCTTCCTATTTCACGAAAACTTTTTCCTTCTTCTTCTAACCTTAAATTAATTTTACATTCACTAACAGAATTGTCCTTTTTTGAATTCTGTCTTATTTATTTTTTTGCAAAAAAACTTTACTATTAGTTACTAAAAATAATATTTTAGCGTTTCGATTGCAACATACGAACTGGGACATAAAATTGTGATAATTTTAGAACAACAATAAGTGCAAATATTGCAAAAAAATCAATGATTTACCGTTTAAAAAATGTGTACGCAGACATTTTCTGCTCAATTTGTATGAATTCTTGTGTGTTTTATTTTTTATTTTATTTGTTATGAATGTAAAATGTTTTGAATTGCCACCTATAAAGAATTAGTACTTTATAGAATTGTTAAAAATATGTTTGTTTTTAAATTTGCATTAATAAGGTTGTTTTATTGAGAAATATATCCGTATTGATAAGTGTATATAGACATTTTCGAGCTATATATATATTTAAACCCACATTGCATGTTTGTATATAAATGCTTTTTGTATGTGTACAGTCACTTGCTTTTGAAACATGTATTTCCACAGAGTGTCGTTAATACTATGAAATTAATTATAGTTCATTTAAAGGCAGTCAAAAATAAACGTCTATATAACAGTTTTTACTCACTGGACATGTCAGTGGTCCGTATTGCTGAAAGCACACTGAACTAAAATCATTAAGAGTGTGCACTCTGTTCCTCCAATGCCGTCTTCTCGTACGCACACACACACGATTGAACTAAGAATATCGTTGCAGCAGGCCCCATATTTGGCAATGCAATGCAGCCGCTTCGCTCGCTATTAACACCGCGTTTACCGAAAATCGCCCATTCGATTTTTAGTATTTATTATGTTTAGGTTTTTTCGATAATTTTTTATCAGTTTATAGAAGTATTCTTGTAAAGAAATCGTATATAGTTATGTGTGTTGTTGTAGTTCGCTTTATGTACTTTAACACTCTTTTTTGCACATAATTAAAAAAATAAATAACATGCATATTATGTTTATATATCGAGTTGGTGTGCAGTTGTATCTCTTTACCCAGATATAATATTTAAAATAGATACAATGTAGAAGAAATATAATTTGATATTTTTTTATATGTGCAGTGGAGGTTTATAACAAAAATAAATACAGTAATACCTCGATTAGTCCGGTTTCAAATACCTCCCCCCCCAATTGTTCACTTGAAAAAATGCTACTAAAAAGATTTTCTTGAAAAAATCCCAAAAAATTAATACATAAAATTATTTTTATACTCAAATTTTCAAGTTTTCCCCTTTATTATGAAAAAATAATAAAAAAGAAAACCGAAATCGAATATGCACATTATGCACAACGCATGCGCAGTTCAAGTTTTGTGTTTCGTTTTATTTTTCTATTAGTTTTCGATTAGTTTCCAAAATTTATCTAATGGATTTACCGTAACTAAAGGATTAAGACAAGGATGTTGTATTTTCCCAACCCTTTTTAAGATTTATATAGAACATCTTTTACGAGACTGGAAAAGAAAGTGTACTCCTATGGGCCTTCCTATTAATGATGAAACCACAATATATTCCTTGCAGTTTGCGGACGATCAGAGTGCAGGATAAGGAAGACCTCGAATACATGGCCAAGAAGCTCAAACAACAATATGAGAAAGAAGGGCTAAAAATGAATATTGGCAAAACCAAATATTTATGCATAGGAGGAACTGCAACTACGGAATTAGAATTGGACAATGATGAAAAATATCACCCTGTACGGTATACAACTACTTGGGAGTGAAACTTAATAGGGAAGGCAAAGACTCAATGGAAATACGAGGAAAAATTACAGAAGGTAGGAGAGCTATTAGGAAATTAAATAGAATTTGGTGGAGCCCCACAATATCGAAACAACGGAAATGGCAGATTTACCAAACAGTGGTAAAAAGTATAGTCTTATATGGAGCGGAGGCATGGTCAGCAATAGAGGAGGATAAAAGACGAATTGCGGCCATGGAAATGGATGTCCTAAGAAGATCCCGTCGAATATCAAGAAGAGATCGAATTAGAAACGAAAGGATCAAGCAATTAATGGGCGTAGAAGACAACATCATTGAAGACATTGAGCGGAAACAACTCACCTGGTACGGCCATGTCAAGAGAATGACCGATATAAGACTGCCTAAGCAAGCGATGGAGTATTTACCTCTGGAACGACGGAAACAAGGTCGCCTACGGAGATCTTGGAGCGAAAGAATCCGTAAATCGATCAGGGAGAGAGAATTGGACGAACAGCTGTACCAAGATAGAAAGGAATGGAGGAAAAAGTTGAACAGCGGAAAGCGTCGACAGACTCTTAA
Source organism: Neoneuromus ignobilis (assembly GCA_029203775.1). NCBI lineage: Eukaryota > Metazoa > Arthropoda > Insecta > Megaloptera > Corydalidae > Neoneuromus > Neoneuromus ignobilis. The sequence goes on along the minus strand of CP092096.1, from coordinate 6,114,855 downwards.
AATAAAATCGATTTTTCATAATTAAATTTTAATAACCCATTTGAAAATGAATTTAAAATGAATTTATAAACCCCTGATTTTGTTTTGTTGATACATACAAACATTTGAAAATATTACCCTCGTTTTATTTACTGAAAAACAGGGAAAAATTTCAAACCAATTAACGTTTTTTGTATTTAGTTAATGTTTCGATTAGTCCGGTTTCAAATAGTCCGGCTAATCAGTAGAACTGATTAACCGGACTATGCGAGGTAATGCTGTATTTTTGAAAATGAACTGAATAATTTATTTTTAAAAATATAATTTCTGTACAAAGGCACCATTTTCTAGATTGACTATTAGTGTAAACGCAATTCGCCAATAATAATTTTCGTCATTAGGTGCATTCGTTTGAACTTAATCGGAAAATAAAACTTGTAGACAAGAACTAAAATAATGAAGAATAGGAAGGGAGACAAAATACGTGATCATTTTACACAACACGTATGGTACGGACGAAAGAGTCTCAAGGTAGAAAATAAGTGCAACTGGAGTTGAGTATATTTGTATGCTGTATTTCGATTCTCTCGTGTCTATTATTGTATATGTCGTTATTTCTTCAATCGATATATTCTATAAAATACCTGACATTATACGAGGTCAGACAATAAAGTAATGCGACCGATTTTTTTTCTCGGCCTGTGGTAACACTGCGAACCTGTAACTCCGCCACCGTAATAGCAGATCCCTACTCTCTCGATTGAGACCTTGACTACCCTCGTACGATCATTTCTTCGCCAGCTGTTTAGTGTTTTGTAACAATGCGCGAGTAGTGCATGTCACGAAAATGGAACAGAGAAATTTATTACTGGTTATTACTGGTGATGAAAGTTATTACTAAAAAAAAAGAAAAAAGTTATTACTGGTGATGAAAGTTGGTTCTTTCAATATGACCACAAAACTAAACGACAAAGCCAACAGTGGCTGTCCCCTGGAGCACCAAGGCCAAAGAAGGCGAGAATGAGCAAGTCCAAAGTGAAAACCATGTTGATTTGCTTCTTCGACAGCAAAGGGGTGGTTCACAAAGAGTTCATACCACCTGGACAAACCGTAAATCAAGTATTCTACCGCAATGTGCTCGAAAAATTACGAAAAAGGGTGCTCAGAGTGCGTCCAGAGATCGCGAAGACTTGGGTTCTGCATCACGACAATGCTCCCTGTCACAGTGCGTTCAGTGTCTCTCAGTTTTTGGCGTCTAAAGGCATCGCAACGTTACCACAACCGCCCTATTCACCGGACATGTCACCCTGCGACTTTTTCCTATTCCCCCATATGAAAAAATTCATCAAAGGTCGACATTTTGACTCCGTTGAAGATATCCAAGAATCTGTGACGAGGGTACTCGGAGAGGTCCCACAAGAAGTGTTCCAGAATTGTTACGAAAACTGGAAAACTCGCTGGAATAAGTGTATAGATACGGGAGGGGACTACTTTGAAGGGGATCGCAGCGATGTACCTTAATTTTTAAATATACTCGATTTTTGAATTTTGTCACATTACTTAATTGTCTGACCTCGTATTATGTCGTATTTTTATTACATTGAGTCGAGTTATTCAGTTACGATTAATTGATTTAGAGTATCTAATTTAAGACATGAATGTTACTAAACATGCGTCGTGTAGTAATAAATGAATTTAATTATAGAACGTTACTAAGTTTGCAGATTTTTAATAAGATTTGTGACGGTTTTATCGACTGTGACGAATATTTCAACAATAAGAATGAATATTGTCGGAGGTTTTTGTAATTTTTATGTTTTATGAACAGAACTATTAAAAAATATTTTAAATGTTAACTTATGATATGAAGAATAACTTAAATACGTAATTGGTTTATTATCTGTAAAATAAATAATAGTGGAATACGTGTAGTTGGTAAAAAAGAAGATAATTTAATCATTAAAGAAAATAATTACAATAATATCTTTTTATGTTATAAGCTGACGTAATTAATGTATGCACGACTTTTTTTAAAAGAAATAAACTTTAATTCTTGTATCACTAGAAAATATTAAACTTTATAATTTTTTAAAAAAGTAATGAATACAAATAATTATAACAAATAATAAATGTTATTTTTAACTTGGTTTTAAATCGTACGAAAAATACGTTTTCTCTCTGTTTTTTTTATGATTCAGTATTATATTTGATTTTTAGCTCGGTTTTGTATTATAAATAGCTTACAGTTTCGTCCAGTTAATAAAAAGAAAAAAATCGTGTCACTAAAATGATTTCAGGCGTGTCTTATTGGTACGGTTTAGAATTTATTCACATCACATGCTTGAATTGCTTGGATTTTTATAACAATTCTAATTATATAAATCGTAATTCTCTATCATAAATATTTTTAAGATGATTTTCAGATTGAACGTTACACTTTCTTAAATTCAGAATGAATTACAATATATACAAATCTGTAAATTTTTTAAAAAAATTACTTAATACTGTAGTATGTACTATATGAATTTTTTCTTCGATATACACTACCGAGATAAAGTCTGCGCACACCCATTCTATCTTTATTTATATCGCCTATAACATAAAATCACTATTGTTGATAATAAAGTAACTATTTTTTATTTTTTCTACAAAGTCTTAAAAATTAAAAAACATCAACAAAACACTTTTTAAATATTAATAAAGTAAAGAAAAACAACAAAACAAACGAAATTTTGAAAAATTACGCGAGTAAAACTTTGCGCACACCCAATTAAAAATTAAAAAAAGACTTAAAATGTTATTTTCAGTATGATATTGGGTAACGTTTCCATTTTAAAACTTCTTCCAATCTTTTTTTCATAAATTGCATTAATCTTTCAGTTTATTCAGAACTAATTTTGACCCATTTTTCGATGATGGTAGTTTTCGACATTTCTTCGAAATTTCCGAATTTTGTGCTAAAGCAAATTCCATAAATGTTCAATGGAATTTAAGTCAGGAAATTATAGGAGCATATACAAGTGCTTTGGAATATTATAGAGTACTCAAAGCTTGATAATTTCGGTCGTATGTTTGTGATAATTGTCTTGTCGGAATTGAAATTTACGGTCTAATCCGATTTTTCCCACATTTTTTTTTAAATTTCTCTTTAAAATATCGAGGTAGTCGAATTTATTTATTATTGACTATAAATTCGATATTACCAACGCCGCTATATACACACCCATAACATCACCCATCCACCACCATGTTTCATGGTGAGAAACAGATTTTTCTTATCTAAGACTATATTAGGTTTTCGCCAAATGAACTTTTGTCTTTTTATGGCAAATATATGAAATTTATTCTCGATTATATTTTTCCAAAAGTCCTCCCACATATTTACATGCTCATTTTGCTTAATTCTGTTTACTCTTGAAATGAACGGTTACTGTCTTGCAATCCGACTATGGTACCCAGCAATTATTAGAGTTTTCCTTATCGTATCATCAAATTTTTTTTATCAAATTGTACATGGACATTTTCAGCAATTACAAAAGTGGATAATCGTGGATTAGTCGACTATATTTATGATATAACGTTTTTCGCTTTTAGATAACTTCGAACGACGGCCACAACGGGGCTTTGCTGTTGATATCGGTTATTTTAATATTTTTTTTCACTCTATAAATTGATGAATACTGTCTTCCTAAAATTGTTTTAATATTTTGGTAGCTATTTACTTCTTTCTATAATTTTATAATTATTTTTCGCTCTGATAACTTATTTTCTTCTTTTTAAAATTACACATTTTATTTTCCATGATATTCACTTGTATTACCTGTTTGACAAAAACTAACATTAAGAATAACAATCTGCATTGCATTTTCAACAATCACATAGCCAATTGTAATGCTGAAATTAAAAATTCTAAGGATAATAAACGATAAACGCAACTGTGTGCAGACTTTTTCTGACTTAATTTTTTAAAATTTCGTTTGTTGTCGTTTTTCTTTACTTTATTGAAATTTAAAAAGTGTTTTGTTGATGTTTTTTAATTTTTAGGACTTTGTAGAAAAAATAAAAAATAGTTACTTTGTTATCAACAATAGTGTTTTTATGTTATAGGCCAGCGGTGGCGAATCTTTTTATATGCGCGTGCCAAATATTACAATTATTTTTTTGTCCAACCTCTGGCGTTCCGGAAAATTCTTAGTAGGAAATAAACAGTAAAAATTTAATTGTTATAAAATGTTATTAAATTAAGGAGTTGACTTAAAAATTCACAAAATAATTGTATACAATTCATTTTACCATATAAAAGTCAATACTAATTATAACTTTTATTGATGAGATTTTTGTTGTTGTACTTTGGATGCCAAATGTTGTATATCGAGTTTATAAGTCGTAACTTTAAGCAACGCACATGCCGCGCTGGATTCATCAGTTAGCTTATTTCTATAACTACCTTTTATAAAATTTATTTCGAAAAATAACGACTCGCAAGCATGAGTTGAGGAGAAAATAGACAGTACAGTAGTTGCTAGTTTTTTTAAACAGTTATAGGTTTTGGGAATGGCATTCCAAGTTCTTCTTATTTCATATTCTGCGTTCATTTTAATTGTGTCCAATAACCGATCATTTTCAATTGCTTCCAAGTCCTTTCTTAAATCGACAAATTTTTGTTTCCATATGGAACTAGACTGAAAATCAATTAATTGCATTTCTAAATCTTCGAAGTTGAACCGCTCAAAAATCTCTATAACGTGCCTGAAAAAATTTCATACGTGCCACCTATGGCACACGAGTCATAGGTTCGCCACTCTTGAAATGAAACGAATAGGCAATATTATCTTTATTAATATTGCCTATTCGCTGTTATAGGCAATATTAATAAAGATAGAATGGGTGTGCGTGCGCAGACTTTGTCTCGGTAGTGTATAAATAATTGTAAAATAATTCGTTCTCAATAATCAGCATTTCATAAATGGATGATTACAATAATGGATAATTGAGAACAATTAATCGTGTCGTAAATAATAACTCAATTAACAACACCTTTTTATTTGTAATTTAAATCGAAAATGTATTCACTCAGTTGAATATTTTTATTTATTTACGTAAAAATAAATATTTGACATAATTTCTACGTTTTCGTAGACCTATATCAATGTTTGTCTCTATACTCGAGAGATTTAAAGAATCAATTGTATGCAGACGAATTAAAATGAAATATAGTTAGTGGATTTAGCGACGTGAAGTTTTTGCAAGTAATAATGGTTTGTATTTGTCAGATTATAAATTGTTCTGCGACATTTCGAAGATGTATTTATTCAGCAGAAAGTAATTTGCTTTTATAATTAGTGTTGAATTATATCCATACTAAAATTTAATACCTACATTTATGTACGTGTATATATATATATATATATATATATATATATATATATATATATATAAATTATTTTGTAATAAAGTTAGATACAAAAAAACTTGTACATAAAAAAAAACTAAATCAATTGTTATTCTTATTATTGAATTATTTGCGACTCTTATTTTATTTTCAACGTATCTATTGCTGAAAGTTTACGAACTGGATATAAATCAAATTTTCAATGTTCGAAACTGTATTACATTTTATAAACGACAAAAATGACATTCGATTATCTCGCCAAATAAAATTTATCGTTAACTAGATTTTATTTTCAAACTCACTCTTATCAGATGTTTAGTTTTTGATCAAATGTATTAACCCTTTGCACTCAAGGCTTTTTTCACTCGGGCGAACCTTCAACTCGAGACGATTTTTCGCATTTTTGGTGAATTTATTACAGCTTCATTAAAATGATTTTACACACAAATTAACGTTTAAAACTTGTATATTTTAATATTTTATGTATCTTCATACCTCAAAGAAGGAAATTTGTTAAACATTAAGTTCTGAATTGTTGCTTTGTATGGTATTTTATTACACAATCTCCAAGATGCATCCTCGGCTTGTCGGGGCAAGTATCGCAGTAATATGTGGTTTGGTGTCTTTCGCCAGGCTTATTTCGTTGAGAGCAAACCTTGCAATCCTTCTTAACTCCTGTTGGCATAACATGTAGCTTCCCATTCAATCGGATTTCATCAAAACTGCAGGTCGAAGTAGAAGCTCGATCTCGTGTCTGGCGAAAATCTTCTCTCAATTGGTAAAGCAAAGTTTTTATATACTACAGATGAGTAAGCGGGCGTTCGTTTCTCTGCTTCTTTACTGATTTATAAAGAATATAAGAATTGATTGAACAGATCTTTAAACCTCACAAAAATAGCTTTCGCCACCATTTCAAGGTCTTTCTTAGAAAACAGTATGTCGAGGCATATTGGTCAGTTCGATCAACACCGTCTATATATTTTATATAGTTTATGATAACATTGTTTTTTTACAGTAACCTCAATACCATCTAGTAAAATTCTTCGATGGTCACATCATACCAAGTTCGCCATATACGAGGGTGGTCCCAGAAGTACCCGACCCAACAAAGAAAACACAAAAATTTTGGAAAAAAATATATTTATTTTTCAACATAATCTCCTTTCAGCTCTATACACTTTTCCCAGCGATGTTCAATAAGTTCGATACCCTTTTATAATAAGAACTGTCTTGCTCCTCAAAATACCCATTAACTGCCGACATCACTTCTTCATCGTTGGGAAATCTTTGACCACTGAGCCATTTTTTCAAGTTTGGGAACAGAAAATAATCCGAGGGGGCTAAATCTGGCGAATAGGGTGCATGAGGTAGCAATTCAAACTTTAATTCATTAATTTTGGCCATTGTAATAACGGATTTGTGAGCTGGTGCATTGAACTGATGAAACAACACTTTCTTCTTAGCCAAATGCGGCCGTTTTTGCTTGATTTCTTCGCTCAAACGTTGCAATAAGTTCGCATAATACTCGCCGTTGATAGTTTTTCCTTTTTCAAGATAGTCAATGAAAATTATCCCACGCGCATCCCAAAAAACCGACGCCATGACCTTGTCTGCAGATGAAACGGTCTTTGCCTTCATTGGAGCCGGTTCTCCCTTTTGAGTCCATTGTTTTGATTGTTCTTTTGTCTCGGGTGTGAGGTGATGGACCCATGTTTCATCCATGGTTATGAAACGGCGCAAAAATTCTGCTTTGTTGCTGTGAAACTTCGCTAAACACTCAATTGAAACATCTTCACGACACTGTTTTTGCTCGAGTGTGAGCAAACGCGGCACCCATCTTGCACACAGCTTTCTCATGTCCAAATGTTCAGATAATATGCGATGTACCGCACTTTTTGAAATGCATACTATGTCTGCTAGCTCGCGCACTTTCAGTCGACGATCATCCAGTACCGCTTTGTGGATTTTCTTCACCTTTTCTGGA
>CP092096.1:5935000-6102500 GCA_029203775.1 Neoneuromus ignobilis | reverse complement strand
TACACGCACGACGTCGTCGGCCATTAGAACTCGCCGGCTGCTCGTTGGCTCTCACTCGTCGCCGCGGTACATTTACCAGTCATTGACAGGGATTTACAAACGGTCCCTCCGTATACACTACTTGGCTTCCGTACAATGGTTAATTTTAAACTAAATATTTTTATCGGGACTTGACATTTCTATCGCGATGTCAACATTTAAATTATAGCCGCTAAACGTCAAAAAATGGGCGTACGTATGGTCTTGTAACACGTTTGAATTAAGACATTTCTCTCGATCGTTCGAATTAAACGATATGAAAACACTTTCGCAGGTACAACGTACGATAATTTATGTTGTTTTTTTTAAAAAAATATATATATAAATAAAACCGGCAATAAACATGAACAGAAACACAATGCGTAGTTTGAACGCGTACGAAAAAATGTATGCAAATAAAAAAAATATTATAGGTTATTTGATGAATAATGTAATATTCAAGGTTGTTGTTAATTAGTATTTTTTGTATTTTAATTATATTTCGTAATATTAATACTTTCAATTTATCAAATGTTATGAAATTGTTAATTAGTCAGTTGAAAACTCATCGTAGTTATATTGAAAGTTCTAATTACAAATTCAATAACGAAAGAACAGTGTTGTTTTCTTTAGAATAACTATTTTATAAAAAGTTTTATACATGTGAAATCTCGTATTTAACCTTACATAGAACGAAATGAACAATAAGAAAATAAAACCTTAATAATTGAACCGTTCAGAAGCCAATGTGATTAAGTCCATTAAACAAAAATTGTGAAAATTAATGTTTTTAAATACACCTGGGTCTGTTTTTATGCGATAGATACGTTCCGCAGAAAACCGCATTAAAAAAAATCGTACAAAAGAAAACTTAACTTACATTGAAAAATTAAGGATACGTTCCGTAATTTTCGAAAACCGCATAAAATCAAAGCTATAAAGTGAAATTACACTAAAATTCGCATAAAAAATCAGGAAATAAAGAATGCTTAAAGAAAATTTCAAATATCTGCAGAAAGTTGATACAAAACAAAGCTTTTTTACTTTATTTTTTTAATCAACTATTTAATTTTATTCAAAGCAATATGTACATACAGTGAGTCAAAGTGAAACTCATACAGAGTTATGTTTCCAATAATTTTACACATATATTTTATATAATAACAATTTTCTTTATTTCTCTTGCTTAATTTCTTTATTAAGGTTATTTTTATTATATTTGAAAATTTCAATCGTAAATCAATACTTCTACTCCAGAAAAAGTAACCATTTCTGAAAAATGAACAAAAAATACATCAAAATGAAACTCATACAACGAATTATTCTCGCTTGAAAACTGCTGTGTTAAGAAAGTATACTCTTTAATTATGTGTTTGGTCACTTTGATTACAAAAAAAACCTATTGTTAAGTCGTTTGTAATCATGTAAAAAATATAAGTTGGATTTTCACTTTGAGTAGACAAAGGAGACAATCATCGACGGACGAGCGAAAGCTAATGATTTTTCATTACAAAAATGGAAAAACTCTACTGGAAATTGGGAAAATAGTTAATAAAAACCACGCTACAATGCAGTCTGTAATAAAAATATTTAAAAACGGCCAAAGTGTTGACAATAAAATCAGAAAGAGTCTCTGCAAGATTTTTAATGACTATGACAAGAGTTGACGATTTTTAATGACTATGACTATGAAAAATTCTACGAAAAATTAAAAAAAATTCGAAAATTAATGCGCCTAAATTGACTTTAGAAGTTAAAAGGTATCTAAATAAAAAATCAAGCCCCAAAAAATTTCGCAATGTACTAAATAAAAATGGGTTTCATGCTCATATTGCCAGGAAGAAACTTTTCATAAATCTAGCTAATCGCAACAAAAGGTTAAGCTTCGTTCGGGAACATGTTAATAAGAGTTTTGATTATTGAAAAGATGTCTTGTTTACGGACGAAAGCAAATATAATTTATTTGGATCCAATGGGAGAATTAATGTATGGCAGAAACCAAATACAGAAATGTCTTTAAAACACTTACGTCCTGCAGTCAAACATGGGAGCGGTCTTATTATGGTATGGGGGTGTATGTCTACGAGAGGGGTTGGAAATTTAATTTTATAGATGGCATTATGAATCAAAATGTTTATATTGTTCTATTAAGAAAAAATTTGAAAGCCAGTGCTCAAAAACTTGTGATTTTACAAACATTTAATTTTTATCAGGACAACGACCCCAAGCACAAAGCTTATAAAACAAGTAGTTGGTTGTTATATAACTGCCCCAAAGTACTGGAAACACCACCATAATCACCTGATATAAGTGTGATTGAAAATCTATGGAATCACTTAAAAGTTTCCATTAGAACACACACTATTATTAATAAAAATGATTTAAAAAAGGGGTGTTAAAAGAATGGAAAAAATTGATCTAGCTTATTGTGAAAAATTAGTTAAATTCATCCTGAATCGTTTAAAGGCTATAAAAATTAATAAAGGCTACTCTAATAAGTACTAAAATAATTCACTCCATTGTAAATTTTAATTTAATAAATAATTTGTTAGTTGTATGAGTTTCATTTTGCTGTATTTTTTGTTAATTTTTCAGAAATTGTTACTTTTTCTGGAGTAAAATGAGTATTAATTTACGATTGAAATTTTCAAATATAATAAAAATAACCTTAATAAATAAATTAAGTAAAAAAAATAAAGAAAATTGTTATTATATTAAAATATATGTGTACAACTATTGGAAACATAACTCTGTATGAGTTTCACTTTGTCTGACTGTATGTGTAATTTATTTTAGAATTTTTCATACATATTTTAATCATCATCGAAATAATAGCTGCACTGTTTTCAAGACATGTAGGCCAAGCCTTTTTCCAACAGGCATTTAAAGTGTGTGGTTTTATTTGAGTAATAGCAAAAACAACATCATTTATAAAGTCAAAGATAAAAAATTTTTCCAAGCGTATTGACTGATTTTCTAGTTTATTCAATATAAATTGAAAAGTACGTTTAACGTAATATTGTTAAAAGTTGCAATTATGCCTCGATCTAATATCTGAATAATGCTTATTGTATTGGATGGAAAAAACATCATGTTTACATTTGGATGTTTTAAATATGGATGACCTGGTGCGTTGTCAGTAAAAAATTTGGCAGCTTCTCTTCAATCGCGCCCGTAATCTTCACCTTACGCAGTGTATTCCTTTTTAAAAACCCGGTTAACCACCCTGTGCTACCCGAAAATTCCTTATTAGTTTGAGAAGCGGAAGTAAATGACTCGGATTCATTCATTTGTTCATAAAGATATATTATTTTTAACATATATATATATATATATATATATATATATATATATATATATATATATATATATATATATATATATATATATATATATATATATATATATATATATATATCAACTGATATTTGTATGTTGCAAGCATTTAAATGCACTGTACACAAAACCCTATTTATACGTCTCCGGCATTTCACGAGCAGTCAACAAAAAATATATTTGTATGTCTCCGGACGGTAATGTGTTAATATTTCACGGATCATCCAAAGTTATGTTTACAAATTATTCAAATAATTAAATGTAGTTTTAGTTTAGAAATAAAACATGAAAGAACACTTTCAATCTTAATAATAAATCAGAGTAATTAACGTAAAGTAAACATTATATAAAGCCATCGAAATGTGACGTCTAGATTTGTGTTTTATTAAAAAGAAATATGTGTATAGGATAGTGTGTATAGTTTCTTTTTAATAAAACACAAATCCAGGCGTCACATTTGGATGACGCTAGATTTCTCTGCTGTACATATTAAACTTTATTATTTTAAAACGGAAATCGATTACACAATCAATATACAATGAAAACGGTCATTGCATCAAGATTATCACTTTTTCATGGACTGACTATTGATTAGATTTCCAAACGATTGTAATTCTCGTAGAGAATATACATTGCATCGTCGTCGTCTGTTTGATTTTGTGCAATGAACACGACAATGCACTTTAAAATAATTAATTACTCAGACGATTCTGTTTTCATAATCGTTTTATGTCTTTGTTTGATGTACTCTTTTCATGCAGGTTCATTGATTTGTATCGTATTATCAATAAATTTTTTAATGTAATTTTTAGAAAAATTTTACGCTTCTAGGTTAATCCACGCGATGTTTTTTTTTTTTAATTGAGCCGTTGAATTTGAAAGTGAAATAACTCCATTTTTGGAAAAAATGAGTTAATGACAGTTTTAGGTAGACATAGATGTCCTCTTTTATATTTATAATAACACAGTCAAGGGCACACAATATACCTATAAATTAATGAAAAGAAATTTTCTGTATAATTTTATCTCAAAAACGTTAAATTCGAAAGTGGGATAACTCCATTTATTTATTCCATTAGTTTTATCCATTTAGTTATTATATATTATAACTAAAATAAATATATTTAATAAAAAAAGATGAAATCAAAAGGATTAAAAAATTGCATTTTGAAATTATGATAATTTTTTGGAAATTTTTATATAATATAACTAAAAATATTTCAAAGTCAATTTCCGTTTAACCCTTTCGGACGTTAGCATTTTGTATTTAACTTTCTACTAGGTCGGAGATATATTTGAGTGCTTATATATATTTTTTTGCGATTTCGGTTGTTGGTCTAACTTAGATTTTATTCATTGTTTCTTGTTTTCGATAGCTTTCCTGGAAGTAACCCCCCGACGCCAGCCATGTGTCTTTTCATTTGTGGTTAATCTTTCTTTCTGGTGTTAGTTATGAAATACGCAACCTGGGAAAAATTTCAAAAAACCCAAGTATTTTGTTCAAAAATATATACGAGGTTGTTCCATTTGATTATGTTGTTTTTAGTTTATTTAAATACTTTTTAAACTGCTTCAAATTTTTTCTGAATAAGGGTGGTCCCAGAAGTACCCAACAAAGACCGACAAAGAAAAGACAAAAATTTTGGAAAAAAATATATTTATTTTTCAACATAATCTCCTTTCAGCTCTATACACTTTTCCCAGCGATGTTCAATAAGTTCGATACCCTTTTTATAATAAGAACTGTCTTGCTCCTCAAAATATCCATTAACTGCCGACATCACTTCTTCATCGTTGGGAAATCTTTGACCACTGAGCCATTTTTTCAAGTTTGGGAACAGAAAATAATCCGAGGGGGCTAAATTTGGCGAATAGGGTGAATGAGGTAGCAATTCAAACTTTAATTCATTAATTTTGGCCATTGCAATAACGGATTTGTGAGCTGGTGCATTGTCTTGATGAAACAACACTTTCTTCTTAGCCAAATGCGGCCGTTTTTGCTTGATTTCTTCGCTCAAACGTTGCAATAAGTTCGCATAATACTCGCCGTTGATAGTTTTTCCTTTTTCAAGATAGTCAATGAAAATTATCCCACGCGCATCCCAAAAAACCGACGCCATGACCTTGCCTGCAGATGAAACGATCTTCGCCTTCTTTGGAGCCGGTTCTCCCTTTTCAGTCCATTGTTTTGATTGTTATTTTGTCTCGGGTGTGAAGTGATGGACCCATGTTTCATCCATGGTTATGAAACGGCGCAAAAATTCTGCTTTGTTGCTGTGAAACTTCGCTAAACACTCAATTGAAACATCTTCACGACACTGTTTTTGCTCGAGTGTGAGCAAACGCGGCACCCATCTTGCACATAGCTTTCTCATGTCCAAATTTTCAGATAATATGCGATGTACTGCACTTTTTGAAATGTCTACTTTGTCTGCTAGCTCGCGCACTTTCAGTCGACGATCATCCAGTACCGCTTTGTAGATTTTCTTCACCATTTCTGGAGTCGTCACCTCATTTGGTCGACCACTGCGATGCTCGTCTTGGCAGCTCGTACGGCCTCGTTTAAACTCTGCTACCCAATATTTCACTGTTGTAAACGAAGGAGCAGACTCACCCAGAGTAGAATCCAGTTCAGCTTTTATATTGGTTGGGCTGAAGCCTTTCAAATAAAAGTATTGTATCACGTAACGATGACCAATTTTCTCCATTTTCACAAATTCACTGAAAACGTTCACTATTGATGTCTGCCAAACAAATACTAAACAACGTGGCATTCACAAACTTGAAACATATGCTTTATAGATTGTGTACTTTCTAATACAGTGATGTTTTTCAAATAACTACCGCCATCTTTAGGTCAGTCCGGGTACTTATGGGACTACCCTCGTATATGGTCGTAGACATATATTTCTTCTCCTTAATTTACCTACCCGGTTACTTTGAGGTGATCCACTGTGGGTTTGCCTACTCTATTTATTATCGAGTTATCATGGTGTTTCTGGAATAGAATTTCCAGACTGTTTATATAGTCTACGACCGTATCTATATTTGCTTCCTCATGCAGTGTGTTTATCTTACAACTGCGTTCTTTGTTCAGCGTTAGTCTTAATGCCTTGTTTTGAATGCGCTGGAGTCTCTTTAAATACTTATTTCTCCAAATTGAGGCCGTGTATAACATTGTGGGTCTTACCACTGTCTTATGTAACATCACTTTGTTGAGTGCTTATTATAAGAGAATAGTAACTTAAGTTACTTGATATAAAAAGATAGTTTTGTGCATAATAATTTATAGGCTCCTGAACATTTCCAAAGATTTGGCGTCCTACATTTGTAAAAGGAATACTTGAAGTTAAATTGTCTTCATCATCACTGTCGATTTCAATCCAATCTTCATCACAATCAGGAACAATTTCTCTTTCCACTTCGCTTTCCTCTTCACTTGAATATTAAATAAGGATCAATTTTTTTCCTTGACTGAAATATAACACTTGTATCACTATCTCTTTCATCTCAAGAATTAAAATCACTTACCGAATATTCAAAATTTTCACATATTTCACTATAACTATCACTGTTACTTTCCATATTGCTATAGTTTTCTTTATTCATTTTTGGAGGAATAAAATATTGTAATATAAGTAAAATAATTGCTGAAATATGATAGAACGTGTTGTCTGCTATCGAGTAAGAATTAAACTATAAAAACATACAGTGTGTGCATTCAGAAATAAGGACGTTGTTTTTTGTTCAGTTTTGTCACCTCGCACGTGACATACGACTGATAGAGCAAAGTTGTAATGTCACGTCAGAGGTGACATATGACCGATAAGGGTTAATTCAAACGTAAACCTTTATCTCAATGTATGAATACATGGACTTAGTCCGCTAAAAAAACATACTGTCAATTTGTTATTTTGTCAATAGTGTTTTTATGTTATAGGCGATATTAATAAAGATAGAATGGGTGTGCGCAGACTTTGTCTGTTTGAGATAGTGTATATCTATGCATCGAATTATTTTATAGCAGATATGAAATTTCATTTCAAAATATTTATTGGTTTAAGAATTACATCGATTTTATGAAGAAATTATTTTTGTGTATTTTATTTACCGGACTCTAGATGAAGTCTAGCGCGAAATACTGCGGACGGTAATGTGTTAATCATTATAATATTTCTAATATAGTTTCTTAATAGATAATTAACTTAATTATAAATTTAAATTGAACTATAAACCGTATTAATTTAATTTTATACAGCAATTACCGAATAAATAGACATTTTATTTAACAATTGTCAGTGTGCATTCATGTAAGACCTCACACACGGAATGTGAAATAAATCATTGTTCTTTTACTGTATATATGTGACCTTCTGAGTAAGCTTCCCGAATGACATTTGACCTACATTTAATGTCCCTTATTTCATAAAGATAACTACAACATTTAAAGGTCAATTCTTGTGAATAATCACGACGTTCGATCCGATATAAGTTTGAGATTCAAGTACGGTGTTGTACGGAAATTGTCGATGATTGTAATTGTTTAACATTTCAAAGAACATCGAGAAAATTAAATGTATATAATGAAATTCTCTTCGTGTTCAATCCATTCATATTTCAAACGTGTGTATTAATCTATAAACAATATTTGGTCGGTGTATAATCCTCACTTCATTATTTTAATAATTAACGGAGAGATTAACATTTCCACCACGAGATTAAACGCAAAAGTGTGTTATTTATAGCTGACCTACGTGTATGTACTCAAGCCGTGGTTACCTAATTCCTACTCTTCAAGTCTATTTTATGATCGGACTGCGAGCTGCACGCTGGAACGCTTATAGAGCAAACATTGTTAATATAAAAATAAAACTCATAACCAACAACAATATTTTTATCAACTATCGTAACTGCAACACAGTTGTATTTAGGTTTTTGTATTCTTCAGTTGCTGTATTTTATACAGTGTTGTTTTTTTAAATTTGTATTTGCAGTTCAATTCCATTTGAAACTTCTCATTTTTACTACAATGTTCGTAATTTCGGGTTTTTTCTGATCCATACTCAGTGTCCTCCGAGAGTTAGTTAAAATAATATACATTTCTAAGTTTTTAAATAACAATGTTTAATATCTCAATTTTTCATCACTGGTTTGTATATTTATGATTTACAATTAGAAATATTTATTGTTTTTAAAAGGGTATTTCCCGAAATTTATATCGCTCGCATAACTAAACAATAAATAGTACGTGATCATAGAAATTTGCGTGCCAGAAGTTTGTTGAAACCGAACACTCCATGTGAGAAGGATATACAGTAATACCTCGCATAGTCTGATTTGAAATTTCCAAAAAAACAAATTTTACTTGAAAAAAATCCTACTAAAAAGTTTTTCTTGAAAAAATTCCAAAAAAATTAATACATAAAATTATTTTTATACGCAAATTTTCAAATTTTCCCCTTTATTATGAAAACATAAAAAGAAAACCCAAATCGTATATGCACATTATGCGCAACGCATGCGCAGTTCTAGTTTTGCAGTCTTTTTTCTTTTTCTATTAGTTTTCGATTAGCAACTCTAGAGTGAAGTCGATTTTTTGATAATTAAATTTTAATAACCCATTTGAAAATGAATTTAAAATTAATGTATAAACCCGTAATTTTGTTTTGTTGATACATACAAACATTTGAATATATTATCCTCGTTTTATTTACTGAAAAACGGGGAAAAATTTTTTTGGAACCAATTAACGTTTTTTGTATTTAATTGATGTTTCGATTAGTCCGGTTTCAAATAGTCCGGCTAATCAGTGGAACCGATTAGCCGGACTATGCGAGGTATTCCTATATTTGTTTATGTTTTATACATTTACGTAGATATTTTATAGTAGTCATAATATTTAATCTCCTTAAAAATAATTGTTCATTATTAGTAAAAAAATGGTTCCGAGGTCAACATTAAGGGGGTATTCTAGTCTAGACGCACGAATTTTAGGTGTTTTTTCGGGCGCTATAAAAAAACCCAACAAATATTTTTACTATCCATTTTTTATCAGTTATTTATTGACATTTTAAGAGTATAAAAAAGTATTATTAAAAACAAAAAATTCAAAATTGAAAAAGGTACAGGCTGGCAAATTGGGGACTCGAAAAAAAGGTGTCTCCTGGTTGACGTGGTTTCAACCCTTCCGGTTATCTAAAACAAAATTTTTTTGAAATTATTGAAAAAGAAGGTTGTAGTAGTATCCCCGCCTAGAGAAATTAAAAAAAAATTTTTTTCGCAAAATGGCGGTAGTGTGAAAAAACAGTCATTTTTTGCCCTATTTTTTTCAACTTTTTGAATTTTTTAAAAATAGTAAAAAACAAAATTTTCAAAAAATCCTACGCGGGGGTAGTCACTATTATATTGAGAAACTCTGTACCAAATTTCAAGTAAATCGGTCTATTAGAACTTGAGATATCACCGTCAACCGTGTCGAAAAAAGTAGTTTCGAGAAAAACGCGTTTAAAGTTTAGACAAAAATAGCTAACTACAACCCTTTAACTGTTTAATTTTGTATCGAATTTTTATGCCTGCTAAATATATTTTTATAAAGATATATACCTCGAAAATTGTTCCGGCCAGACCGGATTGGTTGGCGCGTCACAAAAATAGCTATAATTCCGAAAATAATTCGAATTTCGAAAAATCCTCTTAAGGACATATTCTTAAAGGTCTAAACTTTGAAAATATGCAAAAAAAATGATTTTTTTGAAATTCTAAACTAGAATACCTCCTTAACTATAGAAGAAATATCAAAACTTGTGAGTGAATATGAATGACTGAAAAATTATAGTGCAGTTGGAAAAATATTCAAAATTAATACCGAATGAGTAAGGAAAATTATAAAAAGAGAGCAGAGAATTTTCGAAGTTTTCAGGTAAGCCACGTTTAGGGCAACTTAGTCATTTACTGCCAGTGATAATCGGTGTATAGTACAACAGTGAATAATTGGTCGGAAAATTGTTGTAAGAGAAATTTGAGAGCAGCTTCATGAAACAGGGACTTTAGTTTTTGAAATCACTATTAGAAGACGTTTTCACGATGCTAAGTTGAAGGGGCATGTGGTCAGAAAAAATCCTTATTGAAAAAGAAGATTAAATTTTGCCAAAAAATATATAAAATAAACCACTGGACTTTTGGAAACGAGTAATTTTTAGTGACGAGACTAAGTTTGAAATATTTGGAAATTGCAACACCAAACAGTTTGGGGAAGTAGCAGTGATAATCCTTGCATTAATAAGTTCCTGCAACCAACTGTCAAACATGGAAGAGGAAGTGTATGGTGTGGGAAGATTACATATTATTGAGGGCAAAATGACAATGTAAATTTATTGTAATATTTTCTAAGAAAATTTACACCAATCCGCTAAAATAATGGAATTGGGTCGGGCTTTTACTTTTCAACAACACGACCCGAAGCATACGGCTAAAATATTAAAAAAAAAATGTCACAAACAATGAATTAGATATGTACTTGAATGGTCATCGATGTTGTCTAACCTTAATCTTATTGAATATTTGTGGGACTAATTAGATCGCAGGATCTCCACATCCTCAAGACACAATAATACTGAATTTGAAGTCAAAATTTTGGAAATGTCTAGTTTGTCTTTCGGTGCTTTACAAAATCTGGTAGAATTAATAACTAGAAGGTTTAACGCTGTTCTGCGGGATAATGGCGGCCATAAAAAAAAATTAAAAAAATAAAGTGTTTTGATTTTTTACATAATTTTCTTCGTAATTTTCAAGTAACTTTTGGCATTTAGACCTAGAAATATTTTTCGTATAATTTATGATTCGTTTGAAGCATGATTGCTAATTTCTTGTCAAAATTACTATTTGTAATTAAGGTTTAATAAACAGCACAGTAATACCTCACATAGTCCGGTTTCGATTAGTCCGGTTTGAAATTTCCCAAAATAAAAATTTTTTTATTAAAAAAAATCCTACTAAATTTTTTCTTGAAAAAAATCCCAAAAAATTAATACCAAAAATTATTTTTCTACGCAAATTTTCACGTTTTCCCCTTTATTATGAAAACATCATAAAAAAGAAAACCGAAATCGTATATGCACATTATGCACAACGCATGCGCAATTCTAGTTTTGTGGTCTTTTTTCTTTTTCTATTAGTTTTCGATTCGCAATTCCAGAATAAAGTCGATTTTTTGATAATTAAATTTTAATAACCCATTTGAAAATGAATTTAAAATGTATTTAAAATGAATATACAAACCCCTGATTCTGTTTGTTGATATTTGAATATATTACCCTCGTTTTATTTACTGAAAAACAGGAAAAAAAATTTGGAACTAATTAACGTTTTTTGTATTTAGTTAATGTTTCGATTAGTCCGGTTTCAAATAGTCTGGCTAATCAGTGGGACCAATTAACCGGATTATACGAGGTATTCCTGTATTTCATTTGAAGATATTTTTATTTCTCTGCATAATTTTTTAATTTTTCAATTCAACTAATTTTTGGAGGACACTGTATATCATCAGCACCTTAAGAGGTTATACGCAGTTAGAAATTTAAAAAAATCGATTTTTTTTTTGCATTTTCGGAATGCACATATATTTGAGTATATTCTCTGAAAATTTGAAGTAAATCCGATATATATTTTCGGACATACACCTGAATTTGTAAAAATTTTTTTAATTATGTGTAAACTACTTCCGAAACTTCAAACGCGTTTATCTCAAAACGTTGTTTTCATAGTCGGTGATCTCGATATCTCAGAAATGGCTTAACCGATCGGTCTCAAATTTTCACACAATCTTCTCAAATATATTCCTCAGGTATTGAATGAAGGAATAAGGTTTACAAAAATTATTACTATTTTTTTTAAACAATTTGGAGCGAAAATTTTAGTAAAAAACGAAAAATTTTTTTCAAGTAGACGCCATTTTGTCAAAAATGAAAATTTTTCTTATTCCTTCGTTCAATACCTGCATTAATCTATCCTTTAAAAGAATTGACCATATTTTTTGATTTGAAATAATCCAAACCGCCGATATGGAGATCACCGCCAAGCGCCTTTTTTTGGAGGTCGTTCGGGACATCGTCTGCAGGAGCGGTGCATTTCAATATTTTTTTATGATCGACATTTTATTTTATTCTTGAAAGTAGGATCTATTCAAATAACCATAATTTGTAATTGCAAAATAGATACTGTTTCTAAAAAAAATTCTTAAAAAAACGTCGTTTTTGCGCCTCGCAACTGCGTATAACCCCTTAAAAGATACGCCACTATTAGCTTAGATACAAATAATTAAATCAATTAAATTTGTTTATCTTTTTATGGTTTTTATCAATAATGAAAATTCACTCGAGTAAAATCTTCAGAAATAAAAATGAAATGTTGAATAATGTCAAAATTTTTGGCATCATAAATGATCTGATTATAGTCGACTGTTTACGGAAATGTTTCATACTGACGAGGTTTAAAGAAAAGTAATTTTAAAACTATGTTAATGGCATAAATTTCGATTATTGTTTTCTCAAATTAATATATTGTAGTGAAATAACATCTCTTGTATCCGATAGCCTGTTTCTTTCGAAACGATTTTTAAGAATAGACTTCTTACCATCTATCGAACGCATAAATTACGTAATTAAACATTCCCGCGGTGTCATTGAAACGTCGATAACAGTAAAAAGAAATTAAAACAGAAGCACGAACTCGAAAATGTGTCTAAGACACGTGTTCTTTTAACCAGTAATGCAGAAGATGAAGCAAACGTTTCCTTATTATAATGACGACACCGTCATAAAACAGTCGAGTCTCGAACGTTTCGACTCGAGAAATGTTCCGATGGGACGAGCGTGTGTCGTTGTGCGTCTCGACGACGCGCCGCGACGTCCAGAAATAGACCTCGGAGAGGTCATTACTTGCAGACGCAGCAGCAGCAGCCGTCGACCGCTTCTCATAGTTCGGCGACTTGCGAAGCGTGCCTCCACGCTTTCTGCGTACGCATCCGTGTCTACTGACGAAACCGACGTCGTGTTCGTGTTTTACGTCGTCTTCTTCATACTGGACCTACTCTTTAGATTCCGTTGTTTGACGTACTTTCGTGTAAAAAAAAATACAAAACGATTATCTAGTATGAATGATAGATTGGTATGTGGTTTAGACTTCTTAATGTGCGTTTTCAATTCACACGCACGTTTATATATAGAGGAAATACCATAATTTTATATATAGATTTATTTATATATACAGGAAAACCATAACTCATTGATATTGAAAAGAAAGAAAATATTTCAGTAAACATGACAAAAATGTTCGTTTCTTTTCATGTATTTTTATACAATATTTGCTTTTATTCCAATTCTGTGAATTATCTCAATACTTGGTCGCTATTAATAAGAGACAGATATTCAAACTATGTGGAATTTGTACCATATGGCAATTTTTAAAGCTGAGTTGACACGATGGTTTCGCGAGAATAGTTATGAATGTAAGCTATAGTTTATTACCCACGATAGAAAATGTTTGCACGTTGTAATGTTAAAATTATTGTAATTCATTATTTACCTAAAAAAGAAATGGAAAATATTATTCATTCTATACCAAAAAAAAACGTCGATCTGTTGATTACTTTGTTGCCGTAGTAACAGTTTTTTTTTGTGTTGAATGGAATATATTTTTAAAATAAAATGTTTGTGTTAAAAATATATTTAAATTTCAATTTACTCTCGTAGTGTATTTTGTTATTTCTAAATTGAATATTTTTATGTATGTGAATATATGTATGTTTATACGAGGATCATTTGATAAGTATTGTAAAAAAGTAAAAAAAAAACTTAATTGAAAAATTTAACCGTAATCGGACGTTAGCATTTTGTACTTAACTTTCCGCTAGGTCGGAGATATATTTGAGTGCTTATTGTATGAGAAGAGTAACTGACGTTACTTGATATAAAAAAATATTTTTGTGTATAAAACTATTTATATTTACACTTTAAATGTTTACATTTTATTAAACATGTAATGTATTCAATTTTTTCCATTGTTGTAAAATCACAAAAGTTGTTCTATTTAAATGGCTGGCATTCACAAACTAAACCACGCAGCGACTTGACAGTTTGACAGTATTGTTGTGAAAGGTTATATTTACGAAAAATATCACTTTTTAAATACTAGCAGCGCCATTTCTGGCCTAGACCAGGTACTTATCACACAGCCCTCGTATTAAATGCTCTGAAAATTATCAACAGAGTGAAAAACATTAACTTGAAAGAGAAAAACTCTAAATTGATCGAAATATCTTAAAGTTTAATATTTTAGCGAACAACGCAATATATATATATACTTTTTTTAATTATTGAGTTAGGTTGTGTATTTTTATCTTTTCCTATTACTTTTTTTTTCCATTTCAGTACATATGTCTATAAAAATATGATTTAGGATAAGGCCATGGAAAAATCGTTATAATATTTTAATTTTGTTTTGGATATGAAAATATTATAATAAACTTTATAATGCATAGCTAAAATAGTGTTTTATTTTTACTTATGTTATATAAAATTACCAATATAAAAATGTAAAATCACGCTGCTATTTTCACGAATATGAATATATATATATATATATATATATATATATATATATATATATATATATATATATATATATACCAGGTACTTATCACACAGCCCCTCAATTTACGCGGAATATCCGTTCCTCGTGAATTTGTTTTACGCGAATGAAAATCGCGTAAATTGAGTCTGTCAGTACAATAGAAAAAATATTGGAAATAAAAGCTATTAAATTTGTAGAAACACATATTTAATTCACATATCTTAAGAAAAAAATAATGACGTCTTAGAAAACAAAAGTAGATCAATTTTATTCGGTGTCCCTATCGCAACTGTAATTCAAAACAATCAACCTTTTATATATTAAATCGTGCTTTTATGCGTTCAAATAAGAATTTGCGTCACTCTGATATATAATAAATTCTATGAAAAATTATATAAAATGAAATCTCTCTGACCGCGTATAAAAAGTGCCGTGTAAATTAATACCGTGTAAAAAAAATCCCGCGTAAATTGAGGGACGGGTATCTCTCTGTTTCTCTCTCTCTCTCTCTCTCTCTCTCTATCTATCTATATATATATATATATATATATATATATATATATATATATATAGATATATATATATATATATATATATATGTATATAGATATAGTTTAAGAAGCAAAATTAAATTAGTGTTGAGCCAGAACAAACGTTGTTAATAACTTCCTAATTTCGTAAATATCGTATAATTAGCAATTTCATCATGCTTCTGACGAGAATGGGGAAATCCGCGAAAACTTAAATTAGTATAGGTGATGAAATGCGTTAACTATTTTTATTTATTTATTTACTTTTTTGAAGGCAGGTTGATCAAATAGAGTTAATCAGATTGCTTATTAAAGACTGGTATATTTACTATTTAAATATTTACTATCTAAATTTTACATGCAATAATTTTTTTGATTTTTTTTACAAAAAAATAATAAATGAATTACCTGAATCTTCGTACTCATTTTCAATAGATAATATTTTCAAATATGTTTTTTTTAATTTTCTGTAAAATTAACTATAAATTTGATCTCTATTTTATTTTGTTGTATTGATATATTTTGTCGTTTGGATATTACAATAATAAATAAAAATTATCCTATTTACATTTATAATATTACTCCTTAATTATAAATCGATACTCTTTATACAAAGAAAATCGATTTATTATTAACAGAAGACATATAAATACAGTCGTTCGCAAAACATTGAAAAAAGTAATCCCCACATTTTCCATTTTTGCGAAGATAATAAACGTATTTTTCTCTTGAACAAAAGCTCTGAGAATAAATACGTTTCAATTTTCTCAATGAAACATTGCCGAGGACGCACAACACCCACGTATAATATTGACATTTAATTTATAACCGTTTTTTCGCTTCATTTTATTCACATCGGGCGTCGTACGCACAGTACCGTAATTTTCACATCGTTCTCTCCACTTCTTTTTACTGTTTATTTCTACCATAACTGGGATTTACGTTTCAGTACGATTTCATTCGCCAGATACTAAAAAAATAATTACTTCATAGAGATTTTATTCATTTTTTTAATTTGTTTTATTTCGCTTTTGAATAATTTTCACCCGGAGGAATCGTTGTATCTTCATGTAAAAATTAAACGATTAACAATTAATGGATACAATTAGATTTTTTTCTTCAAATTTTAAAATGCACGTGGATAAGTGGTAAATGTTTTTCTTTTTTTATTGAAATCATATAAAAACTCAAACTGGTCGGTACGAAAATACGAGACGAATTTAAATCTGATCGTCGTGTGTCGCCGAACCTTTATTTGATATCACTTGAAATTGATAGTTAATGTAAAATGAAAATCTAAATTTAGCAACAAATTGGAAAAGGAAAATCTGCACCTAAATTGGATAACACTGACATAGGTATACAAATTGAATATAGATGTAGTTAACTTGACAGGTTCGAAAATCCACACGACGAGGACCTGACAAAATAGTTTGATAGTGACAGGCGTGAGACGGGATTTCGGTTCCAGAGCAACAACGGTACACAGCCAATAGTGTTAAAATGAGAGAACATGCGATGTACGTTCGAGGAACAGAGAAATATATATACGAGATGATAAAACGGAACCGCTACTCTCTATGCCGATGACGTTTCACGTAAGGCTCGTGATGAGGACAATGTTGAGGAATACGGATACAAGTCGAGGAAGACACACGTATCTAAAGTGAATATAAGATATCGGAGCTATACGAATGGTTCAAAAGTTGATTTACAGAAAATGAAATGTTATATCGAAACTATTATATAGGGTCATCCAGATGTGACGCGTAAATTTGTGTTTTGTTGAAAAGAAACACGAGAAATTACAGTGGCTCACACTCATATTCGTACACCACCTAGTTAAAACTTTATTGCTGAAAATATATCACTTATTTAAAAAAAATAGAGAAATATATTTTAGGGTTGTTAGATAGCAATGTTATCAATAATATTAGGGGGACCGGAAAGTAATGTCGTTTCTGCGCATATCGATATTCGTTAGTCATTTATCAGCTCATTGTGTACTTTAAAATCGTGTCAAAGACATTTTAAGGTTAGAGTGACTTGTTTACTCGTAAATAATAAAATTTTAAATTTTTTTTTGCAATTTATGGTGAAATGGCCAGCCAAATACCAGAAGAGTTACATATTCGGCATTGTATGCTTTTTGAGTTTCACAAGGGTAGTAACACAACGGTTGCTACCAAAAACATTTGCGATGTTTATCCAAACGCATCAGACGTTCATAAATGCCAAAGGTGGTGTTCTAAGTTCAAATCTGGTAATTTCGATCTTTCCGACTCGTACCGATCAAGAAGACCAACAACTTTAGACAATGATATGTTAAGGGCGGAAGTGGAAACAAATCCGTGTCAGACAATCGAGGAACTGTCAAACACTCTTAACCAACCTCGGTCGATCATCCAAGAACATTTGCAGCAGATTGGTAAAGTAAGCAGAGCAGTTGTTTGGGTCCCGCATAATCTGTCCGAAGAAAACAAAGCTAACCGATCCATCACATGCAACTTATTGCTTCAGCGGCACAATACAGAAACGTTTTTTGATCGTTTGATCATTGGAGATGAAAAATGGGTCCTCTATGATAATCCAAAACGCAAAAGGCAGTGGCTCTCTCCGAATGAATCGCCACGAAGTACAGCTAAGCCAGGTTTACACCTCAAAAAGGCGCTTTTGTGTGTTTGGTGGAGTATTCGCGGGCTCGTTCATTTTGAAGTGCTGAAACCTGGACAAATTGTGAATGCAGACCTTTACTGTAAACAATTGGATCGAGTAAATCAATCTTTAATTGAAAAGTGACCAGCGATTGTCAACAGAAAAGGTGTTATTCTGCAACACGATAATGCAAGACCGCACTGTGCAAGACGAACCCTGGAAAAAATTAATCTATTAGGATGGGAGGTATTGCCTCACCCACCATACTCGCCCGATATTACGCCATCGGATTTCCATTTATTCCGATCGTTACAACATTTTCTAAGTAGCAAAAAATTTGAAAATTCAGATGATGTCAAAAATACCATCTCCAGATATTTTGCTCAAAAAGCAATTGATTTTTATCGATACGGCATTGAAAATTTGCACACCAGATGGCAAAAGGTTGTTGATAACGAGGGTGATTACATTATTGATTAAAAATAAAAACTTGGTAAAAATTTATCTGTTTGAATTTAATGTAGAAAAACGACATTACTTTCACCCTAATATTTGTAAAAAAATGCTATTTAAAATATTTCATAATAAAAATAAAGAAATGCAAGAAATTTAACAAAAATAATTTAACATTCGTATTCGTACAGCCATAAAAATAGTTATATAAAATGGCGTTGAGGGGAAGTACAAACATAAACAAATTTTGTTTGTGTACAAACAAGCTTCTACTAGTTTCTACATGCTTGTGTGTCAATTTAAACAAAGTATATCGTAGTATATTCACAGTATTTGAAACTTGGGTGGAAAAGGCAAGGAAACATCAATTGCGTTGAGAAAATTAATTATTAATTAATTAATAATTAATTATTTCTCATCATAATGGCTAAAACAGAAATAAAAACTAATGTGGATAGTATTTTATTTATTAAATACAATGTTATAAGATTACAATTTTTAGCTAGTGCGACATCTGCTGCTGCTTAGAGGTTAGAAAATTTTATGTACGTGGCTGAAGCATTCCAATTACATGCATTCGATTTTTGTTTGGTTTTTATTACTAACATGGCTGAAAAAGACTTTTCACACAAATAGGAAATCGAAAAAACGATTAACAATTTGATAGCTTTATAATTCAGAGATGGATTTTCTTTTTCGAGTGATATCCAAAATTGAGACAGTGATTGCATTTTATGCCTGAACATCAGAAAACAACTGATCAGCATTTTTTACGAAGATCAAATGCGCATGATTTTATATTTTCCAATAAAGGATTATTAATCCAGAGATTGCCTTTAGGATGATCCTCATTTTCAGGGAAATAATTATTCAAGTTTTCAGCTAACGCCTTTAAATATTGACTATGACTTTTTGATTGACATCAACAGCAATCAAAAATTCTCCCAAAAGTTGAAACATTTCTATATCTTTCTCTTGCACAAGACTAATCTCTTCTTTTTGAACGCATCCATTTTATTTCTCAGTGTAAAAATATTTGTACAAGACTCCTGTGGACCACAAGTTGAAGAACAGGGTCTTAGAATATGCTTAAAAATATAAAAAATAACTAATTAATTAAATACTTTTAGTTATATTTCCATTTAAACTTCCGAAACGCTTATTGAAAAACCCTATTCAATACACAAATTTGGATTATCTAATTATGTAATTGAAAATTTATGGTAGCTTACGTACACAAAAGTACCATTTTACTCTATCAATAGGAAATATTGTACGTTTAATTAAACTACTAGCATATAATAGATAATATAATGGAGTATTTAAATCGTTCGTGTGTAATATAAAGATGAAAATAAACGAGTGTACACGTATAATCGAAATCGAACAAACACCCCATCACGCATAAAAACGTACATCAATAAATTATAAATATCATTGTTCGTATTTTTTTCCCAATGACGTTTATGTGACTTGTACTTTCTTGTTATATTCTATTCACGATTTTCAGGGGTAAACACAATGATGGTAGCATTTAATCTTAACAGCAACCACAAAGGCAACCCGCATATCTTATTATTATATATTCCGACCTTTTCGCGTGTACGTCCTCATCCGATGAATGGTTTGTGTGCGAACATAGATAATTAACGCCAGTGACTGTCATAATACGAAATGATGCATGAATGTTCAGTTTAAATAGTTTAAAGTTTAATTGTTATTACTATTTATGTGGAATGAGTTGTGTAATGAATCTTAGTGCTGCGAACTGTCAGAATTGGCATGAATGCAGGCAATAGTGGATGTTTGTGGAGTGTTTTCTGTTGTTGGTGTAAAATAAATTATAATACAAATTTAAACATAATTGATATCGAGTGATTTATTTTCGTAATAAACATCTATATTTATTTTATTTATACATACATTTTCCATATAGTTGACTAAAAATGTTTTTCTAAATAGCAATGATTATTTAAAAAAATAAATAAATAAAAACGATACTTGAAAATACTATTTAGTCTAAGTGAATCATTCACATTTATGCTACAAAATTTTATTAAAGTTTTCAAAAATCATTCGTTATTAATTTTATTCCTTAACACGTTCCCTGCCATGCTGTTTATGAGGAGGAGTCATTTTTAGGCCACGTGTACCGTTTTCGGTACACGGTAACAAGTTTAATAATTTTGTATAAATACCTATTTTTTTCTTGTTTTTGAGAGAATATACGAGGATTGTTTGATAAGTCCGTGTAAAAATAAAAACTGCTTCATTTTTTTGAATAAATCGTTTTTATTTTTCAACATAGTCTCCTTTTAGGCTTATACACTTCATCCAACGCTGCTCTAGTTTGTTGATCCCTTCCGAATAATAGGATTTGTCCAAGTCTGTAAAATAGTCATTCGTTCCTGTAATCACCTCCTCGTTCGAATAAAATCTTTTTCCCGCGAGCCATTTCTTCATATTAGGGAACAAATAATAGTCCGATGGAGCCAAGTCTGGAGAATAGGGGGGATGTGAAATGATTCGGAACCCTATTTCCATTAGTTTTGCGGCCACAACTGCTGAGGTGTGAGCTGGTGCGTTGTAGTGATGAAAGAGGACTTTTTTGTGGGCTAATCAGGGACGTTTTTCTTGCAACTCGGTTTTCAAACGATCCAATAACAATGAATAATATGCACCTGTAATGGTTTTACCCTTTTCCAAATAGTCGATAAAGATTATTCCTTGCGAATCCCAAAAGACAGTCGCCATAACCTTCCCGGCCGAAAGAATTGTCTTCGCCTTTTTCGGAGCAGATTCCCCTTTGATAACCCATTGTTTAGACTGCTCTTTGGTCTCAGGAGTGTAGTGATGTATCCATGTTTCATCTACAGTGATGAAACGACGCTTAAAGTCCTGCGGATTTCGCTGAAACAGCTGCAAACCGTTCTTGCAACACTTCACACGACCTCGTTTTTGGTCGATCGTGAGTAATCGCGGCACCCACCTGACGGATAGCTTTTTCATGTCCAAATGTTGGTGCAAAATATTATGTACCAGTTCACACGAGATGCCTACAGCACTAGTAATCTCACGCACTTTCACTCTTCTGTCATCCATCACCATATCATGGATTTTATCAATGATTTCTGGAGTGGTGACCTCAACAGGGCGTCCAGAACGTTCAGCGTCTCTTGTGCTCATATGGCCACTCCGAAAATTTTGAAACCACTTATAAACCGCACTAATCGAAGGTGCAGAGTCACCATAATGTTTATCAAGCTTCTGTTTAGTCTCCTGAGGCATTTTGCCTTTAATGAAGTAGTGTTTAATCAACACGCGAAATTCATTATTTGACAATCACTCGATTTCCTTGATTCCAACGATTGTCAAACACAAAGGAATAGACCGATATGGCTGAAACTTGATGTGTGTTCTTCCAAGAGGTGCTACTAATTAAAAATAACCTCGATATGCACCAGTGGTGCCATCTTTCGGAATTTACACGGACTTATCAAACGACCCTCGTATATTATTTTAATAATTATAAATACTACAACGACAAAATGCGCAAAATAACAATAATAAATGAAATTTATTTCATTTTGAATAATTAAAATAAAAATGATGTTTCTATATTTAACTTATATTTTCGTGTAGCGATGAATTTTGTTAAAACATGGAATGCATGGAATTAGAAAATATGTTACTGAATGGATGAAAATTTCTGGAAAAGAACAGGCTAAAAATATTCACAGTTTTTACTTATAAAGCGTATTTCTCATACCTCCTTTCTAAATTATACTATAAATGAATATCAAATATAAAGTTCCAATAATTTTTCAACTAACTTTTATTTTCTTATCGTAATTCAAATATTACAACAAGCACTTCAAAAGCAAACAATGCAAACTGCAAAGCGAACAGCTAAAGACTGAAATTTACACTGATGACTAATTACCACGCCGCGTGTACCGTTATCAGTACACGATTCAAAAATTGCTGTAAACATCATTACATCACATGAGACAATGTTACTAGCAATTACTTTTAGATGAAAACATCTTAAATTAAAAAATTCAGCTTGGCATACAAATGCATTTTAGCTTGTACCGAAAACGTTACACGTGGCAGGGAACGTGTTAACGAGTTGCGCTGGCAAATAATTAACATGCACGCGTGGCAAATCCGTCCAAAGCAATTCGCACCGAGTTGGTATTTGAAATCATTTTTTTATAAAGTTTTAGACACACACACACACATTACATTATAGTAAAACTCTTAAATTGATTAACAAATTTATTAATAATTTTTGAAAAGGAGTATTTCTTGGGTTTTGGTACGTTTATTATTTTATCGAATAGAATAGAGGGATTAGACAATTCCATATCCATTAGATAAAAGAATATTTTTCTGTAACTTTTTGCAAATTTTCTCATTAAAAGGAAAAGATGATAAATAGCTATCTTGCACGTCTACTCCACCCATACCATCATTGTAATTTAAAACTATTTAGGTTTTGTAATGTTTCCATTTTGGTCGGTATAATTTCTACATTTTTTCTTTTTTGTTACAATCATTTCTGCTTTGGAATGTTTTGAAGAAAGTAAATATATATCTTTTTTGTCCTTCCATTTTACAGCTAAGATACCATTGTAAGATCTTAAAAGAACTTGAAATGTTTTTAATTTTGTCGCTGCGAGATCTTTTAGTATATTCTTTCTATTAGATCTGACTGTTCCAATAGTATTAATTTTTTGCAAATGTAATTTCCAATACAGTTTTGATGACGAATACTAGTTATCTAAAAAGAGGGTGTATACAAAATCAACTAAAGATGTACATAAATTCAGTACAACATTTTCTGATGCGCTATTATCAGAATAAAATAGTTCTTTGATAAAATAGTTTTTTATAATAATAAAAAAAATTATAGTGTTTTGTAGTTACTTAATTATTATTCAATGAAAATATGTAAAATTAATGAAGTTCTACAAAAAAGCACTAGTATGTCTTCAAAACAGAAGTGTGACACTTGCTAACTGAACTCCGATGTTATTTCAACTTAACAAAAATCACATAACGTGCTGTGTACGTCTTATCGACATTTGGTACAAATAGCAGTTGACGTACATAGCACGTCATTCCATTGCAACTAGTTAACACATTACCGCCCGGCCACGCCTAAACGCATGTTTCATGTTGAGCTACTGTAAGTCCGTTCACGCGTTAACGCGTGTTTCGTTGTATGAACTTTTGACATAAAAAAAATTATATACAAGCTATATTTTTTTCTAATTCCATTGAAAGATGGTGGTGTATATATTCAAAATATTGATGACTTATAAAAATTATGAAAAATATTTCAGATATTTTAAATAAAATAATCTCTATCCCTAGCAAAGTTCTGTTTTTTTGGAATAAAATCGAAATTGGTTATCTTATTTTTTTTCCTAACAACTTCTGTATATAGAATATATGCTTTACGTAATTTATCATATTTTAATCCCTTCTAGATGTATTTTACGCTAAAAAGTGTTTTTTTATAATAAACTATGTTTATTATAAAGCATCTCTTTTTTTGTACTTTATCACGCTGGTATACTCATTACAGATTGAAAAACATTATTATATTTACATATATCTATGCATCGAACCCGTTTATAGGCAGATATGAAATTTCATTTCAAAATGTTCATTGGTTTAAAAATTACATTGATTTTATGAAGAAGTTATTTTTGTGCATTTTTTGCGAAATTCGCCGGACTAGATGAAGTCAAGTGCGAAATACTGCGGACTGTAATGTGTTAATATACATTTTGGATATTAAATATTTTTATAAAAAATCAAGGGTTAAGTCCCCTACACACTTCGTTTGTCGTCCTCTGAATTCACTTCTGTTTAACAATATAAAAAAAGTTATAAAAAATAAAACGTTTAGAACAAGCTTTGCTATCATTTACTATTATTTACTTTTCTTCAGTCTTATTCGGACTATCTATTTATACATTTCCTCTTTTATATTAGTTTCAGTACTTTATATTAAAGAGTTTTAGAATTATGTACATGTACAGAGTGGTAAAAAATATTAATGCATTGTGTATTCAAATTCTTTTAATGATAAAATTCTTCACTCTTAATAAAATGAGTAAAAATGAACGAAATTATATTTTCAAACCTTAATTAACATCAAATATACTAACCGGTCAAAATGACTGGTTTCAACATTTGCTTATAAGATTTTTACTTTAAATTTTATTTCAAATTTTCTAATAACATTATGATAATTTTTATTTATATGTACGAGGGTGGTCCCAGAAGTACCCGACCCAACAAAGAAACCACAAAAATTTTGTAAAAAAATATATTTATTTTTCAACATAATCTCCTTTCAGCTCTATACATTTTTCCCAGCGATGTTCAATAAGTTCGATACCCTTTTTATAATAAGAATTGTCTTGCTCCTCAAAATACCCATTAACTGCCGACATCACTTCTTCATCGTTGGGAAATCTTTGACCACTGAGCCATTTTTTCAAGTTTGAGAACAGAAAATAATCCGAGGGGGATAAATCTGGCGAATAGGGTGCATGAGGTAGCAATTCAAACTTTAATTCATTAATTTTGGCCATTGCAATAACGGATTTGTGAGCTGGTGCATTGTCTTGATGAAACAAAACTTTCTTCTTAGCCAAATGCGGCCGTTTTTGCTTGATTTCTTCGCTCAAACGTTGCAATAAATTCGCATAATACTCGCCGTTGATAGTTTTTCATTTTTCAAGATAGTCAATGAAAATTATCCCACGCGCATCCCAAAAAACCGACGCCATGACCTTGTTTGCAGATGAAACGGTCTTCGCCTTCTTTGAAGCCGGTTCTCCCTTTTCAATCCATTGTTTTAATTGTTCTTTTGTCTCGGGTGTGAAGTGATGGACCCATGTTTCATCCATGGTTATGAAACGGCGCAAAAAGTTTGCTTTGTTGCTGTGAAACTTCGCTAAACACTCAATTGAAACATCTTCACGACACTGTTTTTGCTCGAGTGTGAGCAAACGCGGCACCCATCTTGCACACAGCTTTCTCATGTCCAAATTTTCAGATAATATGCGATGTACCGCACTTTTTGAAATGCGTACTATGTCTGCTAGCTCGCGCACTTTCAGTCGACGATCATCCAGTACCACTTTGTGGATTTTCTTCACCATTTCTGGAGTCGTCACCTCATTTGATCGACCACTACGAGGCTCGTCTTGGCAGCTCGTACGGCCTCGTTTAAACTCTGCTACCCAATATTTCACTGTTGTAAACGAAGGAGCAGACTCACCCAGAGTAGAATCCAGTTCAGCTTTTATATTGGTTGGGCTGAGGTCTTTCAAATAAAAGAAATTGTATCACGTAACGATGACCAATTTTCTCCATTTTCACAAATTCACTGAAAACGGTCACTATTGATGGCTGCCAAACAAATACTAAACAACGTGGCGTCCTCAAACTTGAAACATATGCTTTATAGATTGTGTACTTTCTAATACAGTGATATTTTTCAAACAACTACCGCCATCTCTAGGTCAGGCCGGGTACTTATGGGACTACCCTCTTATATGACTACTGTTATAAATCATTTCGTTTTCTGCCTTTCTGTTTCTTAGATATGTATACTAACTATATGGTATACCAACTGGTCAAAATGACCAATTTGAATTCTTGGTGTTGTTATAATTCCACAACCTGATACTTCTAATTTTACATAATTTTATTTTACATTTTTGGGTATTCCCATATTTTTTGTAAATTTAGTGTTATCATGTAAGAATTTTTTTCGCTACAGCAAATCAAAGTGAAACTCCTATGACATGACATTTATAAAACCCTGTCTAAACCATTCAGTTTTATTTAGGCCAGCATATATATATATATATATATATATATATATATATATATATATATATATATATATATATATATATATATATATATATATATATATATATATATATATATATATATATATATGAGGGTCGTTTGATAAGTATGGCAAATTTATTTATTGTTTAATTTAATTAATTTTTTTAATTCAGTTTTTCTTACTTTTTTACCATACTTATCAAACGACCCTTGTGTATATACATATATACACATATATATATATATATATATATATATATATACATACACACAAACACATTATTATAAGTTATCTTAACGAAGTTATTTTCTTTTCATAATTGTTTATTTATAAATTTTTATATAATATAACTAAAAATATTTCTTAATAAAGTCAATTTTTCGTTTACTTATATGTCTTCATTTTAATTAATTATTTTTTACATTAAGAAAAAAATCATTTCAGAAAATCCAACTTTAGTTAAAATATAAATTTAAAATTGCTGTTGTTCATATTTTCCATAATTTGTTATTATAGAAAGTGGTATAAGTCCATTTGTAGCTAAGAAAATCGGTGATTTTCTTTAACAATTTTATTAATTATTATAATATAATAAAATTTAACAAGTTTATAGTTTTAAAATATACCATAATAATACTTATAGATTAATCAAAAGAAATGTTCTGTATAATTCGATCGCAAGAATATTATATTCGAAAGTGGTATAAGTCCATTTATTCATACATTGAGATATTTAACGATTATTAATATAAAAAATTTAAAATTGTTTTGAAATTTTTTTGGAAAATTAATAAATAACAATAATTGTTTATTTATATTTTTTTATATAATATAACTAAAAATATTTCAGTCGATTTTTCATTTAATTCAAACGCAAACCTTTATCTCAATATATGAATACATGGACTTATTCCGCTAAAAAAACAAACTGTCCAATTTGTTATTAATGAAAGTGGAATAAGTACATTTGTAACTAAAAAAACGGTTATTTTCCCTAACATTTTTTTTGCATAATAAAATTTAACAAGTTTATAGTTTTAAAAATATAACTGGAATTTATTAACGTTTTCAAATATTTTTTAATTAATTCAAATGCAAACCTTTAATTATCTCAATGTATGAATAAATGGACTTATACCACTTTCTAAAATAACGGATCGTATATAGAAAGATTATGATATTGTGAATTAGTTTACAAATGAAACTGAGCTTTTAATGTGTTATAATAAAAAAAATATGTATAATTTTTAATAATTAAAATATTTCACTGTTCCTTTACACAATTTTCTTTTACATACTATTTGGTGAACTCGAGCAAATATTAAAAGTACCATATTTACATATTCAAGTTTTTAAATAAATTTAACTAAAGTCGACATTTATTATTCTACAATACCGAACTGCTAACTTGGATTTTTATCAGAGACTCGCGAATCTGACCAACATTCATCCAACCGTTGACCACCACCACCTCGAGAACGAGCGTCTCGTAGAATTACGAATTTTTCCATATAAATTCAAATAGAGTAAAAAGTTCCGACTCGGGTAATAATAACGAAATAGATTTAATCTAAATGTCAAGCAAGTTTACAGGCCGTCGCGTTCGTTGTTTTTGTCGTGTGCAACCGTAATTCGTATCATCCACAATCTCACTAATAATATAAAACGACTATCGCTTTGCATAAATCATATTTTCATCGCACGAAAGATATTTCCAGTGTCATCTGATATTCCAAACTACTACCGCATTACGCCAAGTTATTATTTACCACTATACATTTAAATGACTAGACATTACCATTTCAATTCAGTCTGAAAGCCACTCGTCAGTCGGCTTGAGGTGTAATCTTAATAGTTTACAAACAAATGGAGCACACGTTTGTTAACTACAAATGTACACACACGAATATATATATATATATATATATATATATATATACACATGTACATACATACAAATAGTGGCCCAATTCATTATACATAAAAGTTTCATTCTAAAACAAATTTCATAAATGTATATTTTTACAATTTAAATTTATTAACTCAAATAATTTAAGTTAAAAATCATTTGAACCGTTGTATTAGAAAGTGGTATAAATCCATTTATTCATACATTGAGATATTTAAAAGTTTACGTTTGAATTAACAAAAAAATATTGGCAAACGTTAATAAATTAGGGTTATGTTTTTCAAATTGTAAACTTGAAAAATTTTATTATGTAATAATAATTAATAAAATTGTTAAAGAAAATACCCAGTTTTCTTAGCTACAAATAGACTTATACCAGTTTATATAATCGACTTTATTAAGAAATATTTTTAGTTATATAAAAAATTATAAATAAACAATTATTGTGCTACGATGATTTGCTTCAATTAATACTTCGATTTTGTTGTCATCAACTTCAACTGGACGACCAGAACGATGTTTATTTTCAAGTGAAATATTACCAGAATAAAATTTAGCAAAACAATTCCGACATTGCTGTTCTTTTAAGACGTCATCACCATATACAACACTTAACTTTTTGTGAGCTTGCGTTGCGTTTTGTTCTTCATGAAAATACGAGGGCTGTATGATAAGTTCCTGGCCTAAGCCAGAGATGGTGCTGTTAATATTTAAAAAGTGATATTTTTCGTAAATACAACCTTTCACAACATTACTGTCAAACTGTCAAGTCGCTGCGTGGCTTAGTTTGTGAATGCCAGCCATTTAAATAGAACAACTTTTGTGATTTTACAACAATGGAAAAAATTTAATATGGAGCAGTGATAAAATACTTGTTTTTGAAAAAGAAAACAAATGATGAGATTAAAACGGAGCTCAGAGAAGTTTATGGGGACTCTGCACCTTCGTTATCAACCATAAAATATTGGACAGCTGAATTCAAACGTGGCCCTACAAGCATTTTTCATGAAGATCGTCCCGGTCGTCCAAATGAGGTAACCACTTTAGAAATGATTGAAAATATCCACGATGTGTCGTGATAAACGATCGGAGAGTGAAAGTACGTGAGATTGCTGAGACTGTGGGCATCTCAATTGAACAAGTGCAGAATATTTTAACAACTCATTTGGATATGAAAAAGCTTTTCGCAAGATGGGTGCTGCGATTGTTCACAATTGACAATAAACACACATACATATGTCAATTTCAAAATAATGTTTGGTGATGTTAAAACGCAATCGGAATGATTTTTGGCGTCGGTTCTAACTGTTGACGAAACATGGATTCATCACATCATACCAGAGACCAAAGAATAGTCCAAACAATGGGTTTTCCGAGACGAACCTGTGCCAAAAAATGCTAAGGCGACTTGTGTTTTGGGATGTACGCAGCATAATTCACGTCGATTACTTCGAAAAGGACAAAACGATTAATGAAGAGTATTATATCAACTTATTGGACCGTTTCAACCGTGCTGTAAAAGAAAAACGTCCGTATTTGGTGAAGAAAAAAATCCTCTTTCATCAAGACAATGCACGCGTGCACACTTGTGTCGTCGCCATGGCAAAATTCTATGAATTAGGATACGAATTGTTTCCGTATCCACCATATTCACCAGATTTAGCACCCAGTGATTATTTTCTATTTCTGAATATAAAAAAATGGCTCGGAGGAAAAAATTGGTTCTAACGATGAGGTCATTGCTGAAACGAATACTTATTTTGAAGGGTTGGAGCAATCGTATTTTTTAGAGGGGATACAAAAGATAGCAAAACGTTGGACTAAATGTATCGAACTGAAAGGTTATTACGTTGAAAAATAAAATAAATTTTACACATAAAAATGTTTTTTCTTGTCAAGGCCAAGTACTTATCATACAACCTTCGTAATAAAGCAAAATATGACAATAATGTTCGTTTCAATTTTCCATCTTCAACTTGATGTCAAACAAACAATTTTTAACAAAATTTGTTTCTAAATCAAGCTTGAACTGTCGCCTGTCAAATTTCATAACGAATTCATAATTTAGAATAAGGTTACATACATTCTTAACACTAAACCTACCGATACTTCATGTATACCTATTCCTACCATAGCGGGGTCAAATGACCCCTCTTTAAAATGTTATATATATTACTATGTATAGCGAAAAATATATCATTTAGCACAATTTGGTACATGAATAAAACAATTTTTTTCAAATAACGATTCAAAATTGTTTATTTATTTATTTATAAAACCTATTTGGCATCTTTTTCGCATTTGCACATGAGAATCCGAACTTGAATTTGTTGACGTTTTCTGTATAATTTCTTTTTCTTCCTGTTGCTCATATTGAAAATCTTCGGCAAGTTCTTCAACTAATTGGAATAAAAATTATTGTCTAGAAATTTTTTCGCCGGTTGTTTCTTTGTATAAAACCCACGAGTTGATTCCAGCCAGGTCAAGAATATTGAAGAAAATCTGCGCAGGCCATCTTTGCGATTTCGATTTCACGGAGTATTTTCTTGCCATTTGATCCGTCATATCTACACCGTATTTAGTATTATTGTAGAATCTAATCGTTTCTGGTATACGCTTACCATTTTTTTCGATGCTTATAGATTTATGCTTTGAGCTTAGTAGAAGTACTTTTTTGTTTGGCTAACGAATTCCCCAAGCGGAGATGAAGCTCCTATGTTTTCATCCTTTCCCAAATATGGAAATCCATTTATAATGTATTTGGTGCTGACGTCAGATGCTGTTGGGAATTTGATACCAAACTTATCCGGTTTGTTCGGCATATATTGCGTAAACCTGGCATCTCTTTGGTTGGGAAAAGCTGTTCATCGATAGTTACATGTTCCCCAGGCTGTAACAATTTTGGCTATTTTCGATGAATTTGTACCATACTTGCAGAGATTAAATCCAATTTATCTGTTTGTAAACGCTGGCTTCGTTGACTTTTTTATCGCTCAACGACGACCCAGTAGAGTGAAATTCGCTATTCATTCGTCAGCCAACAACAAATATAACATAATACAGAAAAATATATGATGGAATAGCAAAAATGTATAATGCAATGGTTTTGTATCACAACCACACATACAAATCTTCATGATATCATATGAATCTTTGCAGGGGTCAAATGACCCGTTGCGGTAGTTAAGGCAGATTATATATATTTCTCGGTAAAAAAATAACAAGAGAGGAGTAAATATTGAAAAATGCATTGTATGTAAATTATATTAAAAGTCATAAAGTCGACTAGCGATGTGATAACGCTTTATGTGAGAAATTTTGAAAAAAAGTTTAAAAAGGGTCATTTGAACCCTCGTGGTAGGTTTAGTGTTAAAGACATTTATTAGTGAAAACTGTAATTACTTATTTGACAACTTAATGGATATACACATTTTACTCTTTCAAATTATTTGTTTTAATAAATTTAATTGTTAATATAAATTGACATATGTTTTCGATTTAGTTATTAATATTAGTATAATTTATAATTGCGTTTTCATGTATGTATGTTTGTTAATTTAATTATTATTTTTAAGTAATGTACAATTAAAAGTTTTCTTCAGGTATATATTAGGTTGGAAAATATCTCCCTTCCGCCTTCTGGTCTTTTGAATTTCGCAGCTATGTACAAAAAAATAAAAAAAAAAAAAAATAAAGATATTATACTTGATCAACCTAATATATATATATATATATATATATATATATATATATATATATATATATATATATATATATATATATATATATATAAAAGAAATGTAGATGTTTGGATTGTGTACGAATAAATCAAAATCGCCAGATAAAATTGCTTACATTATTGAAACATCAAAATAACGTAACGCCATTTTGTTTATAGATATGTCATATAAATTACAGCTGTGCCATCAGTAGTAATCATAACATAAATATTATCTAGCATCGCGGTTTTATATTTCGATATAAAAAGTCTGTTTTTCTCGATTTACATATTTTATGAATATTCATCGTACGTATGTTTCGAAATTTGTTTATAAACGTAATGAATATGAATGGGAAGCACTAAGTTCGAACCGTATACCTAAAACGACGTTAATGTCGCAACGGGACGACGGAAATTTGTTTTTTTCCGCACGTTCGTGATTTTATCATATCTATCAATCGTTTCCTGCGTTAAATCTCACACATAGATACTTGTCAATCGACACCCCTAACGTTCGTGACAACAAGAAATACGTCATCGGTGGGTGGTGATGACGGTCTGGCGGGCAGGTTGTTGCCTCGTACCGACAACACTGTGTAAGAATAACGACAGGTATTGAAACTAAGGAAAGGGTGCGATCCACGACCAACCACTGCCGTTATACGTACAGAACAAATCGCGTACGATGCAAACACCCACGCGTAAACGAAACGCAAGCATTTAATAGAAAATTCTGCAGGGCGTTCGTAGCTTACTCTCGGCAATAATAATTACGATGTTTACATTAATCCTGCCATTTTGAGACGTGTTCTCGTTCAGAAAATTGTCACCCACTTGCTTAATGTCAAGCAAAGGTATTAAAATAATGTTTACTATTTAGTAGATTATAACAATATTTGTTTCGTCTTTTCTTTATTTCATCTTCTTTTATGACTCTGCAATTTTATTATATATATATATATATATATATATATATATATATATATATATATATATATTAGGTTGGCAAGTATCTCCCTTCCGCTTTTTTTTTTTTTTGTACATAGCTGCGAAATTCAAAAGATCAGAAGGCGGAAGGGAGATATTTGCCAACCTAATATATTAAGGTGGCCAACCGTCCTCCTTTTGAAAGTTTTGCCCTCCCTCGAAAAGTGTCCTCCTAGATGTCCTCCTTTCCGATATGTAATACTATAACCAGAATTTTATCAAATATGTTTTGAATATATCGAAGAATGGTCTGAAGCAAACAATACAGGAAGTAGCAGTTTTCAATGGTGCTTT
Organism: Neoneuromus ignobilis; assembly: GCA_029203775.1. Taxonomy (NCBI): domain Eukaryota; kingdom Metazoa; phylum Arthropoda; class Insecta; order Megaloptera; family Corydalidae; genus Neoneuromus; species Neoneuromus ignobilis. The sequence continues at coordinate 6,069,081 of CP092096.1, read as the reverse complement.
TTGACTTCGTCTCAGGTGCATTGGAAAGATATTGAATCTTGCGTTCACTTTTTATCCACAGAACTACCAGATATTAAAATAGACGACAGTTGTCTATTTGAAGAAATTAGAAAACTGAATATTTATTTAAATTCTGAAAAATTGGTCGAATGGGAAAATGAACATGTTGAAGTTGATAAAAGATGGGTGGAAATATTCAACCATTTCAAAAATGCACATATACCATATGAAAATTTACTTCTTCTAGTCCAGTTTACATTGTGCTGCCCTGGCACTAACGCAGCAATTGAAAAGGTATTTTCAATTGCTAATGATTTTTGGACAACTGAAAAATCAAGACTGAATGTTGATTCTCAAGTTGCAGCACTTGCTGTGAAATTCAATATGAAAAATAGTTCTTGTACGGATATTTCTAATATTTTGTTAGAAAATGACAGATTAACAAAAAATATTCATTCAATCGAAAAATATTCATATTTAAATAATAATTAATCATAATATGCCTGCGTTATCTATTTACTATATTATAATGCTTTCTGTTTAATTATTGTTGCAAAGAATTTTTTTTTATTTGCAATATTTGTTTCTTTAATTTATTTATGTCCTCCTTTTCATTGGAAAAAGTTGGTCACCTTATATATATATATATATATATATATATATATATATATATATATATATATATATATATATATATATATTAGGTTGTTCCAAAAGTTTCTTTTGTACCTGCACGCAGTCGCTTTAACCGGTAGCGTTTATATAAACATGCAACATTATCTCTTAGATATTGATGTCATTCATTTCAGCCGTTATTTAGCTATCGTAGGGTGTCATTTATTATAAACTGCTTCCACAAAGTGAAACCATTAATTCAACAAAATACTATTCCCAACTGGACAAATCGAAGGAAGTAATCAGCACAAAATAGCCACAATCAACGAACAGATGAGACGTCGTTTTCCAGCACAATAACGCCAGGCCCCACGTGTCTTTAGTCGTTAGAAATAAATATTAACATTTGACTGAGATGTTCTACCTCATTCTATTGCCATATGTGATTATTATCCATTTCTCTCACTGGAAAAATCTCTGTAAAAAAAATTTAGTTCAGTAAATGACTTGAAAATGCACTTAGAACGGGATTTTGCTAGCAAATCACAAAAGTTTTAGAAAGATGGCATTATGTGGATTTTGGAGAGATGGAGGAAGGTAATAGAGCAGAATGAGTCCTATATAATTCGGTAAATTATCATTGAAGATAAAATGTGATACATGTATTACTTACTAATAAAATGAAAGAAACTTTTGGGACAACTTAATATATACAGTGAGTCAAAGTGAAACTCATACAGTATTATGTTCAATAAATTTGGGTATATAAATTTTTAAATAAAAAAAATCCTTTTATATTCGACTTAATTTGTTTATTAAGGCTATTTGTATCATATAAAAATAAATGAATCATAAAATAATACTTAAAGACCAAAAAAAAAAGTACGAATTCTGAAAAATCATTCAAAAACACATCAAAATGAAACTCATACAACTAACAAATTATTTATTAAATTAAAATTTACAATCGATTATATTATTTTAGTATTTAATAAAGTAGCCTTTATTAATTTGTATAGCCTTTAAACGAATCAGGATGGATTTAATTAATTTTTCACAATAAGCTAGATCAATTTTTTCCATTCTTTTAAAAACCCTTTTTTAAATCATTTTTATTACTAATAGTGTGTGTTCAAATGGCAACTTCTAAGTGATTCCATAGATTTTCAATCACATTTATATCAGGTGATTATGGTGGTGTTTCCAGTACTTTGGGGCAGTTATATAACAACCAACTATGTGTTTTATAAGCTTTGTGCTTGGGGTCGTTGTCCTGATAAAAATTAAATGTTTGTAAAATCCCAAGTTTTTGAGCACTGGCTTTGAATTTTTTTCCTTAATAGATCAATGTAAACATTTTTATTTATAATTCCATCTATAAAATTAAATTTCCAACCCCTCTCGCAGACATACACCCACATACCATAGCATGTCCGCTCCCATGTTTGACTGTAGGACGGAAGTGTTTTACATACATTTCTGTACTTGATTTCTGCCATATATTTATTCTCCCATTGGATCCAAATAAATTATATTTACTTTCGTTCATAAACAAAACATCTTTTCAATAATCAAAATTCTAATGATTGAAAACATTCTTATATATTCAAAATTCTTATTTCCGTTCGCTACCAGGCCCTCAAGAGAAAAACCGCCACCACAGCCCAGACGTTTTATTATTCAAATATGATACCAAATTTTCATTCTTTTTTTGTAATGTATTTATAACGTTTTAAAAGATTAAAAATGTAATTATCGGAAGACCAATAACATACTATATCTATTGTATTGTTTTTTTAACATAACCCATCGGTTTGCGGCACGATTTAGTACAAACAATTACCATAACCTGATAATGAACACTCATCACATATTTGTGACGTTGGGCTCAGGTAAGAAAACCGGGTCGTCACATATATGTGACGCTGGTAGCGAACGGGTTAACCTTTTGTTGCGATTAGCTAGATTTATGAAAGGTTTCTTCCTGGCAATACGAGCATGAAACCTATTTTTATTTAGTATATTACGAATTTTTTGGGGGTTTGATTTTTTATTTAGATAGTTTTTAACTTCTAAAGTCAATTTGGGTGCGCTAATTTTCGAATTTTCTTTAATTTTTCGTAGAATCTAACGCTCGTCATGGTCATTAAAAATCTTGCGGAGACCCTTTCTGACTTTATTATCAACACTTTGGCCGTTTTTAAATCTTTTTATTACGGATTACACTATAGCGTGGTTTTTATTAACTATTTTTCCAATTTCCCGTAGAATTTTTCCATTTTTGTAATGAAAAATCATTATCTTTCACTCGTCCGTCGATGATTGTCTCTTTTGTCTACTTAAAGTGAAAATCCAGCTTATATTTGTTATAAAATGATTACAAACGATTTAACAATAGTTTTTTTTTTGTAACCAAATGACCAAACACATATTTGAAGAGTATACTTTCTTAACACAACAGTTTTCAAGCGAGAGTAATTCGTAGTATGAGTTTCATTTTGATGTATTTTTTGTTAATTTTTCAGAAATTGTTACTTTTGCTAGACTAGAAGTATTAATTTACGATTGAAATTTTCAAATATAATAAAAATAACCCTAATAAAGAACGTAAGCAAAAGAAATAAAGAAAATTGTTATTATTTAAAAATATATGTGTAAAATTATCGGAAACATAACTCTGTATAAGTTTCACTTTGACTCACTGTACATCGTTTACTGTGAAATATTCAAAGCACTAATTTTAAACAGACTCGTACGACGTTAACGTAAATTGTGCGTTCGTCCTGGCAACCATCGAATACGCAATGCACAAAATACAGCCAATATATTTTTCATTCGGACGAACGACTAGAATGGATTTTAGAATGAGCAAAATCGCACGAATCGTGTAAATAAAATATATGTCGGCATTAAAGTACAGAAATATAACCGACGTTATTGTAAAGCATACATCATTCCTCATCGTCGACTCTTTCGACATGTGACGTTGACCCAATATGAAAAATGAAAAAGAACTTGCAGAGATGTTATTTTTCATACCCCGAACGACGTGATGATACTCGGAATGATGAACGGTTTGAGGATCGAGTTTCGGAAAGTAATATGTTTACCTATGCAAATTTCAATGTTTATATGTAAAAAAATAAAGTTTTCACATTTAAAAGTATAGACTTAGAAATAGACACACACATATGTATTATATATACATATAGATGACACATATTTTTTTTTTTATGAGAATTGATAGTGTATAAAAAATAAGTTGACGATACGCTGATTAAATAATCTAAACGCGAACAAGGCTATGTGCGCGATTAGTCAGCGGATTGGTGGTTACTACCGTCAACGTAAGTGGGTGGAATTTATTTATAAAATCGGTGTTTCTAGGTGTTTCTGGCTCCACGTACCGTACGCATATAATACACACAAATATAAAGAATCGAATGCATGTTCTCGGATGTACTCCTTTAAAAAAAACATCCCATTTGTACCTTCCGCACGCATTCGAAAAGATGAGAAATACACACGTACAAACACACACACACACATACTATACTTTCGGATGTTTATTTTAAAACTGAAATTATATCGTAACGAAAATAGATTCTACACAAAGAACGTACGAAGAAGTCGAAAGATTTTCAAACATGCGGCCGATATGTATTTGTTCAGTTTGTTTTTTTCCTGTATTTATTTTTTTATCATTCAGTATAGCAGATAAAAAATCTTACCATAGACCACATCGTATCCGTACCAAATTAATGATACCGTTTTGTCATATACTTACTTTAATTATTTTTTTCGTCATACACTTTTATATAAAATCAGTTTCTCTTTAATAATCACACTTAATAATGTATTTTTTTTTATTAATTCAGTGTTATGAAATGATTATTTAATACTGAATAATTATTAAAATAGTGCAACATTTATAAGTAGAATTAAAATCAAATTATTTGACTTATACGAATTCAAATTAAAAACGTGACTCACATATTAATTGTTGTAAATATTTGTTCATATGGTTTATATGTATGAATGACAATTCAGTCACACTAACAATACATATACATTTATATATTTCTACGCGATATGATTTATATGCATCCAATTAATATTCTGGATACGATTTCAAGTTGCAGTATTTTGCACATAACATTGAACACGACCGTTAGTCCATGCTTTTGGCATTAAATTATCTACTTAAGTATATATATATATATATATATATATATATATATATATATATATATATATGTATATATGCATACATACATACACACACAAAGATATGAAATACATTTTTGACAGAAACGAATAAATAGAGATGTTATTTGGCTATAATGCACAGCCATTTTATTTTTATTTACAAATTCGTGTTGGCATAGAAACGTTAACAATCGTTCGTTTGTTCTTTGAAATAATTTATTACGTTGTACTTTACTTACAATGTTTTCAAAATATCGCACCATTATAAAAAAAAATTTGCGTTGTATACTTAAGGGGGTATTCTAGTCTAGACGCACGAATTTTAGGTGTTTTTTCGGGCGCTATAAAAAAAACAAATATTTTTACTATCCATTTTTTATCAGTTATTTATTGACATTTTAAGAGTATAAAAAAGTATTATTAAAAACAAAAAATTCAAAATTGAAAAAGGTACAGGTTGGTAAAGTGGGGGCTCGGAAAAAAGTTGTCTCCTGGTTTTGACGTGGTTCCAACCCTTTCGGTCATCTGAAACAAAATTTTTTTTGAAATTATCGAAAAAGAAGGTTAATTAAATTTTTTTTTCGCAAAATGGCGGCAGTGTAAAAAAAGTCATTTTTTGCCCTATTTTTTCAACTTTCGGAATTTTTTAAAAATAGTAAAAAAACAAAATTTTCAAAAAATCCTAGGCGGGGGCAATCACTGTTATATTGAGAAGCTCTGTACCAAATTTCAAGTAAATCGGTCCATTAGAACTTGAGATATCACGTCAACCGTGTCGAAAAAAGTAGTTTCGAGAAAAACGCGTTTAAAGTTGATTCGTTCCGGCCAGACCGGATTGGTTGGCGCGTCACAAAAATAGCTATAACTCCGAAAATAATTCGAATTTCGAAAAATCCTCTTAAGGACATATTCTTAAAGGTCTAAACTTTGAAAATATGCACAAAAAAAATCGATTTTTTCGAAATTCTAGACTAGAATACCCCCTTAACTCTCTGTCTATCACAAATCAAAACTACACTACTTACCGTTTGAATCAATTGAATTCGTACATAAATTTAAGAATTTTTGTTTATTTTGAAAGTTTCTTTCGATATATTTTAGTGGTAAATATATAATTAAGACTATAATTATTATTACTGTTAAGAAATATATTTATTCAGTATATTTTTTTAAATAATATTACAGACTGTTCTCTGCATACATGATGTTTACATTTATTGCATGTTGTTATAGTTTTTGAAGTGGAACTTCTCTTGTCGCGTTTTTAGGAGGCGGAAAGCTGCATGGCAACGCGATTATCTCGTTTTTGGCGCGTTATTTAAAAATGTTTTCTTGGTCTATATCAAAATATAAACACCTACCTTCACTGGATACTGGTAAAATATCTTAACAGATAACAGACTACATCGACTTATTATCTCATTTACTGTAAAATTTATGTATGTATATATATATATATATATATATATATATATATATATATTATATACTTTAGATCAATAAATTTTATTTGAATTTCCATAAGATTTATAGACAGAGAAAGACGTATGAAGCCGTATGCGCGTCGGTTTGATAAGCAGCGTACGCTAAGTATAGTATAGAGCCTGCTTACGATTCTGTGAATTGTGTTTAAATAAGAGTGTTATTTAATGTAATTACATTGATATTTTTGGTAAGTATATTAATTTATATAATCTCATATTATAATAATAAGCTAAATAATACTAAATTACATCCATGTGGTATTTAAAAATTTATCAAATCAACGTGAAAATGAGGTTATGTACATGTATACAAAACATATATAGTATTTTATAACGTTATGTATATACATTTGATCTATTTATCAAATAAAAGAAATACAATTAAAACACATGGTATTTAAAAATTATCGAAACCTATTACAGTTTTGATGTTATCTATTGTTTTATTTGTAACAATTTCTCACAATAACTATGAATTCTTTGTTCTCAGGTGTCATTTTGAAGATTTATTGAATTTTATGTGGTGTTATAAAATTATCAATTATCTATAAATAGTATCTAAATAGATGCTATTTATTGCAGTTAGATATTATTTGTGAGTATTTTCTTTAATTGTTTAATTTTTAAAACATTGATCTAATTGTATACTATATATTATACAACAGTAATATAATAGTAATTAAAAAAAATGTTTTTACAGGCTTTAAGATGGTAAAGTCTATTGCGCAAAAATTTTACTTATCAAAAACTAATTGTATCGTTTATACCTACTCAGTCACCATTGGAAATCGAAGAAATTCCAAACGAAAACGAATAAATTTTCATAATTCATAATTTTATAAAAGTTTTAATTTGAAAATAATTGTTAATCTTACTTAACACATTGTATGCGGACAATGTCTCGACGACATACTATTACTATAGTGCGAAAGATCATCATCGAGACGTGTTGTCCGCATACAATGTGTTAATATGAAATAATTGTAAAAATTTAATTTAATTAAAACATTGATCATTTTCTACTTAAATTTTTATCCCGTGTATTTATCGCTTCTCTTCCTACTACATTTCTGCATTTTGTTACTTGCTTTATTCTGAAGAATTTGTTCATCTACGAGTTTTAGGCATACGCTTGTCCATGTACCTTTTGATTACTTTATTGATAAGAAGTTTCACTTCTGGCATGTGTACATGAGTACACATATTCTTTTTTTTTTGTCTTTTTTAGATGTACACATGTTGCATCGACTTTTCTTTTTTTGTTGGTTCAGGTTCTTTACTAATGGATGCTTCAGCCTCTTGTACATTTTTACTGTACTGACTCAGTTGTTTACTTAGTTCTTTTATAGAATTTCTCCTTTTACGTAACTTTTTGTCACAAATCTAACGAGAGATATCTAACCTATGAATGAATTCATAATTCTAATATCAATTATATGGACAAATTTGTTTTTGTCAGTGTGATTTCAAATTAAAGTACCTTAATCATATGGACCGTTTATTTTGAAAGTGGTGTAAGTCCATTTTTTAAAAAAATGAGATATCACGCAATTTATGCTTAATTTAGTGTAAACTTTTTATTTATAACTAGTTAGTATTTAATTTCTTAAAAAATGCCAATGCTTTGATCAATTTAAAATTGGCCGATAAAAGAAATTGCGTAGCCATTGATTGTGAAAGTGGTGTAAGTCCAATTTCCATAGAAATCACAATAAATACTTTACCTGTTCTTTTGATTTACAAAAAGCCTTACCCTATCCAAAATTATCTGTTTCAATCGCATATTATAAGCGAAATATGTATGTTTTAAACGAGGGATTTTACAATTTCCACGATAATAAAGTTAATATGTATGTGTGTGACGAAAGTACTGCTTCCAGGGGATCGCAGGAAATAGCTTCTTGCTGTTTGAGACATTTACAAAATGTAACGACTCAAAGTCATGTTATTGCATATAGTGATATGTGTACTGGGCAAAATCGAAATTTACAAATGGCATTGATGTGGTTGAGGGTTATCCAGTCTTTGGAAAATAACATTGAAGTAATTGATCATAAATTTTTACTCTCCGAGCATTCGTATCTTCCAAACGATGCAGATTTTGGTATCATAGAAATGGAAATACGAAAAAAGAATTTCCTGCACACACCACAGGATTATTATGATGTTATAAAACAATGTAGATAACGTAATAAATTTATTTTACACGAAATGAAACGAGAGAATTTCGTTTCAACAAAAAATCTACAAAACGCAATTAAAAAACAGATAAGAAGAAACACTAATGGAGAACAGGTAAATTGGTTGGAAATATGTTGGATGAGATTTTGCAAAAGTGCACCGTATACTATTTTATATAAAACATCAATGGAGGACATAGAATTTAAGACTTTAGATTTATCACCTACATGTCGGGGAAGACCGCCAAAATTTGAAAAAATCGCCCTGGCGCTTTTGTATCACGATGCCAGGCCTATTATATACGAAAAATATAAGGATATGGAGCAGTTATTACCTTATATACCTCCTGTGCATCATGAATATTTCAAAACACTGCCACATGAAGAGCATAAATAAATAATACCAATATCGTATGTTAAGTTTAACAATATATAAATATAATCAACGTTCAAAATAAAAAATACTACTCCTATTTTATTTCTTGTTATTATTTATAATCAAAATTGGATTAATACGAAATATATTTTAAGTGATATTTAATTTTTCAAAATCGAAATTAAATGATTTTTACAATTGACTAATTATGAAAGTGGTGTAAGTGCATTTCCAGCGCGTAAATATACATTATTTTAGTGAAATTCGCCTAAAAGAAATTTATATAATCAAATTACATATTGATAAATTAGTAGAAACATTGCCAGACTCGACATAATTAACCTATATTTTTTAATTGACAAATATGCTAACCTTTAATTTTCTCGAAACAACAGAAAATGGACTTGCACCGCTTTCGAAATAAACGGTCCATATATCAATATTTCCTATTTTTTTAATTTATATTTAAGAAAAATACTTGGCGTACCTATTGTTTGACCATAGATGTATGTATGTATAATAAATATTCAATTTTCTTATATAATTATCAGTTGGCAATATCCTGAAACTTTTTCGAACTCGTCTCGCCACGAACACGCAAACCGTCGTTTCAGAGCAACACTCGACGATTATTAGACGCTTTAGAAGAGGAAATAAGCGTGCGTGTTAGCGTAGTGCATTAATGACATTGTGTATTGTTGAAATGAATTGAAGAAATAGGTGACAACAGTACTTGGTACCGTATATCTGACACGAGTATTCGTTACGTTTTATTTAAACACACACGTTTATGTGTTCATGTATGTATGTGTTTTTTATAGTCGTCGATCCGCGCAATCACGCGTCTGAAATGAAACATTACTTTTATTATTCTATTTATATTTTATTTAGAGAAGCAACTGAAATAGCATGTCAGAGGCGTAAAACCACGTTGCGTTCGAAACGTTGTAGTCGAGGCGACTGAACCAGTTGATAACATGATAATAATAAAGAAACGTTCATTTAGATCGTTTGGCAAAATCGCGTTCGTATCGAAATTCAGTTATGATTTTCTTAACGAAAGATAGAAACAAGGACTCGAAGAGATATTTCCTTCGACGATTGCGTTTTAGAAAAGAACGTCTTCACTTTTCTTTAAGTACACTACGTCCGTTTTTAAATTAGTAACGTGTAAATATTTATTTTTGAAATTAAATGTGCCGTAAGAAACAAAGCTTGGCAACTATCTAAGGTGTGTTCTCCTTGCAACGATTCAACATATAAACATTCGCGCGATGACGTAACAAGTGCATTTTGTTTTGTCGATGAATATTCGCTGTGTGAAAATAGTCACAGGCCATTAAGTACGATGTTATTATTCGACATTAATCTTACAATAGAATAATGGAATTAAATACTTAATTGAACTCGGTCGTAAACGACTCGGAAAGCTTTGAATGACATGCATATTTTTAAACTACAATATACAGTTACCAGATGAAATAAAAATAATAATTCGAATGACTGAAATATTTTGTCAATTGAAGAATTTATATACATTGACGTACATAAGTCATGGCACACATGGGTAACAAGCAATTTATTGATATAATTCAATGAAATCGTTAAATTAAAAAAAAAATTAATTGAAAATAAATATAATGAACATTATATTAAATATTTTTTTTTAATTTAATGACTGTTGAATTATATCAATAAATAGTTTGTTACTAATGTGTGCCATGACTTATGTGCGTCAGTATGCGTGTGTGTGTGTGTGTGTGTGTGTGTGTGTGTATATATATATATATATATATATATATATATTATGTTGTCAAGTATCTCCCTTCCGCTTTTTTTTTTTTTTTGTACATAGTCGCGAAATTCAAAAGACAAAAAGGCGGAAGGGAGATATTTGACAACCTAATATATATATATTTTCATATGCAAAAGTGAATATACAAATAAAATTATTTAATTCATTAAAGTTTTCTGACAAATGTAAAATGAACAAAAAAAATTTTTTTTCACATTTAACCCTTATCGAACGTTAGCATTTTCTTCCGCTAGGTCGGAGATATATTTGAGTGCTTATTGTAAGAGAAGAGTAACTAATGTTACTTGATATAAAAATATAGTTTTGTGCATAAAAATATTTATATTTACACTTTAAATGTTTACATTTTATTAAACGAGTAATCTTCAAGCTTAAATGTTATTTATATTTTTTCAATGTGTGGTATTTTTTGAAACATTTTCCTACATGAAGGAATGATTTTCTGTTACAAGTTTTGCAGAAGTATTGGGTTGACACAAAAGTCATTGCGTTTTTTTCCCGCTAGATGGTTGTAGTCATTCTAAGTAGTTCTTCTCCATTGCAAACTTCAGACCGTATATGGTATTTGACAGCTGACATTTCATAGATTATTCAGTAAAAAAGTTTTAAGTTTTGTTGTTTATTTAGTGTTTTACATTGATTTGAAATGGATATTCCAGACGGTCATTTTCGCCATATTTTACTTTATTACTTCCGGAAAGGTAAAAACGCAGTGCAAGGTCAGAAAAAAATATGTGCGGTTTATGGTAAAGACTCACTAAAAGAACGCCAATGTCAGAATTGGTTTGCTCGTTTTCGTTTCGGAGATTTTAATCTCGAAGATGCACAACGGTCTGGACGTCCAACTGAAGTTAACGATGACAAAATAAAGGCAATGATCGAAAATAACCGGCATAGTACGAAACGAGAGATCGCAGAGAAGCTTCACATATCACATACAAGCGTTGAAAGACATTTAAAACAACTTGGTTATGTTGATAAGGTCGATATTTGGGTTCCCTACAAGTTGAAAGAAATTCATCTCGCTAAAAGAATTTCCATCTGCGATTCATTGCTGAAACGTAACGTTACCGATCCATTTTTAAAGCGAATCATAACGGGCGATAAAAAATGGGTTGTTTACGATAACGTCGTGCGAAAAAGATCATGGAGCAAGCGAGATGAGCCTGCGCAATCGACATCAAAAGCCGATATTCATCAAAAGAAGGTTTTGCTGAGTGTTTGGTAGGATTTCAAAGGTATTGTTTATTTTGGTCTGCTACCAAGAAACCAAACCATCAATTCAGATGTCTACTGTTGCCAGTTAATGGAATTGGACAAAGAAATTAGGGAAAAGCGGCCAGAACTGGCAAATAGTAAAGGCGCCATCTTCCATCACGACAACGCCAGACTACACACATCTTTGGTCACTCGCCAAAAATTATTGGCGTTATGCTGGGAAGTGATGCCTCATCCACCGTATAGCCGTGACCTTGCACCATCGGATTATCATTTATTCCGTTCACTTCAAAACCATTTGAATGGAAAAATATTCGATTTCAATGAGGCTATATCAAAAATTAGTTGGTTCAGTTTTTTCCTCTAAAAACCAAACTTTCTACGAAAGCGGAATTATGAAGTTGACTGAAAGATGGCAAAAGGACATCGAACAAAACGGCCAATATATAATTGATTAATGTTTGCTATTTATATTAATAAAATTGCTTTGAAAATCATAATAAAAAACGCAATGACTTTTGTGCCAACCCAATATGTAGTCGTCTTTCACAAAACAATTCCAAAAAAATACTTATTACATCATATGAAATATCTTTCCAATTTGTGCCAAATTGACCTGGTGGTTAATTTTTTTTAAAATTTCTTCATTGGCATATAAGTAAGCTTGTGTTAAAATTTCTGTTATAAATTCGTCCGTACAAAATTTTTCAAAATAATTTATAGGCTCCTGAACATTTCCGAAGATTTGGCGTCCTATATTTGTAAAAGGAATACTTGAAGTTAAATTGTCTTCATCATCACTGTCGATTTCAATCCAATCTTCATCACAATCAGGATCAATTTCTCTTTCCACTTTGCTTTCCTCTTCACTTGAATATTGAATAGGGATTAATTTTTTTTCCTTGACTGAAATATAACACTTGTATCACTGTCTCCTTCATCACAAGAATTAAAATCACTTGCCGAATATTCAAAATTTTCACATATTTCACTACAACTATCACTGTTACTTTCCATATTGCTATAGTTTTCTTTATTCATTTTTGGAGGAATAAAATATTATAAGTAAAATAATTGCTGAAATATGACAGAACGTGTTGTTTGCTATCGAGTAAGAATTAAACTGTAAAAACATACAGTGTGTACATTCAGTAATGAGAACATTGTTACTTGTTTAGTCTTGTCACCTCGTATGTGACAAACGACTGATAGAGCAAAGTTGTAATCCCACGTCAGAGGTGACATACGACCGATAAAGGTTAATCTTAAATTCAATGCGTTTTATTTTTAATTCAAAACCAATAACAAAAATAAAATAAAGGCCAATAATTGATTTTAACTATAAAATAAAACATTTTTATTGGTGCAAAAGTTAACATACTCTTTGAAAATTTATTAAATAAATATATATTTTTCAACATTTAATATGAAATTGGACCACTTTTATTTTTAATGACTTTTTTCAATCTTTTGATTATAGAATGGACGAATTTTCTTGTTATTTCGAGTCCAATATTTCCCCATTCATATTGAAGGACTTCTCTCAAGGTTTGTTTGTTTTGTATACCTCTTTTCCGTATTTGTCGTTTAATTTCGTCCCATAAATGTTGTATGGGATTTATGTCTAGAGACTGGGCTGAGGTTTTAAGCTGTTTAGGGCAGTTATACAAAAGCCACTCACGCACTATGCGTGATGTGTGCTTGGAATCGTTGTCATGTTGGAAAATATATGTACTTTCCAGATTTAATTTTATAGCATTCTCTTTCAAATTTAGTTGTAAAATGTCCAAATACTCCAAGCTATTCATAGTTATTTCAATGAAAGTCGTATTTCCCATCCCAGAAGCCGCAAGCTTGTCCAGACAATTACGTTTACACCTCCTTGCTTCAATTTTTGGTTTCATATTCTGATTTTTTTCGATACACTTTAATCCTTCCATCGTTATCAAAAACATTTAATTTACACTCATCACTAAAATTATGTTTTCACAGAATTTTTTATTGTTATTAAAATATTGTTTAACGAATACAATGCGCTTTTTACGATTAATTTTATTTATATAAAGTTTTTTCCTAGGTACTCTACTATAGTACCCTTCTGTATTCAATATTCTAGATATAGTGGTTCAATGACACTTGTTATTATATTTTTTTGTTACTTCCGCGCCAATTCGGGCTGAAGAAAATTTCGCATTTTCTTTCGAATCCCTCACGTCTTTGTTTTTCTGTAAATATTTTTGGCCTTCCAGATCGTGATTTTGAAGCAAAACTTCCTGTTCTATTGTAATTTTTTATTTTTTGAATTGTAGGTCTCTTCGTTTTATCATATTTTTGCTATTTCACGCAAACTATTTCCTTGTGTAAAATATCTCCAAGAATTATTAACCGAACGTTATTTATAATTTTCCCATTATCATGGCATGATTTTCCCTCATTATGATACTTTATAATCAGTTCTCTCACTCCTAAAGAAGTTTGTCCACGTTGTCTCTCCATTTTCACCTATTAATACGGAATTTTTCACCTACTGAACAGTTTACAGTTCATATTTGACAGTTGAATAAAACAAATAAAAGATGGAAATTTCCCTTTCCAAACCTAAAAGAAATGACAATTTTACCAACTGTCCGATTTCTTTTTTGGTCACAATTTTAATCTTGTCTCACTTTTTGTATTACAATAGAATTAAAAAATAATAATTTGCTTTTTAACCTTATTGTTTTTTATAAATAATTAATAATAATTTCTTGAATTGTAACTTTTTTTAAAAAAAAATCAGTTTAGCGTTATTTAATCTCTGCTAAAAGAGTAAGTTAATAAGTGTCCGAGTTCTTTATTGACTCACTGTATGTATTTATGTATGTTTGTATAATGTAAATATACATAAATCTCTGGCCTGTTCATGTACGTTAGTCGCTTTTAAAGTTCAGACTGTTCAGTTTTAAATATTTCAACTTGAACATCGTGCTTTTTACGCCAATAAAGATGCTACCAGAAACTGATACTATAAACATTTTTATATCTGACTTGAATTATTTAATTTTTCAACGAATCTTACGACTGGCTTGTGGCGTTTTTACATGCCGATCAATACGTCTGGCTTCTGAGAAATCGAATGTCCGTCTCATTTTACAGATAAACATGATAATACATACATTTATACACACAGAACATGAGAATTTGTGTAAATTCATACATACATATGTATATACAATGACTTCAACTCATGTAAAATGAAAACAATGACATGTCTGTAAAAATGAGTATAAGCTTATAAAGTGCATAATAAATAATTTTTATGTATAAAATCTTGAAATATTGCGATGAATAATTAATTTATGCAAAAGAATCAAGTTGATCGGAAATTAATGTAGGATTTTTTAAATAAAACAAACGAGTTGTATTTTAAATTTATTTTATTTTTTTAATCATCAATGTAGTGACTCTGGTTTTCAATAACTGTGCGCCATCTTTCTGGTCATTTATTAATTCCAGTTGTAGAAAAATTGGGCTCTTTTGATAAGAAATATTGATCCAACTTCTCCATCACTTGATTGACGAATTTTCTTCCACTTAAGGAGTTTCGAAACGACCTAAATAAGTGATAGTCCGAAGGTGCTAAGTCTGGCGAATATGATGGGTGAGCTAAACTTTCCCATTGAAATTCAGCTAATTTTTGCTGCGTTTTTAAACCGGCATATGGTCACATGTTATCGTGCTGGAACATGATTCCTTTTCTATTCACCAATGCGGGGCGTTTTTGATGAATAGCTTGGTTTAAACGCTCTAACTGTTCACAGTATACCTCAACTGTAATTGATACTCCTTCTTGAAGAAGCTTGTAGTGTACAGGTCGTTCCTTGTTCCACCAAATACATAGCATACGCTTCTTTTGATGCACTGGCGGTTTCGCTGTTGTAGGCACTTGTTGATCGGGTTTGCAATAAGCTCTTTTTCGTTTCATATTCTCGTAGTAGATCCATTTTTCGTCTCCTGTTATTAAACGATTCAAAAATGACTCTGAATTCTGACAAGAAAGTAAAGAATTTCATACACATGCCCGGTCTGCCAAGTTTTGTTCGCTTAATTTGTGTCGGACCCACCTTGAGTTCTTATAGATAAACCCTAATCTGCGTATGTGTTTAACTACGGTAGATTGAGCTACTCTAAAGTGTTCTACAACTTCTCTTGTTGTTTTGAACGGATCTGCTTCTAATGCTGTTGTAAGAGCGTCATCGTCAAATACCGGTTTTCTTCCTCTGTCTTGTTCAACTTTAAGGTTAAAGTTGCCACCACGAAATTTCGCAAATCACCCCTGCACCGTACGTTCAGATATAGCATCTTGCCCAAAAATTTCACACAAATTTCTTGACGCCTCACTCCCATTATTGCCTTTTTGGAACTCATAGAGTAACAATTCTTCAAACGTTCGTTGTTGACTTCTATGTTAACGCTTCAAAAACTTTGCAAATACTAACGTTAGAAGGTCATATGTAAGTGTTTATATAGTACAGCTGGGTCTCTTTTTGTGCACACTTTTTTTAATGCGATTTTGAAGTTATGCGATTCATATTTCTTCTTAGTATTTTTATACGTTTTTTTAAAGTATTTCTTTAAGCAGTTATTTAATTCAACGAAAAGTTCTTCAGTTTTATGAACAAATGAAGGAACCAGAGCCATTTACTTCCGCTTCTCTAACTGATAAGGAATTTTCGGCTAGCAAAGGATGGTTAACCGGGTTTTTAAAAAAGAATGCACTGCATAACGTGAATATTACGGGCGTGGTTGCATCAGCAGATAAAGAAGCTGCCAAAAATTTTCCAAAAGAGTTAACCAAAATTATTGAAAATGGTGGATATTGTTCACACCAAGTATTTAATGCTGATGAAACAGGACTGTTTTTGAAAAAATGCCTATTCGAACTTATGTCGTAAAGTCTGAGAAAAAGCCAGTGGATTTAAAGCAAGCAAAGATCGAATAACATTGTTACTTTGTAGCAATTTATCGGAAGATCGGATGCTGAAACTTTTAATGATAAATCGATCTCTAATATCAACCGCTCTAAATGGCAAAGATAAAAAAACAATTACAGGTACATTGGATGGCTAATGCAAAGATTTGGGTGACAACTGCAATATTGGTTGAATAATTGCTTTTTACCAGAAGTGGAAACGTATATGAAGTAACTTTGTAATCAATTGGAAAATCATTTTATTGTTAATGACATGAATTCTGAACGAATTTTTAAATTCCAACGAGAGTTAAATAATTGTATGTCTGAATATCGCGAGCTTCATAAACAATTAGTAAAATCATCGTCTTAATAATCACCGATTACATACATTGTCGCCAAAAAACCATTAACACAGAACGAGACAGGAGTTAGCGCTAATTCTGTTTTTGTTTTTTCTCTAGTGACGAATCTGATTTTACACCAGCTCACAACTGAACCCGCGTATTTTCAAATAGCGATGATGATTAAAATATATATGAAAAAATGTAAAATAAATTACACATATGTACATATTGCTTTGAATAAAATTAAATAGTTCATAAAAAAATAAATTAAAAAAGCTTTGTTTTCTAACAATTTTTTTCAAATATTTGAATTTTTTAGGCATTCTTTATTTCCTGATTTTTTAATGCGAATTTTAGAGTAATTTCATCTTGTTGCTTTGGTTTTATGCAGTTTTTGAAAATTACGGAACGTGTCTCTAATTTTTCAGTGTAAGTTAAGTCTTCTTTTATGCGATTTTTTTAATGCGGTTTTCTGTGGAACGTATCTACCGCATAAAAAGAGACCCAGGCGTATATGATTCACACTTTATTTCACTAAAAAATGAGGGAATATCCGACCATACATGCAATACGAAACATGTTTGTAGGGGCATGAATAAAATCCGACATTAATTTCCGATTAACCAACACTTACTATTTGTTTATTTATTTTTTTAAATACTTAAGGGGTTATACGCACTTGCGAGGCGCAAAAACGACGTTTTTTTAGGAATTTTTTTTAGAAACAGTATTTATTTTGCAATTACAAATTATGGTTATTTGAATAGATCCTACTTTCAAGAATAAAATAACATGTCGATCATAAAAAAATATTGAAGTGCACCGCTCCTGCAGACGATGTCCCGAACAACCTCCAAAAAAAGGCGCTTGGCGGTGATCTCCAAATCGGCGGTTTGGATTATTTGAAATCAAAAAATATGGTCAATTCTTTTAAAGGATAGATTAATGCAGGTATTGAACGAAGGAATAATAAAAATTTTCATTTTTGACAAAATGGCGTCTACTTGAAAAAATTTTTTGTTTTTTACTAAAATTTTCGCTCCAAATTGTTTAAAAAAATAGTAATAATTTTTGTAAACCTTATTCCTTCGTTCAATACCTGAGGAATATATTTGAGAAGATTGTGTGAAAATTTGAGACCGATCGGTTCAGCCATTTCTGAGATATCGAGATCACCGACTATGAAAACACCGTTTTGAGATAAACGCGTTTGAAGTTTCGGAAGTAGTTTACACATAGTTAAAAAATTTTACAAATTCAGGTGTATGTCCGAAAATATTTATCGGATTTACTTCAAATTTTCAGAGAATATACTCAAATATATGTGCATTCCGAAAATGCAAAAAAATCGATTTTTTGAAATTTCTAATTGCGTATAACCCCTTAAAGGAAACATGTGTATAGGGAAGAAATATGTGTATAGTTTCTTTTCAATAAAAGAAATCTAGGTGTCACATTTAGATGACCCTATATAATAGAAATAAAATTCGTATTCATTTCAGTTTGTTTAAATAAATATAAATTTGTTAATCTGTCGTTTAATAGTAAATTTCTTCACGTTAACTCTTCATATAAAATCTTAAATTTAATAGAGAATTGATGATCCCGTGCAATTTTTGTGAATTATATATTATTATTGAATAATCACTGTCAGCAATTTCATAAATATATACTTTATCTTTCTTGATGAAACGAGATAATTAATGGTTTATTCATGATGACATCCTACTCGGACTTCTTCAGTGTGTGGGTGTAGGTTTTGTCGCAAATTATATATATATATATATATATATATATATATATATATATATATATATATAATGTATTCTTTGTATTATATGCTCTAGTGACAAAAATCAATGTGTGTACATATATATATATATATATATATATATATATATATATATATATATATATATATATATATGTATGTCTCTGTATTTCCAAGTAAAATGTGGATACGTGCTACAGTAGCTCATCCATCATGTATTGTATATTGACCGAAACTACTCCATTACGACAAGTCATACGCGGTTAATCAACAGGGGTGCTTTAGTCACTTAAGAGATTAATAATATGTCGGCGGTGCGAAGAAGACTAATGTTATTTCTCCCTGTTCGTTCGCATTTTCTATATTTGTGTGTATATTATTTGTAGTGATGAATAATGATCATGCGGAGAATGATCGTAACGAACACGCGAACTTCAGATTTTACGAATATGGAAGAGTTGTACCTCTACCCGCAGAGTCGGTCGGATATATCAATTTTTCATAAAGATCTCGAAATTGTGCCGGGAAGAATTATGTTAAGCGATCTGTAAATGTTTTGTACGAATTACATAATCTGATCATTTTTCTTGTTTGTTTCGGGGAAATGTACGTGCGGAGTTGAGGTTTTTTTTAGACTGTTTTCGTGTAGACATTGTTTTATTTTGTGTACATTCATGTATACATACATACACTGACATGCAAAAGTGTTTGTCATGTGGGTAACATAAGCAATTTATTGATATAATTCAATAGTCGTTAAATTAAAAAAAATATTTAATTGATATTAAATATAATATTCATAAGGAAAAAATTCAAAAAACAGTAATTAATTCTATTATATAGTAGAAATTGATAAAATAAAGATAGTAGGTTACATTTAGGTTGAACAAAAGTAATCGTCACTTATTGATAATGGGATACAATATCAAAATTTTTGTTAATAAATATGACAGCACTGCAGTATAACCAAATATTTATATTTTCCGAAGATTCCCCATTCGTTTACGTTGACAATTGTCATCATTTAGTGAGTTTTACGAAGATATTTCACAAGTGGGATGCAAACAAAGAGAATATTGTATATCTGAGAGAAAAATAATTATAAATTTACACTAAAAATGATAAATCATATGAGGAAATTTCGGAAATAGTGTCCAAGAGTCGTACTACTGTCCATGATATAATAAAACGCTTTAATGATACAGGAAGCTTAGAAAATTGCCAAAAAACTGGTCCAAACTATCTAAACTTACAATACGTGAACAACGTAATATAATCAATATTATTAAGAAAGAGCCTAAAACAAGCTCGTCCTCTGTTGCAGCACAGCTAGAAAAATATATTGGAAAAAAAACTACATCCTTACACAGTACGGAAAATTCTTAAAAAAGCTGCTTACAACGACCGCATCTGCAGATAAAAATCAGCTATAAGTAAAGTGAACCAAACTAAAAGGTTTCAATTTGCAAATGATTATGAAAATAAATGTAATGAGGAATTTTGGACTAAGGTTGAAAGTAAATTCTATATTTATCGTTCTGGCGCCTAAATTTTGGTATGGAGAAAGAAAAATACGAACTGCAAAAGAATCATGTACACAAAATTGTTAAACATGGCGGTGGTGGGGTTGTATGGCCGTTCATGGAGTTAGCAACCTAATTTTTGTCAACGAAACCAGTAGTAAATTCCAATATTTGAATATTTTAAACAAAATTTAAAAGAAAATGCTAGAAAATTATGTTTGAATAATGAATATTACTTCCAACATGATAACAACCCAAAGCATATTGCTCATATAGTGAAGCTTTGGGTTCTCTACAATACTCCCCGTACACTGAAAACACTATTACAAACTCCCAATCTAAATCTCAGAATATTTTTGTGATTTATTAGAGAGAAAAATTCGATAGCACCATATTACCTCCAAGAAACAACTTAAATTCTTACTATAAAAGGAATGGGTAAATATAACATCGGAAGCAACAAAAAAAATAGTTTATTCAATGCCAAATCGTTTAAATGAAATAGTGAAAAGAAAAGAAGAAAAAACAAGATATTAAACTCTTTTTTTTAAAAAAAATATTGATATTTCTTCTGTATAATATTAAAAATGACGAATACTTTTTTTCAGCGCAAATGTCACGTACTGTTTTTATTTTAGCAATTTCTACTATATAATAGAATTAGTTATTGTTTTTTTTTGTATTTTTTTCTAATGAATATTATATTTATTATCAATTAAAAATATTTTTTTTAATTTAATGACTTTAAAGTATTTAAATGTATCTTACTTTTATTGTACGTTGAAATAAATGAATAAATTATGCACGTTTGAAAAATTGTTTAGTATTTGTTTGGCAGCACGATTTCATCGTTACGTGATACAATACTTTTCTTTGAAAGGCCTCAACTGAACTGATTCTACTCTGGGTGAGTGCTCCTTCGTTTAAACAGTGAAATATTGGGGCATTTAAACGAGGCCGTGTATGCCAAGACGAGCATCGTAGTGGTCGACCAAATGAGGTGACGACTCCAGAAATGGTTAAGAAAATCCACAAAGCGGTACTGAATGATCGTCAACTGAAAGTGCGCGAGCTAGCAGACATAGTAGGTATTTCAAAAAGTGCGGTACATCGCATATTATCTGAAAATTTGGACATGAGAAAACTGTGTGCAAGATGGGTGCCGCGTTTGCTCACACTCGAGCAAAAACAGTGCAAGATGTTTCAATTTTGTTTAGCGAAGTTTACATTTTTGATAACCATGGATGAAACATGGGTCATCACTTCACACTTAAAAGAACAATCAAAACAATGGACTGAAAAGGAGAACCGGCTCCAAAGAAGGCGAAGACCGTTTCATCTGCCAAGGTCATGGCGTCGGTTTTTTGGGATGCGCGTTAGTTTTCATTGACTATCTTCGGAAAAACTGGCGGCGAATATAATGCGAACTTATTGCAACGTTTGAGCGAAGAAATCAAGCAAAAACGGCCACATGTGGCTAAGAAGACAGTATTGTTTCATCAAGGTAATGCACCAGCTCACAAATCCGTTATTTCAATGGCCAAAATTAATGAATTAAAGTTTGAATTGCTACCTCATGCACCCTATTGTCCAGATTTAGCCCCCTCGGATTATTTTCTGTTCCCAAACTTGAAAAAATGGCTCAGTGGTCAAAGATTTCCCAACGATGAAGAAGTGATGTCGGCAGTTAATGGGTATTTTGAGGAGCAAGACAGTTCTTATTATAAAAAGGGTATCGAACTTATTGAACATCGCTGGGAAAAGTGTATAGAGCTGAAAGGAGATTATGTTGAAAAATAAATATATTTTTTTCCAAAATTTTTGTGTTTTCTTTGTTGGGTCGGGTACTTCTGGGACCACCTTCGTATTCAAATAGTACGCTCAATTTTGTGTGAATAAATATTCAACTTTTTTATAACTTTACTGAATATAGAGTGAATACGATGATATTTTTATGCCTTTTTAATGAAATTATAAGTGACAATAAGCATTCATTATAAATATGTACTTTTGTTTAAAAAAGATATTTAATTCTGTCAATATATGAATAAACAATTATAATTTATAAGTGTATGCTCAATTTTGTGAGTAACTATATATGAGAAATTTTTGTATTCGATTCTCGGTCAGAAAGTTCCCCGAGTTAGTTAAGGTATGAACATGACACTAACAATCTCATCTCGCAAAAAATACAACTTTCACAAAACTTTGGCAAAGAAATAAGTTCTAATGAATTATTATCGTCAAAGAGGTCAAGGCCCTACAAAAACTACATCTCTGAGAATTATGAATGATAAGAAAATCGTAGAAAAAAAAATTCACACATACTATTTTAAACGTATGACTTATAAAATTAAATATGCATACGCATATATAACATGTGTAATAATTTTTATAAAAGGACAAAAATTACGTATAAATTAAATATAGTTACATATAGAGAATATTTCCAAGTATGTACGATTATTTGCGGTTTTGTTTCAAATAAATAAAGAATAATTATCAATGTTAATGATAGTATTTTTGAAAAGTCTTTTTCTGCGAACTATGTAAGGACATATATTTAGTTAATATTAATTAAAACATGAAGTTGTTATTTTTTACAGAAAAAATACAAATGTAATACAATAGGTAAATATTTCGATAAAATTCAGTTGCACAAACAATTTGTCACAACGTAATAATATACATATACACATGTATACACAATGACTCAAAGTTTGTAATGAAACAAGGTAAAAAAAATTCAATTTAAGAATAGTAATAACTCATACATGTATTTAAATAAAATTTTCAAGTTTATTTTTGAAAGATTTATTAGTTAGCATTGAAAAAATAAAACAGTAAAATTTCAGTCGACGTTTTTATTATTAAAAATTAACAAAACTATGAAAAAAAGTCAAAATCAACCTCAAAGTTATAATGGGATACACCAGTAACGTTCATAGTATGTTTGACTGAACTGTAATTAATTTTTCTAAATCAAATGATCAGAGAAATCCTCAAGAAATATTTTGATTTCATTTATTGTGTTTAAGGGGGTATTCTAGTTTAGACGCACGAATTTTAGGTGTTTTTTTGGGCGCTATAAAAAAAAACCAACAAATATTTTTACTATCCAATTTTTTTATCAGTTATTTATTGACATTTTAAGAGTTTAAAAAAGTATTATTAAAAACAAATAAATCAAAATTGAAAAAGGTACAGGCTGGCAAAGTGGGGGTTCGAAAAAAAAGGTGTCTCCTGGTTGACGTGGTTCCAACCCTTCCGGTCATTTGAAACAAAATTTTTTTTCGAAATTATTGAAAAAGAAGGTTGTAGTAGTATCCCCGCCTATGGAAATTAAAAAAAAATTTTTTTCGCAAAATGGCGGCAGTGTGAAAAAACAGTCATTTTTTGCCCTATTTTTTCAACTTTCGGAATTTTTTAAAAATAGTAATAAACAAAATTTTCAAAAAATCCTAATCGGGAGTAATCACTGTTATATTGAGAAGCTCTGTACCAAATTTCAAGTAAATCGGTCCATTAGAACTTGAGATATCACGTCAACCGTGTCGAAAAAAGTAGTTTCGAGAAAAACGCGTTTAAAGTTGATTCGTTCTGGCCAGACCGGATTGGTTGGCGCGTCACAAAAATAGCTATAACTCCGAAAATAATTCGAATTTCGAAAAATCCTTTTAAGGACATATTCTTAAAGGTCTAAACTTTGAAAATATGCAAAAAAAATCGATTTTTTCGAAATTCTAGACTAGAATACCCCCTTAATAGTGAATAAAATCAAGATAGTAGTAATACGGCGACTACACATTCCCAAATTTCAATTGAGTTAAGAAAAACCAAAATTCGTAATTCTGCTAGTGGTAAAACTGTACACCAAATAGCAGAAATTACACAATAGATCGGGCCCCCATAACTGTGTGAAATATCATAAAATGTTATAAAAATACTAGACTATCAAAATAAGCTTAAACCAAGTGCACGATATTTTTATGTGTTTAGACCAAGGATCGCCAAAGCGGTCGATATCGACCCTTGGTAGTCGATATAACATTATTGGGGGTCTATCCGAAAAATACACAAAACATTGTGATATGGTATATCCTTTTTTGCTGGCATTTCCAAGTTTGTATATGGTTGAAGCTGGTTTCAGTCATGTTAATTCCGTCTTAATCAAACAGAGAAATAAGTTGAATGTCGAATTCCGAGGCGATTTAAGGTTAAAACTTACTAATTTTGAACAAAATATTGCTAATCTTGCTAAGAATTATAAGGCCTACCGGTCTCAATGGGCCTTTCCACACTAGTCAGTACACATACAGTATTCACGCCCATTACTGCTCGTCTCACACTCTCTTATCCCCAAACTCCCCCACCTAAAAAAAATAGTTTTCGGGTAAAAACATATGGGCTTTTGCACACTAGCCAACATGTATACGGTATTCATGGCTATTACTGCTCGTCTCACACCCTCTTATCACCAAAATCCGCCACCTAAAAAAATTAGTTTTCGGGAGAGTGTGAGACGAGTGGTAATAGGCCGTGAATACTGTATGCATGTTGACTAGTGTGAAAAGGCCCACTGATTGTCAGTCAAAAAAAATATTGAAATAATTATTATAAAATTGTTATTACATATATTAATAAATGTCAAATTGCAAAATAAATGCATAAAAATAGTAAAAGCTTTTTTTTGTTTGTAACACAAATAAACCACTAAAAATAAATTTTGTGGGGGTCGATAAGAGGTTTCGAAGATTTTTAGGGGGTTGATGATCCAAAAAGTTTGGCGACCCTTGATTTAGACGAACGTTAGTTAATATGTATGTCAAAATAAAAATACTATGTTAGTGCTTCATAACTTGCCATAGAAGTTGAAAAACATCTTGGAAAAAAGTTAATCCAGAAACTATAATAATCGTGTTTTATGAAATCATGATTATAATGGTACAGTTGCGAGGAAAAAATCTCTTTTAAACAAAATTAGTCAAAAAAGGGCTAAATTTTTCAAAAAAAAATATGACAGTAAAGATCTTTTGTTCAGGGAGCACGTTTTTTTGCAAATGAAAGCAAATAAAATGTTTTCAGATAAGATGCTTGTTCATATGTAAGAAGAAAATCCAACGAACGACCCGAAGAAAAAAAATTGCGGCCAGCTGTAAACACGGCGCTGGTTCTGTGATAGTGTGTGGTTCTATGTCAGTTGTAAGACCTAGAAACCTTCATGTAATTGACGGTATAATGGATTAGACCAGCGGTCGGCAGCCTTTTTTGGCCGCGGGTCAAAATCAACCAAAATGTGAGTATTAAAGAGACGTTTGGGTCAGAGATATTTTCGTATTAAAACAGTCTTTTAGTAAATAATAAGATATATTTTATTAAGAAAATAATTACAAACATAGTTGAATGAATTTTATTTATAAACGTTCTCTTCGATATCAATGGCTCCCCTGATGTAGAATTTGTGACATCAATTTAGTCAAGTCTGGTTTATAGTTAGTCGTTTTAAGATGAATACAAGCATCTGAATTTTCGGTAGTTAACCTGTTCCTGTTCTTGTTTAATATAAATTTCATTTGTAAAAATATTTGCTCACATTTATAAGTTGAACCGAATGTGGACAAAATGGCAAAGCCGATTTTGTTCAAAGATGAAAACTTCGTAGAAAGTGATGCCCAACATGTTGATATCATGAGAAGATGATTATCTTCTGTTTTTTCCAAATCTTTCCACAATTTCTTGAATTTATCCGTCCTATAACGTTGAACTTTTAAAATCAATCATTTCTAAAATAAAATTGTCAATTTTTAGATATTGAAAATACTGCAAATTTAAAACATTTTCTTCTATTTCCTCAGGTTTTATTATAAATGTAAACATTTCTCCATGCTTCTTAAAACTTTGAAACCGACTTTCATATTCACTTTTAATGACGAAAATCCAACTTTCGAACATATTTAGATTGCTTTCATCGATATTTTCTTTTTCATGTTCCCTTTTTAACAAGGGAAAGAAATGAATTTTTTTAGTTTTTATGTCAGTTTCAAATAATATCAATTTCGAAGTAAAAATTTTGAAGTAGTACTTTATTTTCGGAACTAAAGTGGGTCACTTGAAATTATCAAATGGGTCACTCGGTGACCCGCGGGTCATAGGTTGCCGACCGCTTGATTAGACCATATATTTGAATATCTTAAGATCTACTGTTAAAGACAGTGCCTGAAAATTGGCAATAGAAAGTAATTTTTACTTCTATCAAAATAATGATTTAAATCACAAAAAGCCTATAAAGTTAGAAATTGGCTTTTATATAACTACCCTTATACTTAAGGTCGGGAATATACATGACATTTAGTGTAATCTTCGTATGGCAAGTGTTTAAAGAAATATTTTTGTTAATTTAAATGGATGACATGTTCCATTATAACTTGGAGGCTAATTTCATAGTTTTGATAATTTCTAATAATAAAAATGTTGATTCAAAATTAACTGTCTTATTTTTCAGTGCTAATTAATATTTTTTTCAAAAGTAAACATGAAACTTTTATTCGAATACATGAATGAGTTACTATTCTTCAATTGAAGTATTTTTTTACCTTGTACAATTATAACTTTGAACCACTATACACATCAGTAACAGAATTACTGGATAAATCTATCCCAAAACCGGCCATTTTGACAGGTCCAATACTTCTCTCTTCCATTACACTCTGACAAATTTTCGTATGTGTCTTCCAAATCGTTTGTTTGAAAGATAATTATAGAATATCAATATCTCATATCGTTAACACTTAACACGATGATTCTAAATGTAAAATAATATCTCTTAGAGATTTGACACTTCGAGATTAATTGGTGATAATACTATAAAGGAAATTATTTACTTAGGATGATCGATACGATCGTCAAACAAAAACGAACGGCCGTTCACGCCTGTAAGTATAAAAGTAAATATGCTTTTATCCTGATTACGAGTTTTTGATCACGCGTTAATATTGCTTATCGACAAAATTCGAAAAAAATACGACTGCGAATCTATGATTGAATGAAACTGTATTCGTTCTGTTATTATATTGAAATTATTTTTTCATGATGTTTATATGGATTCGCATCAACGTTGATGTATGCCATAAATATTATTATTTTTATATATAGATTCCGGTTATATATTCGTAATAACTTTTTATCAGTTTTTTATAGTAAATATACGAAATGAAAAAAATGATTTAGCACCGATAGTATTAATATTAGCTGGAATAACGATGAAGAAATAGAAGTCAAAAGCAGTTGGAAAAGTTACTTTAAATTAAAAGACATAATGAAAAACAAAATGTCTCAACTAGATGCAAACTGATGATTTATAAGACAATAACCAAACCAGTGGTAAACTATGGTGGAGAAACTTGGACGCTTATCTCATCACAAATAAAATAAGTAGATATTTTTTAAAGAAAAATCTTAAGGAAAATATTTGGACCAATATGTGAAAACGGAATAAGGAGACGATATAATACAGAGGTAGAAGAAAAATATGGAAGTCCAGTCCTATGTCAAAAGTATAAATGGTTGTGTCTCAAAAATGGCAGAAACGAGCAAAGCCAAAAAAGTGTACAAAAAAACGCCAGAGGGAGGTCAAGGGCAAAATGGAAGGATAGGACTGAGAATGATGCAAAGTGCTCTTTAGAACTAATTGGCCACTGGAAACGTCTAACAGGAAAAAATAGTGAAGAAAATTTCAGAAAATCAGGGACTGGATAGTCTGTGGAGTTGATGAAGATGATGAATATTAATATTTCTAGTTATTAGAAATAATCAATTAATAAAATTAATAATTAATCATTTTCTAAAACTACATTCAGAAAAAATAAATATCTAAACGTGTAAGATTATAATTAGAGAAGTTTAAGGAATTGTATCATGGATGATATAAATAATTATATGAGGTTATTAAATATAAAATATTCGATTTATTAAATACTAAGTTTGACAGTCGATATTTCTGACATTTCACATTGACAGTTCTTATTTTTTTTATTGTGATGACACATCCTCACTCTTTCAAATACATGTTTTGGTTTGTGATTATCTGTCAAATTATCATTTTTAAAGCATTTTTTGTGAAACCATGAATAAGTTAAAAACTCTCATTAACACTGATAAATATTCTTTATTTATTTGAAACAAAACCGCAAATAATCGTACATACTTAGAAATGTTCTCTATGTAGTTATATTTAATTTATATGGAATTTTTGCCCTTTGATTAAAATTATACGTATACATATTTACTTTTATAAGTCATAGTTTAAAATAGTACGTGTGAATTTTTATCTATACAATTTTCTTATCATTCATTATTCTTAGAGCTGTAGTTCTTATACGGCCTTAACCACTTTAATAATGATAATCCATTAGAACTTATTTCTTTGCCAAAATTTCGTGAAAGTTATATTTTTTTCGAGATGAAATTGTCAACCTCATGTTCAATCCTGCACTATCCATTGTTTTTCTACTTGAGTCGTTTTTTCTAGAATGGCACTGTCTGTAATTGATTGATAGATATGTAATGTCATATCCGACTAACACGCGGTGTACTTGAATGTGAAAATAAAAAAAATGTAATAATTGGCGATGTGTGTTAATTTTTAATATATATTGAAACATTAGCATAAAAATTGTAATAAATCCTTAACTAATTTGTGGGACTCTGACCGGAATCGAATTCAAAAATTTCTCATATATATATACACACATTTATATATGATCATCTAAGTGCGAAACATTTATGTGGGTGGTGTATAGGAAGTATGTGTATAGTTACTTTTTAACAAAACACAAATCTAGGCGTCACATTTGAATGATCTTTATATATATATATATATATATATATATATATATATACAATGAGTCAAAGTGACACTCAAACAGAGTCATGTTTCCAATAATTTTACACATATATTTTAATATAATATCAATTTTCTTTTATTTTTACTTAATTTCTTTATTAAGATTATTTTTATTATATTTGAAAATTTCAATCGTAAATTATTACTTCTACTCCAGAAAAAGTAACCATTTCTGAAAAATTAACAAAAAATACATCAAAATGAAACTCATACAACGAATTATTCTCGCTTGAAAGCTGCTGTGTTAAAAACGAATATTCTTCAAATATGTGTTTGGTTACTTTGGTTATAAAAAAAACCTATTGTTAAGTTGTTTATAATCATTTTGTAAAAAATATAAGTTGGATTTTCACTAGTAGACAAAGGGGATAATCATCGACGGACGAGCGAAAGTTAATGATTTTTCATTATAAAAATGAAAAATCTGTACGGGAAATTTGGAAAATAGTTAATAAAAAACCATGCTACAATGCAATATGTAATAAAAAGATTTAAAAACGGACAATATGTTGACAATAAAGTCAAAAAAGTATCCGCAAGATGTTTAATGACCATGACGAGCGTTGGATTCTACGAAAAAATAAAGAAAATTCGAAAATTAGCGCGTCCAAATTGACTCTAGAAGTTAAAAAGGATCTAAATAAAAAAGCAATCCCCCAAACAATTCGCAATACACTAAATAAAAATGGGTTTAATGCTCATATTACCAGGAATAAACCTTTCATAAATCTAGCTAATCGCAACAAAAGGTTAAGCTTCGTTTGGGAACATGTTAATAAGAGTTTTGATTATTGAAAAGATGTCTTGTTTACGGACGAAAGCAAATATAATTTATTTGGATCCAATGCGAGAAATAATGTATGGCATAAACCAAATACAGAAATGTCTCTAAAACACTTCCGTCCTACAGTCATACATGGGAGCGGACATGTTATGGTATGGGGGTGTATGTCTACGAGAGGGGTTGAAAATGTATTTTTATAGATGGCATTATAAATCAAAATGTTTATATTGATCTATTAAGAAAAAATTTGAAAGCCAGTGTTCAAAAACTTGGGATTTTACAAACATTTAATTTTTATCAGAACAACGACCCCAAGCACAAAGCTTATAAAACACGTAGTTGGTTGTTATATAACTGCCCCAAAGTACCGGAAACACCACCATAATCACCTGATATAAATGTGATTGAAAATCTATGGAATCACTTAGAAGTTAGAATTAGAACACACACTATTATTAATAACAATGATTTAAAAAAGTGTTATTAGAAGAATGGGGAAAAATTGATCTAGTTTATTGTGAAAAATTAGTTAAATCCATCCTGAATCGTTTAAAGGCTATAAAAGTTAATAAAGGCTACTCTACTAAGTACTAAAATAATTCATTCTATTGTAAATTTTAATTTAATAAATAATTTGTTAGTTGTATGAGTTTCATTTTGATGTATTTTTTGTTCATTTTTCAGAAATGGTTACTTTTTCTGGAGTAAAAGTATTAATTTACGATTGAATATTTCAAATATAATATAAATAACCTTAATAATGAAATTAAGCAAAAAAAATAAAGAAAATTGTTATATTAAAATATATATGTATAATTATTGGAACCAACTCTGTATCAGTTTCACTTTGACTCACTGTATATATTAGCATAAAAAATGTAATAAATGCTTAACTAATTTGTAGGACTCTGATCGGAGATCGAATACAAAAATTTCTTATGTATGTATATATATATATATATATATATATATATATATATATATATATATATATATATATATATATATATATATATATATATATATATATATATATATATATATATATATATATATATATATATATATATATATATATATATATATATATATATATATATATATATATATATATATATATATATATATATATATATATATATATATATATATATATATATATATATATATATATATATATATATATATATATGTATATATATATATATATTTCGAATCCCAGTCGGAGAGTCCCTCATTTTCGACGATTGAGTATGAAGGCCGACAACCTCATCTTGTAAAAAATAACTGTCGAGAAGGGAGTAAATCCCGAATAAAAAAATCTTCATCAATCCGCCTGGTCAGCGTGGTGAATATGACCAAATACCAGTGAATGGTGTAGCATTCATTGAGGCTCTCGTCCAGTAATGAATTGATATGGGCTTTATGATGATGTGATATATATATACATATATATATATATATATATATATATATATATATATATATATGTGTGTGTGTGTGTGTATATATATATATATATATATATATATATATATATATATATATATATATACCCATATTTATATATGACCATCCAAGTGCGATGCTTAGATTTGTTTTATTAAAAAGAAACATGTATAGGGTGGTGTATAGGAATATATATATATATATATATATATATGTACATAGAGAGTGAGATAACACATTATCTGTCATGTCACATATTAGTCCCTCATATAATATGCATTAGTTTAACTCGCACGATTACATCATTTAATATGTCCTCAACTTATATATCTAATAATAGACATCAATGTATATTAATCTATAACTATTATTAATAGTTAACGTATCTAACTGAAGGTGTAAAACAAATGTGAGTCAAGTAATGTACATACATACTCACATCTTAATAAAATACGTAGAGTATTCTATAATAATAACTTACCATACATAATTTTCGTACTAGTCATGTAAAATAAATGTTCATTAAGTACGCAAACGCCGTTATCAATATTTGTATTAAATGTAGGAAATTACAAACGATTTGTAAATTAGTATTTGTAAAGGACGGAATTTTGTCGCAATTTATTTTCGTAATATCCTACATTTAATTACTTTCCATGTACAGTACTGTATAGTAACCGCAGTTTCCATGACAACGTTTTGTTTATTGTTCAATAATAATTATTGTTTTAGACTGAATATGTATGAAATATAAATAGAAAAAACTTGGATCGTGCGTTTTTAATCTGTGATAATAAAAATATTGAACAGTGTAACGTTATTTATACAAGCAATCACAAGTTAGAAATGTTTTCTTTGATGGAAGAAATATATTGCTGATACAAGAAAAACAAACATCTGTATTTGAACTGCAAATGAACAAAAACTCTTGTACTATTTCAAACAAATATTTGTTATTTTTCACAAGCTGTGGTTGTGTCTCAGGTTTGTCTCTTTATTAACAAATATTTTTAATAAAATATCAGTGTATTATCAGAAAAATATAAATCCCATTTTTAATGCTATATATACATATATATGCGAAATATTAGTGGTAGCACGCAAAACATCTTATATGACACACGAAGTACGAGTTTTAGTATTTGATACAAAATTCATGGCACGAAATACGTAAAAATATTTGTAACAAAAAAAATCAATAGCGTTGACACGTGCAGCACAGGTATTTCGCCTTGCATAAAACTGCCTCCAGGATACGAAGCACGTTGAAAAAAGCAGCGACAAAGAAGTTAGACGCAAAATAATCGAACGTACAATTCGTTCGTGTGTAATTTATTTCGGTATGAATTTTTTTTCTCTATTTCGTCTAAATTGTGACCTGTTTCATTAAGTACTATGTAATTTTCGGTATCATTTATCAAATTATAATATAACGAGACGTCGATTTTATATCGAACGTTCAACATGCTATATTACTAGCTTGAACGTCTATCAATTCCATTAGTTAATTTCGTACAGGTTTTTTTTTGAACTAATTTTAAATTATTTTTTCTCTAGTTGAATGTTTCAGTACAAAGTACATTTTATTATAAAATATTTTCAACGGTAGACTTGTTATTTTTGTTGCTCAATTAAATTCCTTTCCTGTTTATAACAATTTAATTCCTATTTATTGGATTAATAGATGAATAATAATATATTATTAGCACAATGATAATACTAGTTGATAACCTTTTGTGTATTATGCATTATTATTACATTTATTTCTATATTTCATTCGTAGATAACTGCATATTTATATATAGTAGGCTATTTAGTATAGTAATTAATATTTTTACGTATAATTATTAATCCAATTGATGTATGAATTTTGTACGTTTGTACTTTAAAAAATCATAAAATGATACATGTACTGTGAGTCAGAGTGAAACTCATACAGTATTATGTTCAATAAATTTTTGTATATAAATTTTTAAATAAAAAAATCCATTTTATATTTGACTTAAATTGTTTATTAAGGATATTTTTATCACATAAAAATAAATAAATCATAAAATAATACTTAAAGACCAAAAAAAAAATACGAATTCTGAAAAATCATTCAAAAACACATCAAAATGAAACTCATACCACTAACAAATTATTTATTAAATTAAAATTTACAATGGATTGAATTATTTTAGTACTTAGTAGAGTAGTCTTTATTAATTTTTATAGCCTTTAAACGATTTGGGATGGATTTAACTAATTTTTCACAATAAGTTAGATCAATTTCCATTCTTCTAATAATGCTTTTTTAAATCATTGATATTAATAATAGTGTGTGTTCTAATGGCAACTTCTAAGTGATTTCTTAGATCAGGTGATTATGGTGGTGTTTCCGGTACTTTGGGGCAGTTATATAACAACAAACTACGTGTTTTATAAGCTTTGTGCTTGGGGTCGTTGTCCTGATAAAAATTAAATGTTTGTAAAATCCCAAGTTTGTGACCTTTGGCTTTTAAATTTTTTCTTAGTAGATCAATATAAACATTTTGATTCATAATGTCATCTATAAAATTAAATTTTCAACTCCTCTCGCAGACATACACCCCCCATACCATAATATAACCGCACCTATGTTTGACTGTGGGACGTAAGTGTTTTAAAGACATTTCTGTATTTAATTTCTGCCATACATTAATTCTCCCATTGGATCCAAATAAATTATATTTGCTTTCGTCCATAAATAAAACATCTTTCTAATAATTAAAACTCTTATTAACATGTTCCCGAACGAAGCTTAAGTTTTTGATGTGATTAGCTAGATTTATGAAAGGTTTCTTCCTGGTAATATGAGCATGAAACCCATTTTTATTTAGTGTATTGCGAATTATTTGGGGGCTTGCTTTTTTATTTAGATACTTTTTAACTTCTAGAGTTAATTTGGACGCGCTAATTTTCGAATTTTCTTTAATTTTTCTTAGAATCCAACGCTCGTCATGGTCATTAAAAATCTTGGGGAGACTCTTTTTGACTTTATTGTTAACACTTTGACCGTTTTTAAATCTTTTTATTACAGATTCCACTGTAGCGTGGCTTCTATTAACTATTGTCCTAATTTCCCGTAGGGTTTTTCCATTTTTGTAATGAAAAATCATTAGCATTCGCTCGTTCGTCGATGATTGTCCCCTTTGTCTACTCAAAATGAAAATCCAACTTATATTTTTTACAAAATGACTACAAACGACTTAACTACAGGTTTTTTTGTAACCGAAGTGATCAAACACATATTTGAAGAGTATACTTTCTTAACACAGCAGTTTTCAAGCGAGAGTAATTCGTTGTATGAGTTTCATTTTGATGTATTTTTTGTTCATTTTTCAGAAACGGTTACTTTTTATAGAGTAGAAGTATTAATTTACGATTGAAATTTTCAAATATAATAAAAATAACCTTAATAAAGAACTTAACCAAGAGAAATAAAGAAAATTGTTATTATATTAAAATATATGTGTAAACTTATTGGAAACATAACTCTGTATTAGTTTCACTTTGACTCACTGTATATATTACAAGTGAGTATATATATTCAGTTGGAAAACAGACACGTACGTCTGTTTGAAAAAAGTAATATAAAATGTTAATAAAAAAGTAACGTTTTAAAGAACCACGCTACCATCTGTTTTTTAGAAGAGTAATAAACGTTCGTCTTTAGATATTTACATCTGTAAATTTTCGTATAGATCAAAACTCTAATTCATAATTTACATACATGGTAATAATTACAGTTGAGTAACATTTCAGATGATAAAAATAAGACCTTTCCAATTTATATCTTGTGTAAACAAGTAAGAAAACAGGGGTCTTATTTATGTACAGAGATAAATTGATAAACGAAAAATATAAAGTGTTGACTTGAAATTGTTCAGTGGCACGGAATACGAATATAATTAATCAATTAACTCGTTTTCAAAAGATTAGAGGTAATTGTTAATTTAACATTGTAAATTTTCGTTTGAACTAAAAGAAGTTAAAAAAGATTTTTAATCAATAGTAGATTGACAAAGGCTGGAATTATGATAATATAATTAAAAATTGCTCCCTTGACCGTCTCATAGATAACAGCTTATCAAAAAAAGATTTTTTATACCTTTACAGTTTTACTCATAGTCATATGTTTATCAGTCAAAGAATTTATTGAATTGATGTTATTGACCGATAATAGCGATAACAGAGTACAATACATACAAATGAACAATAATCGGAAGTGTAAAGTTTTTTTTTTTTACTTGATATATATTAAGTATATCCGAAATAAATGTGGTATTTTTCAAAGTTAGGTTTTGCTCGTCTATACCTGACAACGTCTATTGTTAAATCTGTGTTTGTGCACATCTGGACTCCTACATTCCGATATTTACAAAATATATTTTGTCCTTGAATTTATTATGGTAGAATTTATACCAACTAAAAAATTTATATGAAATTGTATGTTATATGAGTTTCTTAAAAAAAAACTCAGCAACTACAGCCACTAAAAACATTAGTGAAGTGGTAGGTGATACATTAGACATCCGTAAATGTCAAAGATGATTTAGAAAATTTCGAACGGGAAATTATGACATTAAGAATAATCCTGGATGTGGGAGGCAATCAAAGGTGGATAATGATGTTCTGGCTGCTGAAATGGAAGCAAATCCTACTATGACTGTTCATCAGCTTGCCGAGAGACTAAATTACACCTATACAACAGTGCAAAGACACATTAAGAAAATTGGGAAGATCTTGAGACAAGGCATATGGGTTCCGCACGCACTAAGCGAAGAGAACAAATCGGTGCGCGTCCACATATCCCAAGAACTTTTGGATCTTGAAGCCGAATCATCTTTCCTTGATCATTTGGTAATTGGAGACGATAAATGGGTGTTATATGAAAACAATCGTCGTAGACGACAGTGGTTATCTAAAGGCCTAGTAACAAAACCCACCCCGAAACTCGGACTAACTGTAAAAAAGGTTCTTTTGTCTATATGCTGGGACTGCAAAGGAATCTTCTATTACGAAACACTTAAACCCGGCCAAACAATAACGGCAAGTTTTTATTGTGATCAGCTGGATCTTTTGTACGAGAAATTGAAAAAAAGGACTGCACTTGTCAACAGAAGTCTGATAGTTTTGCAACATGTTAATGGGCGCGCCCACACCGATAAAATCAAGGAACTTGACTGGAAGGTTTTAGTCCATCCGTCTTATTCTCCAGACCTTGATCCATCAGATTACCATTTATTTCGTTCAATGCAACATTTTCTCGATGAAAAAAAAAATTAAAAATGTAGACGATGTAAAAAAGAGACTCTCCGATTATTTTAATTCAAAGTCTCCAGAATTTTATAAAAATGAAATAAAAAAATTGGCAGAGAAATGGGAGAAGGTCATATCCTTGGAAGGAAATTATATTTTAAATGATTAAATTAAAACCAAAATTTTTAGAATGATCTTTTTGTTTCATTAAAAATACGACATTCATTTCGGATACACCTAATATTTCTTTCAAAACAAACAATCATATTTTTACAAATGAATTACAACTCCTAATATTGTTATTCGACATTTTCTTATTTTTAGCATACAAAATGTTTGATACTTGTGCTCTAAGAATTCATTACTTTCAAACTGGATAAACATTTCGATTTATTGTAGATCATTTCGAAGAATGCTTGTATGAAAAAAAGTCCTTTTATAAACAAACATTTCTGTATCTCATTGATTGAATACATTCGAAGAATAATAACTTATTTATATTTAAATACAGAAGTACAAATAGATTTGTACGAAGAACGAACCGACAATCAAGTTAATCTGTTTCTGTTTCATGAACACTTTCTGTTCGTCTTGAACGTTCGTCCTTGGTCGTATGCCAGCTTTGTTATTTATCCGGGATTTATTATAGCTTGTGGGAGACGTCACCAGGGTAAACGGCGGCAACGTAGCGCGCGTGTTCATACATGCTCCACATTTATTAAACACACACACACGAATCCGTCTATTTTTACATTGAACTGCATCGGATTTCGTTCCAACATCTTGTCATAACATTTTAATACAATACGATTGTTGTTTCGTCGATTTGTTTTTCGCATTTTTCATTATCTTTCGTACTGGTTCGTTATCTTACATCTGGTGAACGTGTTGTGGACGATAATATTTAAATTTTACAGTACAAGAATAAATATACATCTGTTGCTGATTTTTTTTGAGTAGTTATTCGATCATATCCGAAGTTAATATGATTTTGTCTATAGTTTATTTTTAAATCCTTTGTCGAGTATCCTTAAACTGCTTTTCTTTGTCTAGCAGAAATGATCAAATGGAAAATTACAAAAAGCAAACTGTTGAAAATCCTCTCTTTCATGAAGACCTATAAGTCTTAACAAACACGTATTGTATTATCAGCTGATTTTAATGGTCATCCATTTACTTATTTCTAGTTAATTATATCGATTGAAAAATATATAACATACTCATAATTTTCGTTCGCTTCTATTTTTTGTTCCAATATCTGTATCAATCCCAAACACACTTTCGAATAGAACTCTGTTCGTTTTTCTTTTACATTTTTTCCCTCGATTTATACACTGACGTCGCGTATAAATAAACTGACGATAACAGAGAACACAGTTTCGTGTAAAGTCGAGCTTTAATGAAACTAAAAAAGAATGATAGATGGAATTCGTAGATGCGTATCGTCGTCCAATACATAATTTTTAATAGTTTCTGGTTTGACCGTGTATTTAATTTACAAAATTCGCCCGTTTATCATCTTTTTCTTTATTGTGTTTTTACCTCGAATGCGTTTCGACTGCGTCTCGGTGTTTTATGATTTATCGAGATTAGTCGGGAGGTATTGATTTATTTTACTATTCTTTTATATTTGTCTTTCAATTGTATATATATATATATATATATATATATATATATATATATATATATATATATATATATATATATATCAATATAATATATATATATATATATATATATATATGTATACAACTATAATATATGGTTAAGTGTACAACTAGACTGTACCTGACTTCCGAGGCTCGTATAAAAAGATCAGCCGAGTGGAAGATACAACGATACGAAAACTATTTGTGTAAATGTCATTCGCAGGCGAATTTAGCTGATTTACATTGGATATTACAGAAAATATCCCGTGTCTGTGTTTGATTCATGCATTGTCGTGTGTTTTTTCGTATTTTTATACTAACGTGTTTAGTGATTCTTATACGGATTTCATCGAAATATGATGAGTAATAGAACTTTTTTTTGATTAAATGCTGTAAAAGTATATATTAATAATAATATACATTACCGAGACAAAGTCTGCTCACACCCATTCTATCTTTATTAATATCACCTATAACATAAAAACACTATTGTTGATAACAAAGTAACTATTTTTTATTTTTTTACAAAGTCTTAAAAATTGAAAAACATCAACAAAACACCTTTTAAATATCAATACAGTAAAAAAAAGGAAATTTAAAAAGAATACGTGAGAAAAAGTCTGCGCACACCTAATTAAAAATTTTAAAAAAGGCTTCAAATGTTATTTTCAGTATGATATTGGGTAACCTTTCCATTTTAAAACTTCTTTCAATCTTTTTTTCATAAATTGCATTAATCTTTCAGTTTATTCAGAACTAATTTTGGCCCATTTTTAGATGATGGTAGTTTTCGACATTTCTTTGAAATTTCCGAATTGTGTGCTAAAGCAAATTCCATAAATGTTCAATGAGATTTAAGTCAGGAGATTGTGGGAGCATATACAAGTGCTTTGGAATATTATAGAGTACCCAAAGCTTGACAATTTTGGTCGTATGTTTGTGATAATTGTCTTGTCGGAAATAAAATTTACGGTCTAATCCGATTTTTCCCACATGTTCTTTTAAATTTCGCTTTAAAATATCGAGATAGTGGAATTTATTTATTATTGATTATAAATTCGATATTACCAACGATACTTAACATACACACCCATAACATCACCCATCCACCACCATGTTTTACGGTGAGAAACAGATTTTTCTTATCTAAGGCTATATTAGGTTTTCGCCAAATGAACTTTCATCCTTTTATGGCAAATATATGAAATTTACTCTCGATTATATTTTTTCAAAAGTCCTCCCACATATTTACATGCTCATTTTGCTTAATTCTGTTCACTCTTGAAATGAACGGTTTCTGTCTTGCAATCTAACTACGGTACCCAGCAATTATTAGAGTTTTCCTTATCGTATCATCAAATTTTTTTTATCGAATTGTACATGGACACTTTCAGCAATTACAAAAGTGGATAATCGTGGATTAGTCTTAACTGTATTTATGATATAACGTTTTTTTCCTTTCAGATAACTTTGAACGACAGTCACAATGGAGTTTTGATGCTATGATATCGGTTGTTTTAATAATTTTTTTCACTCTATAAATTGATGAATGCTGTCTTCCTAAAATTGTTTTAATATTTTGATAGCTATTTTCTTCTTCCCATAATTTTATAATTATTTTTCACTCTGATATACTTATTTCCTTCTTTTAAAATTACACATTTTATTTTCCACGATATTCACTTGTAT
Source organism: Neoneuromus ignobilis (assembly GCA_029203775.1). Lineage (NCBI taxonomy): Eukaryota > Metazoa > Arthropoda > Insecta > Megaloptera > Corydalidae > Neoneuromus > Neoneuromus ignobilis. The sequence continues at coordinate 6,028,835 of CP092096.1, read as the reverse complement.
TACCTGTTTGACAAAAACTAAAATTAAGAATAACAATCTGCATTGCATTTTCAACAATCACATAGCCAATTGTAATGCTGAAATTAAAAATTCTATTGATAGTAAGCGATAAACGCAACTGTGCGCAGACTTTTTCTCGCGTAATTTTTTAAAATTTCATTTGTTCTGTCGTTTTTCTTTACTTTATTGATATTTAAAAAGTATTTTGTTGATATTTTTTTAATTTTTAAGATTGTAAAAAAATAAAAAAATAGTTACTTTGTTATCAACGATAGTGTTTTTATGTTATAGGCGATATTAATAAAGATAGAATGGGTGTGCGCAGACTTTGTCTCGGTAGTGTATATTTGAATGTCTGTATTGATAACTAGAATTTGTTCTATCTCTTCGATAAATGAATATATTTCTTTTTTTAAAATAACCCTATATTTACAATAATTGAGATATGTAATCGTTTCACCTTAACATTGATATTAGTTTGGAAAATATTGTTTCGTACAAACACTAGCACACTTATACTTACGCACATTCTTTATGCTGTTTTACTACATGCATAGTAATCTCTGTAAATCGTATCATTACTCAAAACAGAACGTGCGGAACGTGCCTACGGTATTTTACACACCCAAAACACACACGCGATAACGCGTGACCTCGGAAACTGTTCAGAAAATGTATATAATATGTCTTTTACTTAGACTTATTACACAATCAATATCAATACTTACATATAAAACATATATCAATTCATACGTATAAATACATTAATAGAAAATTAATTAAATAACAGTTTTGTGTTGTTAAATAAATCCCTAATTTACTCTTTTATAATGAATCAGATTAAATGATTTAATAATACCTCTCTTTAAAGATGATGTCAAAGTCAACGAAGTATCATTAGCAGCAACAAAAAAAACTTATAAAATCTTCTAGCGTTTGAGATTGATTCGTTTATGAAAAAAATAGAAATAATGTTGATAAGTAATATATAGGGTCGTCCAAATGTGACGCCTAGATGTGTATTCTGTTAAAAATAAACAAAAGAAATTATACAGATGTTTCCCTATACACCATCCTATACACATGTTTCTTTTTAATAAAACACAAATCTAGGCATCACATTTGGATGATCCTATATTTTGAATATAGATACAAGAACCTAGAATAAATAAATTCTTATCCTGTATCCTGAAAAATCTTCTATTTCGTCCATTCAATCAAAAAACTGAAATGGCCTATTCACATTAGTCAACATTCATACAGTATTTACGGCCCATTACAGCTCGTCTCACACTCTCTTCCCCGAAAATTATTTTTTTTTAGATGGGGGATTTTGGAGAAAAGAGGGTGTGAGACGAGCGGTAATAGGCGTGAATACTGTATGAATGTTGACTATTGTGAATAGGCCTAAAGAGTGAATTTTTCAATAACTGATAATTTTGTTCAAGAGGGACCAAAGAATTTGATTTATCTAAAATATTTATATTGGCCATTATATATGAACCGCTTTTTTTTGAAAGTCAAATAACTCCATTTTTGGAAAAATGAGTTAATGACAGTTTTTGGTAGACATAGATGTTCTCTTTTTATATTTTTAATAACACAGTCAAGGGTGTACCATACACCATAAATAATACCCATAAATTAATCAAAAGAAATTTTCTGTATAGTTCTATTGCAAGAATGTTATATTAAAAATTGGTATAAGTCCATTTATTTATACATTGAGATATTTAAAAATTATTAATATAAAAAAAATAAAATTGTTTTGAAAATGTTTTTTGGAAAATTTATAAATAAACAAGAATTGTTTATTTATATTTTTTTATATAATAGAACTAAAAATATTTCAGTCAATTTTTCGTTTAATTCAAACGCAAACCTTTATCTCAATGTATGAATACATGGACTTATTCCGCTAAAAATAACAAATTATTCAATTTGTTATTAATGAAAGTGGCATAAGTACATTTGTAACTAAAAAAACGGTTATTTTCCCTAACAATTTTATTAATTTTTTTATGTAATAAAATTTAACAAGTTTACAGTTTTAAAAACATAACCCGAATTTATTAACGTTTGCCAATATTTTTTAATTCATCAAACGCCATTTATGAATAAATGGAGTTATTCCACTTTCAAATATAACAGTTCATATATATATATATATATATATATATATATATATATATATGTATATGTATATGTATATGTATATGTATATGTATATATATGGATATGGATATGTTTCTTCTTTCTTTTTCCTCAGTTTGAAAAAGATTGTTTGACAAATATCGGTGATACTTGTATCAGGAAATACAACCTAATTGAAATGGTTTCCCGTTGCTTACCTTTATATAAACAAATATATTGACTATTATGACATTGAAGATTAACAATGTCGAACGGTAATATTAATGTTTTCTGTTTTTAATCACAGACGCTGTCGCGTGCCGCCTGCGAGCGGCCTGCTGTTACCCCACTCTCCGTTTCGACAAGAAGCAACAGCGGCAGCAGCAGCTCCATTAGCCGACGACGTGCCGAATTTAAAACTGCAAGCTCCACATACAAACGCAGTCGGAAAACAGACGTCGTAATATCTCGCCAGACGTACAACTTGTCCGTGCGTGCCGAATGTGTTTCTTGTTTATATAACCTTACATGTAGATGAAAACGAAAAAGAATCCGTTTTCCGTGGCTGTGATAAAACGTATGGGGATCGTATTACTAGATCCTGGAATGGACGTGGATTTCGATCGTGTTTTCGACGAAGTGTTATTTATTTTCTTCAAAACTAATATTGTATATTTATAATGAAATGATTCTTCTATACAAAATAATAAATAATTGAAAATAATTTTTAAAAAAAATCCTAATATAATTGATTTTAAATTCACGTGTAAACATTACGTTTCGACTGAATCTCACAAATCTTCCAATCGAAGACGGAAATAATCAAACGATTAATCAATAAAGTATGCAAATCAGTCATATTTATGTATTTCGAATACACACATGCATACGAACACATGAAGTGATGTGATTCTATTTTCATTTTAGTAGATAGATTAATTAATTCTAAGAGCAACGACATGAAATCTCAATCGTTGTATTTACTGTTTCGAAACTCTCTTATTGTGAATCTTCAAATATCTCTGTATTAAATCAACCCACTCGAATCATTCGAATCAAATATTCGATCGACATCTTCCTGTCGTTAATTCTCACCGACGTGCGCGTCTCTGCAAAAAAATTTATTTACACGACGCGTGTGTAAATTTAGTCTATTAGGTAGAATCTCAAGGTTGTGTTCTGTATTGAAAACGTCGCGGATGAAAGTGTTAAAACGAAATGTAAATATTTATCATTGACTTCCAAGTTATGTCATCCTCGATGTGTCGAGAACAGGTTTCAATGGTACCGTCATTATTTTACACGCGAGCTGATTGAGCCGTAGGTGACAAGAAAAAACTCGTGCGTGTGCCGATTCTCAAACGAAATCGAAATGTCTTGATAGTGGAACGAGCTGTGTAGCTTTTTAAGACTACGTTTTGTACGACACGTTTTGATATGTCTTTATTATATTTTTGTGTTTCTTTTTGAACAAAAGAGATCGGTGGAATGTAAACTTGTAGGAAAATAAGTGCGTTTGTATGTTTAATAGAATACTGAGTGACGTTCGAATAAATTGCGCGTTTATGTGAAATCATAGAAAGTGAAATAATAACCAGTTGCAGTGCGCTAATACGTACGAGCAATTATTACGATGAATTAAAATGAAAGTTTTATTTATTCCGGAAACGTAATAACAATAAAAATTTTAGGAAATGTACTGAAGGTGATTACAATTAACTATTCACATCAGTCTGTCTGTTTATTATGTAACGGATCCGTGTCGAGTTTCTTTTCGAATATATTCGTGAAAATTGCAGATTTAGCCAATTTTTTTTTTGTTTGTTTTCGAATAAAATGGCCACAACGGCTAAACTGCGCGGAAGTAAATTTCCGGATTCTGGTGAAGAAGATATTGCGGCGATAGCGAAACAAATCTCGGATCACGCTGAAGCGATCTACCAGACGTGGAAATCGCGAGGATTAGCACCGTCTGAAATCCTTAACTGTCACACGGACTCTCAGGCAGCGAGTAAATTCGGTAGTGCGTTGACACCTCAACCGCAGAGTCCCAAATCGCCGCCGGTCGTCGAACTCTTATCGCAGACGTCGAACCTGGACAACAACAACCTGGAGAAACTAGTCAATAATTTCGTTGTCGAGGATAAAGCGCGAATAGCCGCACAGAGACAAAAGTCTCCGGCGAAAGCTTTACCGTCGAGCATACAATTCGCGTTGCAGAAATTCGAGAAGACGTCGCCGGACCAGCACGCTCTCATGAAACAACAACAAGTGGCCGTCACAAGTCCGTCGATGACGAAGCCGGCGATATCACAGAAGCCGCAGATATCGCCGAAACCGGTCCATTTCCGACAGGAAAGCAACAACTTCTTTTCGGATACGATAGAGACGATCTTTCCGGACGATATCTTACCACAGAAACCGCAGACGCCGAAACGACCTGCGTACCTTGTCACGGCTCCTACCGGACAAGAAACAGTCACGGCCGGTCTTCAGACTTGGCCTCTGAAGAATAAACTGATCGAGCCGAAACGTAGTACTCCGACGAAAGAACAGAACAGTATCGGGCACGATGTACGGAACGAAGACGAGAGTAAATATGCGACGATGCCTTCGAAGAACAGTCCTTCGTATTTGGACGAAGTCGCGAGAGAAGAAGAACGATTGATCAACGCCCTTAAAAATAATATGATCATCGCTGAAGATCGATCGACGCCGGAGAGAACGTTGAACTTTAAGGCGAAAGGGATTAAAAAGGATTTCGTCAGTCCGATCAGAGAATTCGTTCCGTCGAATACCGTCACTCCTGCCGATAAGTCTCTATCGAAAGATGAATTGACGAACATGTCTTTAGTCGATTACGCTAAGGTGCGTTACCAGGCTGCCCAGCAGAACGTTCCGCAGCAGAGGATCGAAGAAGCGCGACCTATGGAAACAAGCGCCATCGTATCGAAGGTACGACATAAATTCGAATCGTCCTCGACGATCGACGCCCCATTGAAAACGACCGAAACACCACGATGGGGCTTAAGAACGCGCAGATCAATAGATCAAGTCCCGCACCCGGAACTGACCACCAGCCAGAGACAACATTTACGTGCCGCTGCGGCTGATAAGAACGCTGCGGCGGCCGCCAACCCCGTACGACCGTTCCTGACGCGAGGATCAGTTGCCGAACGCGTACTCATATTTGAAAAGTGCCCGAGTGAGTTGATGCTTGACAAGAGGAGTCGACCTGGGTTGGCGACGTGGAGGAACATCGACGTGAATCATAAGCCGCAGGTGAGTGTTTCACTTAATTTTTTATATATAAATAGTGCGTAAAAACGCTCTTGTTTAATTACTCGTGCCAAAAGATTCTTTTACAAATGTGTGAAATATTCAGTTAAATATAAATATTTGCAATCGAAACATGTGTTACGTCCATACTTGTCGTATATACATTTTAATATTAAATTTATACCGAGTTATGAGAACGTCGAAATGAATTCAGTTTTATTATAATTTTTATTAAAAAAAACAGAACAATGCTAGTCTAATAACTTTATTTTCATTTATACATACATACACACACACACACATGCATATATATATTTCTAGATAGGGTACATCTGATGAAAGTTGTGAGAATTTATTCAGATATACTTTATTATTAAAATACACGAACAAAAGTTTTTCGTCGTGAAACTTATCTTACGTTTAAATTTTTAATAAAAATGGTCACTACTGATGTCATCACATTGTTGACAAATAATGTTTATTAAAAAGAATGATCTTAGAAATTGATATATCACGTGTTTAATATATAAATCATCTCCTTAAATATCATTCATTAATATGAAAATATTTAACAAATAAATAATAATAATAAACTGATTAAATAAATTACTTCGACGATATTTCAATATTACAAAAAATAATCGGTTTTAACTTCTTTATCTCCTCATGAATATTTAAAATTGTTGTTTTAAAACCAATATATCTATATTCCTTTCTATTTCTTTTTTGTTTATATAAACGAACACAATTTAATATTCTACTTCGTTCTATCATAACAGAAAATTCAATTATTTCAATCGATAAAAAATTCGTTTCACTTTTAAATTACGATTTGAATTTCAAAAACTCGAGAACAGCACGCAACAATTGTATTTGATAATAGTTTTATATATTTTCGTGGTTGTTTGTAGAACACATAAAAGTTATAAGTAGTTTTTCAAAATCGATTTTATTTTTATCTGTAAACTATGTTTGTTTATATACTTATTTACATACATTCATACATATGTATATATATATATATATATATATATATATATATATATATATATATATATATATAAAATTGTGTAAATATAAACTAGTTTTCATAACAAATAACAATATTTTTCGCTAGACAAAATAAATGTAAAACTAAACATGCTATCTATAAGCAAAAAAGTCTATTCATTGTCTTACCTTGTATAAAAGTGATTATTTTTTAATATGCAGCATTTCATCAACTAAATGTGTTAATTATGCAATAAATGGCACATATTTTAATTTCGATTTCTTTTCACTATTTTGTTGAATAATAAAAACTGAAATAATTTTGTAAAAAGTTTTCGAGAAAATAAAACTTGTCTTTTTTTATTCTATCTCTATCTACGATTCTCAGTCCTAAACAACTATTATTAAAAATATTTAATATTGATTACGGTCTAGACTTCATAATTTTTACTGGCGACGAAAAATGAAAGGAGTTATAGAATATTTTCTGTATAATTATTCTGAGGCAAATACAATATATATAAAAAAATATATCCTTTAATGTTATTCTAGTTACGAAAAGGAAAAGTGCTTATAAATGTTTTTTTTTAATTATTATACTTTATTCGCAAAATACATATAAAATTAAATTGCGATATAAAAAAGAAAACGAAATAAAAATAAACGTGTAGTTAAATGAAGTATTGCAAAAAGTTGTATTTAGCAAAGGCTTGATATTAATTATAGTTAATTATACCTTTCTAATTGGTTTATTAATTTACGTGTATATATATATATATATATATATATATATATATATATATATATATATATATATATACGTTATAATAAAAATATGCCTTTGGCAGAAAATCCATCGACAAGAACAAACTTTTAATTATTATAAAAAAAATCTTCATTTCAGTAAAATGTTGATGATGACTTTTAAAAAATATAAAATCGTAATTCGTTTACTAATGTATTATTCATATGAAATGTGTTTTTCATTTAAAAGATTGGAATTCAGTATTATTTTATGATCATTTCAATCATAAATTATTGAAATAATATAACAGTTTTATTGTTATGTTAAATATTTGTACGATTGAGTTTTATTTACAACTGTATATTATTGTGGATTAATTTATATGTAATAAATTTTATATATATATATATATATATATATATATATATATATATATATATACACACACATGCTCGAAAATGTCTGCATACACTCATATGCTATTAATACGGATATATTTCTCAATAAAACAAACTTATTAATGTAAATTTAAAAACAAACATATTTTCTAATAATTCTACAAAGTACTAATTCTTAATAGGTGGCAATTCAAAACATTTTAAATTTATAACAAATAAAATAAAAAATAAAACACAAAAATTCATACAAATTGAGCAGAAAATGTCTGCGTACACATTTTATTAAACACTAAATCATCGTTTTTTTTTAAATATTTACACTTATTGTTGTTTTAAAAGTATCATAGTTTTATGTCCCAGTTCTTATGTTGCAATTGAAATGCTAAAATATTATTTTTATCAATTAATAGTAAAGTTTTTTGCAAAAAATAAATAAGATGGAATTCAAAAAAAGGAAATTTCTGTGAGTGAGTGTAAAATTATTTTAAAGTTAGGAAAAGAAGGAAAAAGTTTTCGTGAAGTAGGAAAAGGTGTTGGAAGACAACATTCTTTCATTCAAATTAGTAATCAATTTTAAATCCATATTTGAAACCACTTTCTGGCCAGCCTTCGAAGTTAATATTTAGATAAAGGCGATTGTGACTTCAGTGAAAGAAAATCCTCGAATAACTGCACCCCAAATTGCAAAATATATTAAAATATTACTTAAAAAAATCTGTGCTAATATTGTGCGAAAAATAATAAAAAGGGTGGGTATCATGAACGTGTTGCGCGTAAAAAATCAGTTATTTCACGTATCAATAGATAAAAACAGATTGCATATGCAAATGAACACATTAATTAACTAATCCAGTTTTGGGAAAACATGATTTTCACAAAGAGCAAATATTGTATTTTTGGAATAGAAAGACTCAAAATTGTATGTACGTCATTGAAGAAAAAAATTTTTCTATTGTAAAACTCGGTGGTGGTAGAGTAATAGTATAGAGGTGTATAACAAGTAAGGGCGTGGGACAAATGGAGTTTTTAAAATCCACAATGGATAAATATGCATACTTAAATATTTTAAAATGAAATATAAAGCAAAGTGCTGAAAAATGAAGTCTAGGTCCCGATTATAATTTTTTGTATGACAATGATTCGAAGCACACGGCAGAAGTTATTAAGCTATAGATATTATATAATGTTCCAAAACTGCTGCATGCACCTCTTCAATCTATAGACCTAAACCCTATAGAACATATGTGGCATTTTTTCGAACGAAAATTCGCCAACATGGCATAATTGTAAATGAAATGTTGAAGAAAGTTATAGAAAAAGAGTGGAATAAGATTAGTGCTAAAGAAACCACAAAAAGTGAACCATTTCATGCAAAAACCATTATAGAAGGTTCTTAAACAAAGAGGCTATCCAACTAGTTACTAATTCACTTGAAAAGTTTATTTTATTTTATATTATTTTCGATTTTCATTTTTTGTACGCAGACATTTTTTGCTCAATTTGTATGAATTTTTGTGTGTTTCATTTTTTATTTTATTTGTTATAAATTTAAAATGTTTTGAATTGCCACGTATAAAGAATTAGTACTTTGTAGAATTATTAAAAAAATTGTTTGTTTTTAAATTTACATTAATAAGGTTGTTTTATTGAGAAATATATCCGTATTGATAAGTGTATGCAGACATTTTCGAGCATATGTATATATAATACGTGTGTGTATGTGTGTGTGTGTGGATGTCAAGTCAGATTTGAGTATGTGTAAAAATCACAAAAATACACCTATCTCGAACAGTAAACATTTTAACAACCTAATTGTGAAAAAAACATTGTTACGTACACTTTTTTTCCAAAACTCAAGTGGGTATGTTTAGGTATTTCCTTTTTGAAAATATTGCACCGTTGTGCAGGCGTTTATTAGCATACTCGTTCGCCTAACTATGATATTTATATAAATAAATTCGTAAAGATGATGAAGAAGGAGCGAGAGAAAATATACGCCCCGCCGATTTGGACAAACATGTATTAATTTCATTGATAGTTTCCAATGTCAAGATGAAATGTGAAGGCGTCGTCCCGTCCGTGTAGTACATATATATAAATCAGATCGTGTACGTTTTTGTTAATCGACTATCATTATATCTAATCTTGAAATGATGCTGTTTTAAATATTTATAAATTGGTGTGTCGGAGTGAACGAAAAAATACAGACATCGATTTGATATTCAGGTGGATTGATTTACGGTTCGGTGGGGGTTAGGACAGGTCATGTTGTAACTAATTTATTCTAATGTATGATTGGAGTGTAATATGTAATTATGATTTTTCTATGTAAATTATTTATATATTTTTTTTAAAAAATATCTTTTACAAACATTGTTTCATTATTCGTTTTGGTGTTATGACAAATTTACTTCAACACAAATATATCCATCATACAAAAACTTTTTAGTTAAAATATCACATTAATGATGAAATTCCTCTATAATAAAAATAATTAATTGAAAATTCCAACAATATATAAAATATAGAAAAATATATTCGCAGATTTCCATTTCTCTTCAACTTTTGTCAAATGAAATTCGCTTGTGAAAAATTATCGAATTATTAAATTTTAATAAACCACTGTATCCTATGGTTTCATATGAAATATTTTTGAAAATAATATTTCGATTTCTGTTTAATTGCAAATCAATATGAATAAATAACATTATAAAACATTTCGACATTACTATTAATGAAACGACTATTACAGTAATTAAATTAATTAGTCAAATGAAACATTTAAATAATTAACGATTTGTTTATTCATTTTAATGATTTTACTACTTTAATGGATTTGATTTCGAAAGTTTGAAAAAGTATACGCCACGTTTATCCATTAGTATATATATATATATATATATATATATATATATATATATATATATATATATATATATAACCCCCCGCTTTTTTTTTTGTATATAACACGGTTGTTACGTTCCTAAAAAATGCCGTGTTATGCGAATCCGTGTTATACGAAACAAAGAATTAATGCAAAAAAAGGGAGTTAGGTTCCAAAAATTAGAAAAACATACTATTATATTTTTATAACTAGGAGAAATATATATTTATTAAAGCAATTTTCATCAAAAGTATTACATGTTAATATTTATTAAATAATGTTTTTTTCGTCATCACTAATAAGCACCATTAACCGAGAGCGTTTTCTTTTTGACAAGATATCCTCATTTTCTGAACTTTCTTCAGCATTATTTCGAGTTCTATGCTCTACTTTTCGCAAAAAAATCTGTTATTTTAGATTGATTGCTTTTAGCTGAGAGTCAAATCTGTAATTTTTGTTTTAGCGAGATGAAATATCTTTGTAAAGGTATTTTTTCATTTCCGCCAGACATAGTTCAAGGCTAAAACTTAATTCACAAAAATGAAAAACATAATTACCATTTCTAAAAAATGTTGAATAATACGCACCCGAAAATTTTTAATCTATGTAAAATGTAGTAAAAAGAAACACAAAGTTTTAAAATGTACTTAATACTACACGAACAAAATGGATTTCAAATTCTAATAAATTTCATAATTCTGCAGGCAAATCTGATACACACTCAAATGAAAAATTTCCAATAAGATATCTTGTGCATTTAAAAGCTCTTTTTCGTTCCGTGTTGTACGGAGATTTCCCTAATTTCGAATTTTATTCTTAAACACTTTAAGCTTTGTAGCAGGATTTATCTAATTCTTAAACCGTTTTAGAGTGAAACCGTGTTCTAGGTTGCCGTGTTGTATGAGGGTTTTCCCCAATTCTTGAACCCTGTTAAAGCGAAACCGTGTTATAGCAGTACCGTATTATACGAAGGTTACCTGTATATGATTTTCCAATAAGAATGTCAGAACTTTGACAACTGGTGGCACCCATGTTTGATTTTTTAAGCTCATTTTGGCATTTCAACTCAGTATAGTTTGGTAAATTATCATGAAACGTTTAACACTTCAACAACGCTTATTGTAAAAATTTATTATAAAAATCAATGTTTGGTTCGTGAAACTTATTGTGCGCTTAGTAAAACTTACGGTCGACACTAAATAAAGAAAAATGCAGAATTTGGAATGAAGCAATCCATAAGTCATTGAACAAAGACCACTGCATCCACATAAAGTAACTGTCTGGTGTGCGTTACATACTGGTGGTGTTATTGGACCATATTTTTTTCAAAATCAAGCTCGAGATCACGTTACAGTAAATGGAATGAGTTATCGAACCATGGTTAATGATTTTTGTGTCAAAAAAAATAATTAAAAATGATTTGTACGCTATGTAGTTTCAATAAAACGATGCTGCGTACCATACATCTAAGGAAATAATAATACTTATTGAAATGAAAATTTAATGAGTCTGTTATTTTACGAAATTGACCCATTAATTGGTCACCAAGATCATGTGATCTAACTTCATTGGATTATTTTCTGTGAGGTCTAGGTGCGATGACTATCATCGTAGTCGATCGTACAGAGTGTCTACTTCAAATGAACTATAGGATTGCTTTGGCTTTTCAAATAACCTGGTTGACATTTAGTTATAAAATTATCACTTAAGAAGCATTTCTTGAGTCCTAGATATTCAGGACTGTTTCACGTCGTTTAGCCAGTGGAGCTCCAAGCCACCCGCGGGGGTGTCTTTTTATTAGCCAGGTTTCATTTATGGCTTCGTCAACTATGTCTGGTTACTCCAATGGCGCAAGCAGGCGGGGCCACTTGTACCTGGAGTACTCATTGACAAGGGCCATAAATCACAATACCTAGATGAATGCATTATCACGTCTCTCCGCTTGATCGTGCAGTTGTTGAATCTGTCGTCGGACAAACTCCTCAACAGTAGTGAGCCTGGAAGTCGTGATGAAAGGTGGTGTTTCTAACATATAAGCCGTGTGCACCTATTGTGGAACTCCTGCACCTTTTTGGTGGTCTGTGGGGTTATGTGAAGTCTTTGGTTTATGCTGGTAAACCACAAACAACAGAAACATTAAAAATAAATATTGTACGTGTTATTCGTGAAATTGGATCACAATATGTGAAAGAGTGACTAAAAATTATACTAAACGAATGCACTATGTCAAACGAAATAGTGGTCGTAATATGAGTGAAATTGTATTCCATCATTAATGTCATAGAATATGCTTATAAAAATAAATAAATAACTAATTAAATAAATACTTTTTTGATTTCCATTCAAACTTAAACTTCTGAAGCACTTATCGGAAAACCCTATATATATATATATATATATATATATATATATATATATATATATATATATATATATATATGTGAATACTTCCCATAATACGGCTAATCAGTTCCACTGATTTGCCGGACTAATCGAAACATTAACTAAATACAAAAAACGTTAATTGGTTCCAAATATTTTTTTTCCTGTTTTTCAGTAAATGAAACGAGGGTAATATATTTAAATGTTTGTATGTATCAACAAAACAAAATCAGGGGTTTATACATTCATTTTGAATACATTTTGAATTCATTTTCAATTAAAATTTAATTATCAAAAAATCGACTTTACTATAGAGTTACGAATCGAAAACTAATAGAAAAAGAAAAGACCACAAAACTAAAACTGCGCATACGATAAGTATAATGAACGCATGCACATAATTTATTTTTAGAAATTTCAAACCGTACTATAGTGAAACCGTTTTAATCGGAGCAGTACTATGTGAGGTATTCCTGTGTGTATATTATATATATATATATATATATATATATATATATAAAGTGTGTGTGTGTGTGTTTATGTATATAAGACATTATTGAATTATCATCAGTGTTTCGATCATCGTTGTTACATACACTTCACATCAACAACAAGCAATAAACATAGTTTTTTCTTCTGCATCTGCCAAATATATGCAAATTTCGGCATGTCATTACCGTGAGTCATTCCGGTGTCGATTTTCTTGACAACAGGTGACTACTACAAAAATCCGAGAAACAAACAGCAGCCAAATTATCCCCGAGGTGTTCACAAATTCGGTATAAACGTAACGTGAGAGGGACACACTTTAATAAACGTTCAACAAGTGACGCGTGTCCTCTTTCTCTTTGTTTGTTTACATCGACCTTTTACAACACTATCGAATGATTTATATATATATATATATATATATATATATATATGTGTGTGTGTGTGTGTGTGTGTAATATGCTTGTGGATACATGTAAAAAAATATCTACATATAGTACAAAACATATTTATGTATGTTACTGAAATTGTGTACATCTTTTTTGAAAAAAAAACTCATTAGCCGAAAACGCTTAGAATTTTATGTACGATTATAATTTAAACCTGTGGATTTATTCATTTTCACGTAAATTATTTTAATGTAATTTTAAATACAGTCGCGGTTACAACCTGAATACTTGTGCAACTTACCGGTAAATTGATACTACATATGTATGTCGAGTATAAGATTAATGCTTTTTGTATATATAATTAAATCTATAATAACATCTACCCAAACTATACGTATATAAACTCAAGTATAATTTTACCAAAAAAAAAAATTTTTTTATACTAAACAACGCTCTTTGAAATAAACCATATATTTTTTTAATTACTAGTCAATTATGTGTATAAAAAAGTGAGAACAGAAAATGGCACTGTGCTGTTTCTTTTAGTAAAATAATATTTTCTCTATACTATTCATACAATGTTTCTCATTTTCTTTATATCTGGAAGCTTGGTTAGTGTATATCGTACTCATACAAAAACTGAATACAAAATAAACAGATGCATCTTCGTATAGCAAACATTTACATATTTTACAATGTATATAAGCTACTTTCCAAGTGACCAATTAGCTTAAATGTTTATTCAATTACCATTTACACTTAGAAAAGGAAATCGTTCTATTTCATTTATTAAAAAATAAACTTATTAATTAAAATGAATTTGTTAATGTGTATGAAATTATTTTAAATTAATATATATATATATATGTATATATATATATATATATGTATATATATAAATTTCTAATAAATTATTTTTATACACGTGTTCATATAAATATATATTAGAAATATTTATTAATTATATACACAGATTTTTTTTATTTAAGATAGTAGAAAGAGATGTACTAATATTTTTATTCGATTAAGAAAGCTGTGTACAACAGCCTCCTTAGCTCAGTGGTTAGAGCACTGGTCTTGTAAACCAGGGGTCGTGAGTTCAATTCTCACAGGGGGCATGGTTAGATTCATGCTGATCTTATTTTTTTTTCTTAAAAAAAATAACTCCTTTATTCAATACTGATTGAAATCTATGTGATCGAATTGATTATTTTCAAATTAATCAAATATCATCAAATCCTAATGATCTGTCAAATATCGTTTTTATATAGTAATTAAATAAAGCGAATGTATGAAGCAAGTAATATATTACAGTAATGCCTCGATTAGTCCGGTTTCACTATAGTTCGGTTTGAAATTTCCCAAAAAAAAAAAATTTTTACTTGAAAAAATACTACTAAAAAGTGTTTTTTTTTTAAAAAATCCTAAAAAAATAATACATAAAATTATTTTTATACGCAAATTTTCAAGTTTTCCTCTTTATTATGAAAACATAATAAAAAAAAATCGAAATCATATATGCACATTATGTGGAACGCATGCGCAGTTCTAGTTTTGTGGTCTTTTTTTCTATTAGTTTTCGATTGGCAACTCTAGAATAAAGTTTTTTTTTTGATAATTAAATTTTAATAACCCATTTGAAAATGTATTTAAAATAAATGTATAAACCCCTGATTTTGTTCTGTTGATACATACAAACATTTGAATATATTACCCTCGTTTTATTTACTGAAAAACTGGAAAAAAAATGTTTGGAACCAATTAACGTTTTTTCTATTTAATTAATGTTTCGATTAGTCCGGTTTCAAATAGTCCGGCTAATTAGTGGTATTCCTATATTACAATGTATAGGGTTAATATATTATTAACCCCCGTATAACACCGTTGATAGATTCCTAAAAAATGTTGTGTTATGTAAATTCGTGTTATACGAAACAAAGAACTAGTACAAAAAAACAAGGTTAAATTTAATTTTTTTTTTAAAAATATACTGTTTTCTTTTTATAACTAACAGATATATGTTTATTAAAACAATAAAATATATAAATTATTGCATATTAATATTAAATAATATTTTTTTCTTCGTTACTGCTAAGCACCATTAAACAAGAATGTTTTCTTTATGGCAAAATATCCTCAACTTATGATCTTTTTTCTGCAGCATCTTAATTTCTATGCTCTACTTTATGCAAAAATCTTTATTTTCATTTGTTTTTCTTTTATCTTGGAGATCTTTATCAATTGTAAGGCATTTATAAAGTTATCTCTTAAATTATGTGGCTTCTTTCAGTGGAAGGATCTGCATTTAGAAAATAGAACTTCAATTGTTCAGCTAAGTTTAAGCTTTTTAAGATAACATTTTGAACTTCTGCGTTTGTGTTTGTACTATCGTCCTCTAAATTAATTTGGTTTATCTCAGATACCATTTCCATTAAATTTGTTTCATCTGCCTCTTCTTCCACCAATAATTCTTGAATATCTTCAGGAATCATGTCATCAAAATTCTCAAACAGTGTATTATATGAGTGTCGTGTTATAGGGGACTTTTCTCCCAATTCTCCAACCATGTTAGAACGAAACCGTGTTGTAGGAATGCTATGTTTACGGGGATTACCTGTATATGATTTTCCAATAAGCGTTTCAAAAGTTTAAATGGAAATAAAACAGAATGTATTTAATTAGTTAGTTATTTCTTTTATTTACAAATATATTCTATGGCATTAATAATGGAACACAATTTCACTCATATGACCACCACGACTTCTCTTGACATAAAGCATTCATTTAGTCCAATTTTTCGCCACTCTTTCACATAATTGTAGTCCAATTTCATGAATTACACGTTCAATGTTTATTTTTAATACTTCTGTTGTTTGTGATTTATCAGCATAAATCATTGATTTCACATAACCACACAGAAAATAATCCAATGGAGTTAGATCGAATGATCTTGATGGCCAATTGATAAATCCATTTCGTGAAATAATGGATTTATTAAACTTTTGTTTCAATTAGTTTATTGATTTTTTACAATTTCTAACCGTTGTTGAAGTGTTAAACGTTTCATAATAATTTTCCAAACTATACTGAGTTGAAATGTCAAAATGAGCTTAAAAAAATTCAAACATGGCTACCACCAGTTATTATTATTGGAAAACCCCATACAATAAGTGTTACTGATTTTTTCAAGTTTTCTTACTGATTTTTTACTATAATATTTTATTCAGTAAATGTTATTGTTCAGTTTCATTGAAAATATTTTATTAAATAATAAATTATTACAAAATGTTATATTCGATAAGAACTCTTCATAATTAGTTATCATTTTATGTCACTAAAAACATAGTGTTCGTAGGTTTATTTCTAGTTTAGTTACTTCAGACAAAATTAATTATAAACAGTTAAATTAAATGATTCATTCAGTCACGAAATAATTAATCGTCGTTTTATTATAAATCAGATTAATTATATAGTTGTTGAAGTAATGAAATCGAAATTGTTCGAGTACGCGACCAAAATCTTACCGAGCCCCGTCCCATTGATAAGACTATGCTGATGTACATATACTTGTGGTTCAGAGACATTTGTACGTTGTCGGAGTTTAATAAATACAAATTGAACGTAATTTGAATCCACAAAGATGTTCATTATGTTTGCATATTTCATCTCGTCGCGAGATAAAAAAGGAAATTGCAAGAAATATACTCCGAGTACCAATTGAATAAGATTATTTACAAGTAGCATTTATATTCTAATTATCTTATATTACATATGTACGTTGTTATAGTTGAACAATGATTTAAAGTTAACATGTCATATCCCCATAATGAAAACAAATGTAATTTGTTTACCAATAAAAATAAATAAAATGTCATTCAGAATTTCTGAACACTGCAGTGGACAACCCTAATAATATATTTTATAAATGGATAACCCTGCCTATAAATATACTTGCTAAATGGGACAGAACGGAAGACCACAATATAAACTTAATTATCAAATAAAATAACTTTTCGTTGATTCTTAATCTCGAATAAAACTTTGAATTGTATAAAATATACTTCTGTGTAATGTTTGCACTTGATATTGGAAATGAGAGATGTTTAAAATTCAGACAACGTCCAAGTTCTATGTATTCGAGTTTATCTCCAGTGGAAAAAAATTCTGAATTTTTTCATAATACACACACACACACACACACACACACACACACACATATATATATATATATTATGTATGGGGTTGTATATGTATATAAATGTCTAAATTTTCTAACTGCAAATATAACAATGTTACTTTAAACAATAGGAACAAAAAGCTATAATTCTCAGTTGTCTCATAATAATAAATCATCATGTAAATGAATTGTTGTGGGATGCTGTAAAAACATGATGGATATGTGTAAATGTGTGTGTGTACTTATGTGTATATATATATATATATATATATATATATATATATATATATATATATATATATATGTATAATTTGCGAATGAATGGATGAATGTGGAACTAAGTGTCCTTGACCGTTAAAATTTCGACGCTAGAACTGCATTCGGCTATTTTTCAATGGAACGTGGTGTTGAGCGACCTTGGGTTCCGTCGGTCCACAAACGATTCAACTTCAACTTTGACCTCGAACGCGGAGGCTGAGCGCGCCGTTTCTATAGCAACGACACAATCGATTTGACTGTCGTGATGGCGACGCCAGTGGTACCGCAGATATCGTCTCCTGTGTGTTGGAGACTGTATCATATATTTATATATATATATATATATATATATATATATATATATATATATATATATATATATATATATATACAAACACATAAGTACACACATACGTACACAGATAAATACAAAAATAAAATTTTATCCTTGATTGTATCAGTGAGATAAAGGGGCCATTCGAGAAGAGTTACATCTGCTCGCCGAATTATTACAGATATATGCTTTTTTTAAAACCATACGCTATTCTACCTGCTGATTTACGATTTAATTAATTAGAATTGTAGACGATTCTCTCTAATTAAATTTTATTAATAGCATCCATGAATTTCTGCTATACGAGTATTAAACGCATATATAACTTGCCTATGTTTGATTTGAATATCGCCTCGAATGTAAATTTTTGAACAGCGTGTATTTTTCTACGTATCTTGATTTATCGAATTAATAACAGTTTATACATGAATTATGCTGTTAATGTTTACAAAAATATATATTTTAAATAAGCATATTTTATTCGTAAAAGTTGTATTTATATAGCATACATATTTATATACATTTCATAAATCGGAACATATGTTCAATACTTATCATTATTTAAATATTATTAACATTAGGTTTACGGAACGTGTCATTTTGACGCATTTTGAATTTTATGAGGAATTTACAGAAACCGTTTACATTTTTTGCACCGAATAAATGTAATATTATATAATGTTAAATATTATAAATTTTATATAAATATATATCTCATAGTTTCATTTGTAAGTTAATAGTGTATAATTGTTGTTTTTAAAAGAAAATGTATGATTTTGTTCATGCGTCAAATTGACGCGTGTCCGTAGAAATAGGTATATAATAATCGTCCGTAAACCTAGTGTTAATTAGT
Organism: Neoneuromus ignobilis; assembly: GCA_029203775.1. Taxonomy (NCBI): domain Eukaryota; kingdom Metazoa; phylum Arthropoda; class Insecta; order Megaloptera; family Corydalidae; genus Neoneuromus; species Neoneuromus ignobilis. The sequence continues at coordinate 6,009,524 of CP092096.1, read as the reverse complement.
ACAGTTGTATAATTTTTTTTTTGGATTCAGATGAAAGTTGGATATAATGAAAATATATTAGCTTTTATATTATTATATATCATATATATTTTAATGTTCCATATAATCATATGTATAGGGTTTTCCAATAAGAATCTCAGAACTTTGACAGATGGTTTAGTTAACTCAGTTTAGTTTAGAAAATTATCATGGAACGTTTAACACTTCAACAACGCTTAGAAATTGTAAAAACTTCAAGTCTTTTCTAAAAAAAATCCATGAGTTTATTATTTCACGAAATGGACCGATCTGTGGCGTCCGTTACACAGACGTCATTAGGAAAATCGACACACTTAGACGAGACATAGCAACCGACATCGTTAGGACAGAATACCGGGAAACTCTTCCATAGTACAAAGACTACGTCAGCCAACACCGTTACTCGCCGAGCGAACAATCGACCACCGCTCGGATGATACCGGGAAGAACAACCCCATAGACGAAACGAGACAATTGACTACACATTAATATTCGAAAAACCCAAATTTCAATTGTCCGTTTACCTGAACCTATTCTTCTGCGACATTTTGCATTAACTGGATACCGTTAGAACCAGTATAAAGGACTGACGAAATCAAAATCAGTAGACAGTGTTCCTCGGACACTTGTCCGAGACACTGCTCTCACATCATCTTCAATACAACACAAGAGACTCGAGTCTCGCCGTCGACACCATCATCGTTACAATAGTACCATACACAACTCTGTAATCTATCATTGTTCTATCACGTTAATCACGAAATAAATATCATATACATTTCAACTGTGTATCATTACAAAAGGAGATCATCATCCTCATCTCCAAAGTGGTGACCCCGACGTGATTAGCGTGGTGGAACAAGCAACAATACGAACACGCAACAATACGAACAAACAACAATACGAACAAACAACAATACGAACAAACAACAATACGAACAAACAACAATACGAACAAACAACAATACGAACAAACAACAATACGAACAAACAACAATACGAACAAACAACAATACGAACAAACAACAATACGAACAAACAACAATACGAACAAACAACAATACGAACAAACAACAATACGAACAAACAACAATACGAACAAACAACAATACGAACAAACAACAATACGAACAAACAACAATACGAACAAACAACAATACGAACAAACAACAATACGAACAAACAACAATACGAACAAACAACAGCACGAACAAATAACAACACGAACGAGTAACAACACGATCAAGCAACATCTCCGGAAGAAAAGCTGAACGACAGGCGAACCACCAGATCCCGTCGCCATTGAAGGATGCCCCGAAGAGAGCACTCACTACGCCCTTCGGATTCTACAACCCTCGGCGCGACACGCGGACCCAATAACGCAGCACGAACACGCCACGGTACATCGACGCTCCACACACACGCCACGGCACTTCGACGCTACGCGACCGGCCCAACCTGTCCGCCGAACACGTAGAGGAGCATCCGGACCGCCCACGCGCCGTGTTCAGATCCTCGAGCAGCCGACCTCGGAACTACGACACGCGCAAGGTCCCCATCCAGTCTTCCAGCTCAGACGAGGCATTCTTACGCTGTAAGAGCAGCATAGCTGCGTCGTCTGAACCGCCTTCCATCAAACACACCCAATTTCGCCTTATGTACGCCGCACGCACGCACGTACGTGTATGCACGCACGCACGCCGCCGCCGCAAATAAAACGCCGCCGCACGCACGCCGCCGTTAATAAACATAAACGACACATCCATACATCTCGCACACAAGTTACGCACATAACGCAGCTGTTGTTAAAAACACACGACATATTTTCACCAGGTATCCTACGCCAAACACTAATATCGTTCACCACTGGCAGGGGGGTACTGTGGCGTCCGTTACACAGACGTCATTAGGAAAATCGACACACTTAGACGAGACATAGCAACCGACATCGTTAGGACAGAATACCGGGAAACTCTTCCATAGTACAAAGACTACGTCAGCCAACACCGTTACTCGCCGAGCGAACAATCGACCACCGCTCGGATGATACCGGGAAGAACAACCCCATAGACGAAACGAGACAATTGACTACACATTAATATTCGAAAAACCCAAATTTCAATTGTCCGTTTACCTGAACCTATTCTTCTGCGACATTTTGCATTAACTGGATACCGTTAGAACCAGTATAAAGGACTGACGAAATCAAAATCAGTAGACAGTGTTCCTCGGACACTTGTCCGAACATTAATACAACACAAGAGACTCGAGTCTCGCCGTCGACACCATCATCGTTACAATAGTACCATACACAACTCTGTAATCTATCATTGTTCTATCACGTTAATCACGAAATAAATATCATATACATTTCAACAGTGTATCATTACAAATGGAGACCACCATCCTAATCTCCAAAGATCAATTGGCCATTAAGATCATATAATCTAATTACATTGGATTCTTTTCTATGGGATTATGTAAAATCATTGGTTTATGCTGATAAACCACAAACAACAGAAACATTAAACGTGTAATTCATGAAATTGGACCACAATTATGTGAAAGAGTGACTAAAAATTATACTAAACGAATGCACTATGTCAAGCGAAGTCGTGGTGGTCAATGAGTGAAATTGTATTCCGTCATTAATGTTATAGAATGTGCTTATAAATAAAAATAAATAAATAACTAATTAATTAAATACTTTTTTTATTTCCATTTAAACTTCTGAAGCGCTAATTGGAAAACTTTATACTTTATATCAAATACATTGGATTGTTCCATATAATTATATGTATTACTATAATGTTTAAAAAATATCGAAATGCAAATAACTTATTATTATTTATACACAAAATACAAAAATTCTTAATTGCCATAAAAATGTGTATGCGTGTATATATATATATATATATATATATATATATATATATATATATATATAGAGAGAGAGAGAGAGAGTGAGTGAGTGAGTGAGTGAGTGACTTTCAATAGCTACCCCTAAACGTTGACATTCGATTGTGATTATGTTTAAAATGATAGCGCTGTCATTCTGTGATGTTAGTGTTCTGTCATAGCTGCCATTTAATTATGAGAAACTTCACGATTAAACAACGCGTCGAAATTGTGAAAATTTATTATAAAAATTCGTGCTTTGTTCGCCAAACGTTCCATGAGTAAAATCATCTTCAGTGACGAAGTCCAATTTTGTCTGAATGGTTTCGTAAACAAGCAAAATTGTCGGGTCTGAGATGATGCCAATCTACAACAATTCCATGCGCTTTCTTTGGATCCAGAAAACCTGACTGTTTGGTGTGGATTTTGGTTGAGCGGCGTCATCGGGCTATACGTCTTCCAGAATGAAAAAGACGAGGAGATATCGAGATACGATGACCGATTTTTTTTGGTCCGAATTGGATGATATGGACATAAACAACATGTGGTTCCAGCAAGATGGTGCTACGTGCCACAGCGAGTGATACAATGGCGATATTGAGGGAAACGTTCCTAGGTCGCGTTATTTCGAGAAGAGGTGATGTCAAGTGGCCGCCAAGATCGTGCCACTTAACGACTTTAGACTTTTTCTTTTGAGCTACATTAGGCTTACTAGACACATGACTTATAGTGGCATGCCATTTTTTACTGCTCATGCGCAGTTATAGTATTCGTGTGTATTTTACTTACTGCGCATGCTCTTAGGTCATGTAGTGATACGTTTTAGAGTCACTATGTGTCATGTGTCAACCCGCGCTTAAGTCTTTCGACCTATGCCAATAAATCAGTAACAATTGACGACCTGCAGAACAACGTCATTCAAGCCATTGCTGAAATCCACCTGATTTAAAAGTCATCCAAAATTGAGTGTCTCGGATTGGAGTCCTGCAAACGAAACCTTAGACACCATTTGAACAATGTTTTTTTTTTTAAACATAATAGCATTGAATGTACTTTAATTCGCGATTTAGATTTCCGCCATATCTTACATACAACTCATTTTATTCAATTTTAAAGATTATATATATATATATATATATATATATATATATATATATATATATATATATAAACACTAAATCTACCACGACGGGTCAAAAGACCCTTTTTAAACTTTTTTTCAAAATTTCTCACATAAAGCGTTATCACATCGCTAGTTGACTTTATGACTTTTAATATAATTTACATACAATGTATTTTTCAATATTTACTCCTCTCTTGTTAATTTTTTTACAATATATGTAATAATTGTATGTCTCTTGTTATATGTAATATATGTAATCTGCCTTAATTACCGCAACGGGTCATTTGACCCGTGCAAAGATTCATATGATATCATGAAGATTTGTATGTGTGGTTGTGATACAAAACCATTGCATTAGACATTTTTGCTATTCCATCATATATTTTGCTGTATTGCGTTATATTTGTTGTTGGCTGACGAATGAATAGCGAATTTCACTCTACTCCAAGCGAGCGATAAAAAAGTCAACGAAGCCAGCTTTTACAAACAGATAAATTTGATTTAATCACTGAAGTATGATACAAATTCATCGAGAATAGCCAAAATTGTTACAAGCCTGGGGAACATGTAACTATCGATGAACAGCTTTTCCCAACCAAAGAGAGGTGTAGGTTTACGCAATATATGCCGAACAAACCGGATAAGTTTGGTATCAAATTCTGGCTAGCATCTGACGTCAACACCAAATACATTATAAATGGATTTCCATATTTGGAAAAGGATGAAAACAGAAGAGTTTCATCTCCGCTTGGGGAATTCGTTAGCCAAACAAAAAAGTGCTTCTACTAAGCTCAAAGCATAAATCTATTAGCATCGAAAAAAACGGTAAACGTATACCTGAAACGATCAGATTCTACAATAATACTAAATACGGTAAAGTGTCTACACATGACGGATCAAATGGCAAGAAAATACTCTGTGAGATCGAAATCGCAAAGATGGCCTGCGCAGATTTTCTTCAATATTCTTGACCTGGCTGGAATCAAGTCGTGGGTTTTATACAGAGAAACAACCGGCAAAAAAATTTCTAGACAACAATTTTTATTCCAATTAGCTGAAAAACTTGCCGAAGATTTTCATTTATACAGAAAACGTCAACAAATTCAAGTTCGGATTCTCGTGTGCAAATGCGAAAAAGGTGCCAAATAGGTTTTATAAATAAATAAATAAACAATTTTGAATCGTTATTTGAAAAAAATTGTTTTATTCATGTACCAAATTGTGCTAAATGATATATTTTAGCTATACATTGTAATATATATAACATTTTAAAGACGGGTCACTTGACCCGCTGTGGTAGGAATAGGTATACATGAAGTATCGGTAGGTTTAGTGTTAACAAATCAGAAATTTGCACTTAAATCGCAACAACTACACTGCTATTCCGGGTTTCACTTTTAATAAAAATATCGAAATATTTACTGATTATTTATGGTTATGTAAATAGAAAATATTTAATTATTATAAAAATAAATATTGATATGTATATAAACTTTTACCATGTTTACCAATAAACATACGTAATTAGTTAAAAATATAAAACTAATTCGAAATTGTTTTACAAAATATGAATTATATATACATATAATAAATATTGTAATATTAATTTCCATAATTGTCATGGCAGACACATGTATTATTAATCTAATTCATTACAATCAAATATTAATTCTATTGCATACCGCTCGATGTAATTGTTTATGTGTGTATATGTATGTATATATATATATATATATATATATATATATATATATATATATATATATATATACACATTTAATATAAACTAGTAAATAATTTATAAACAAATTTTATACGTACGAAATAATAAAATCAGAGACGCAAGTCAGTAACGTTTATTTAATAAGCGGCCAAATTATGGTTTTGGTATGTTGAACCGTAACTGTGACAAATATAATTGTTTATTGAATGATTAAACGTGATGTTTGTTTTGACGAGATTCGTTTATTAAAAATGTAAAAAGTTTCAAATAACAGAAATGAATTGCAACTGACAACCATTTAAATAACGTTTTTTTTTTAATTAGAAAAAATATTACCTAAAAATATTACTATTTACCTGTATAGCTTGTGTGTGTGTGTGTGTATATATATATATATATATATATATATATATATATATATATATATATATATAGAGAGAGAGAGAGAGAGAGAGAGAGAGAGAGAGAGGAGGTATATATCGCATAGTCCGCCTAATCGGTTCCACTGATTTGCCGGATTATTTGAAACCGGACTAATCGAAACATTAACTAAATACAAAAAACGTTAATTAGTTCCAAACAATTTTTTTTTCATATTTTTCAGTAAATAAAACGATGGTAATATATTGAAATGTCTGTGTGTGTCATCAAAACAAAATCAGAGGTTTATACATTCATTTTAAATACATTTTAAATTCATTTTCAAATGGGTGATTAAAATTTAATTATCAAAAAATCGACTTTATTCTAGAGTTGCGAATCGAAAACTAATAGAAAAAGAAAAAACCACAAAACTGGAGCTGCGCATGCGTTGCGTATAATGTGCATATACGATTTCGGTTTTCTTTTTTATTATGTTTTTATAATAAAGAGGAAAGCTTGAAATTTTGCGTTTAAAAATAATTTTATGTATTAATTTTTTGGGATTTTTTCAAGTAAAAATTTTTTTTTTTTTTGGAAATTTCAAACCAGACTATTCGATGCCGGACTATGCGAGGTATTATTGTATATATATACATACACACACACACACACACACACACACACACACACACACACACACATACATCCCTCAATTTACGCGGAACTTTTTTAAGCGGCAAATTATACCTTTATTTACGCGGTACTTTTTTTACGTGGTATTGATTTACGCGGCACTTTTTATACGCGGTCAGATAGATTTCATTTTATATAATTTTTCATGGAATTTATTATATATCAGAATGACGCAAATTCTTACTTGAATGTATAAAAGCACGAAATAAATATATGAAAGGTTGATTGTTTGGAGTTACAGTAGCGATAGTGACACCGAATAAAATTTATCTACTTTTATTTTCTAAAACGTCATTATTTTTTTGTTAAGCTATGTGAAATAAATATATGTTTGTACAACTTTATTAGCTTTTATTTCCAATATTTTTTCTATTATACTGACAGACTCAATTTACGTGATTTTCATTCGCGTAAAACAAATCCACGTGGAACGGATACTCCGCGTAAATTGAGGGACGGGTGTATATATATTTATATATATATATATACACAAATGAAATAAGAGAGATAAAAGCATATATTTCAATCAAACTGTCATTCATTCGATACATTATTGATTTTTACATATAGTATTATGGCCTTAAGTAATTGACTTGGACGAGTAAAACTCAATCAAAATTAATTCGAATTGACGCGACGATGCTGTTTTATATAACGTTAGGGTCAATTTGGCGTGTTCACAATTTTCGTGTAATTATATCGTTTAGGCAGCAATTCGCGTACAGTTTGTTTAATTGGCAGTAACAAATATTAAATGAACACGCTTGAAACATTGAACATTCGTCGTATGTTCTTCGGAATGAACCTCCTCCGTTCTGTGTACACGTACGGAATAAACGATACGAGGAGGGTTTTTTTTTCAAACTAAAAATAAACCGCTTCCACTGATTTATCGTCGTGGATGTGCGTCTCGTTTCTAACACTCGAGAAATCATCATGATAAGAAAAAATAGACTTAATCTTTGACGAACGTTGGACATTTTTTTAAATACTTTACTTATTTTAATTAATTGACAAAAATATTTTTTAGTATTTATTTTGAAACTGTGGAAAATTCACTTTAACAAAATGAATTTTCACCCCCCCCCCTCCCCAACACCGCAATATGTTGTAAAGTGTTCAATAAACACTTATTGTTCACTTTGTTGTTTATAACAGCATTTCGATGACGATGTCTTCAACGTCAGAGCCTTTTTTTGTATGTTATTTTGTTATATAAAAAGGCTCTGATGATGACAAGATCGCCATCGAAATACACATTAGCTCATTGTTATTATAAACAACATGGTGAACAATAAGTGATTATTGAACACTTTATAACATGTTGTGATGTTGGTGGTGAAAATTTATTTATGTTAAAATACTTTTTAGAATTTATTAATTACGTTGTTCCAGATAGCACTAACTTATTCTTTTATTTGTTGTTTTGGAACTGTGGCTGATTAACTTTACACAAATAAATTTTAACCCCAACACCACAATAATTTAAAGTGTTCAATAATCACTTATTGTTCACCTATTATTTATAATTATATAATTTATAATTATATCGGCTGATGCATTTCGATGGCGACGCCATCATCGTCATAGCCTTAACTTATTCTTCTTTAACACGTTGACATAAATGCCGTCTATAGCCGTCCAATGCTAGTGATTGTAGATGCAAATGACGGCAATGGCCGTCCTATATTCTTAGTATTATAAATAAATGATTAAAATGTATATCAGTGTTAAATCCATTTCCTTCTAAATTCTTCAATCTTCCTCCAAGTATGAATATTGAAATATTTTCATTAAGTGATACAGTCATTTTATTTCAATTATTCCCAGAATCGGAAACTGGTTGCGACAAATGTACTCGTAGAATTTAACGACGTGTATAGCCGCAAACATTTCATACATTTTATCTCAGTCTCTTTTCAAGTGTGATTTTGGAAGCTTTGAAAATTTTGATTGAAATTATTACTGGAAAATTTGTATAAAATTTGCTATTCTACTTTTTTTCGTTACAAATGTTTTTCAAAATTGAATTTTGTATTTCTAAATAGATTTTTGAATTTTTGTTAAGCTATTATAAATTTTTGTTCTTGAATTTTTTAATTTTGTATTAAAGAAAAATCTTGTTATATGTGTATAAAAATATATATTTTCCTTTTTATTAAATTATTCACAAAAAATGTCGTTATAGTCTGTACGAGGGTAGTCCCATAAGTACCCGGCCTGACCTAGAGATGGCGGTAGTTATTTAAAAAATATCACTGTATTAGAAAGTACACAATCTATAAAGCATATATGTTTCAAGTTTGAGGACGCCATGTTGTTTAGTATTTGTTTTGCAGTCATCAATAGTGAACGTTTTCAGTGAATTTGTGAAAATGGAGAAAATTGATCATCGTTACGTGATACAATACTTTTATTTGAAAGGCCTCAGCCCGACCAATATAAAAGCTGAACTGGATTCTACTCTGGGTGAGTCTGCTCCTTCGTTTACAACAGTGAAATATTGGGTAGCAGAGTTTAAACGAGGCCGTACGAGCTGCCAAGACGAGCATCGCAGTAGTCGACCAAATGAGGTGACGACTCCAGAAATGGCGAAGAAAATCCACAAAGTGGTACTGGATGATCGTCGACTGAAAGTGCGCGAGCTAGCACATATAGTAGGCATTTCAAAAAGTGCGGTACATCGCATATTATCTGAAAATTTGGACATGAGAAAGCTGTGTGCAAGATGAGTCCCGCATTCGCTCACACTCGAGCAAAACCAGTGTCGTAAATATGTTTCAATTGAGTGTTTAGTGAAGTTTCACAGCAGCAAAGCAGAATATTTGCGCCGTTTCATAACCATGGATGAAACATGGGTCCATCACTTCACACCCGAGACAAAAGAACAATCAAAACAATGGACTGAAAAGGGACAACCGGCTCCAAAGAAGGGCGAAGACCGTTTCATCTGCAGGCAAGGTCATGGCGTCGGTTTTTTGGGATGCGCGTGGGATAGTTTTCATTGACTATCTTGAAAAAGGAAAAACTGTCAACGGCGAGTATTGTGCGAACTTATTGCAACGTTTGAGCGAAGAAATCAAGCAAAAACGGCCGCATTTGGCTAAGAAGAAAGTGTTGTTTCATCAAGACAATGCACCAGCTCACAAATCCGTTATTACAATGGCCAAAATTAATGAATTAAAGTTTGAATTGCTACCTCATGCACCCTATTCGCCAGATTTAGCCCCCTCGGATTATTTTCTGTTCCCAAACTTGAAAAAATGGCTCAGTGGTCAAAGATTTCCCAACGATGAAGAAGTGATGTCGGCAGTTAATGGGTATTTTGAGGAGCAAGACAGTTCTTATTATAAAAAGGGTATTGAATTTATTGAACATCACTGGGAAAAGTGTATAGAGCTGAAAGGAGATTATGTTGAAAAATAAATATATTTTTTCCAAAATTTTTGTGTTTTCTTTGTTGGGTCGGGTACTTCTGGGACCACCCTCGTACAGCTACCAAAACTTCTATAGCTGTCTTTTGTGTATCAGAGAAATCGAGCTATTAAAAACAAATAACGGCTATAGACGTCCACCATTTTTTATGAAAATTTGTTAGGAAATATAATAATTTTATTCTGTAAGTATGAAATCTTGATCGAATTCTCCAAGAAGCAGCTAATTAACAAAAAAAATAATTGTTTTTGTCGTCCATCGCCGATTTCAAATTGAGCGTCAACGTTTTAATTATTGTGATCAGTATCCCAAAAATGGATTAAATATGCTCTAAGAGAAATATAATTAATCCATAAAAATAACTTTGAATAATTTAAATAGTTGGCACTAGTTAAGAAGAATAATGACCTTTTTATTTTTGAAAAAATGATTAGTAATCATATTACCATTTTAAAATTTCAAAATGAATACCAAGATCATAGTTTGTTATTTAAAAATGTGTATTCGCATCTCAGTAACTGTTATGATTCACAATGACATTTAGATACAAAACTAAACTTGTAAAAGCGAACATCGGTTTAAACACCGCAGATAATGTGACGGTCGAAGAAGTGTCGAAAATATATTAAACTCGCCTTGAACTTTTTCCTATATTATTTATTTCTCACAACAATTAATTGCATTAACTCAGAACGAACTATGCAATTGCCGTATTAAAAAGTGGGTCGTTTTCTGTAATATTCTTTTTATTTCGTATAAAGTCCTGTTTTGAAAACCACTTTGAATATATTTTAATGTGTAATGCGCGTACAGTAAGCACTTCCACGTTGTTATACATTTTATACGAATTAAAAATGTATCTGATCGAGTTTCGAAAGCTAAACATTGTTTGAATATAGAATGTGTTTGCACAGTTAACCTTTATAAATAATCAAACTTCCAGCTTGTTCTTTTTGTACGAAAAGGATTTTTATTAATGTAATTCGGCTAGAATTGATGTGAGTCAAGTCCTTTTCGTGTCGACCCATGTAGTCGTTATTTCGATTAATAAATATGAATTTAAATAAAATCACAATTTAATACTTTTTTTAAAAAAAAATTAAATTTGCATTTTAGTTTTTATTTCGAAAACGGATGTTACTTTCCTGCCAATTTAAACATATTTATGTGTATGTGAACGCTGCGGATCGTTAAAAAACGTTACAGGTTCGACGATTAATTAATTACACATAGTTGTGTTCGTTTTATTACTTATTGCGCGCACACTTGCGTTCTATGTGGTAGATAGTGCGTAACCATCAATAACATGACCTACAAAAGTCATGTGTCTTGCAGATATCGCATACCTTTACGCCTCGATCGACAAATCTACGCATGTAGAATGTTGCCTACAGATATTATTATTAATATTATGAAATAGTGGATTTCAATTTAGAACGCGTTCGATCTGCTCGCATCGAAACGACAAACGTAAGAACAGAAAATCAAGTACAAACATATACATGCATATGTACACTGGTGTTGACAAAAATAGGTACGAGTCTTTGTTATAGAAAAAATCAATCAAAGTTGGGGAATGCAATTAATATTCTCAAACTGTTTTGCTTCTCAGCTGTTTGTCGTGCAATAAATGTCGATTTCGGGATATTACCGTTTTATTAAAAAAATGAAGATGCCTTGCATTTTTTAATTTTTTCTTGATAAGTGAATATTAAAGTGTGATTTTAAACTTCTTGAATTTTATAAAATAATTAAATATAGTTTTTCTTTAAACTTTTTGTTTCTATGAAGTCAATTATAAATCTTTTCCTTTATTATATAAATTGGTATATGAAATTTAAAATTTTAGGATTTTTTTCAAAAAAGAGTATTGTAAACACTGCCAATTTGAGGATCGTCATATAATTTTAAACTTAAGAAAGGCAAAACTTATAAAGAAATTACCGAAATAATGAATTGCTCCCCAAATTTGGTAACAAATGCTTTAAAATGGTATCCACAGATTGAGTTGCGCGGACGAAATCGGAAAATTACTGAAGATATAGAGCGAGCAATCGTAAAAATGATTAAAAAAATCCGTTTGTTACTTCAACGACAATAAAAAAAGATTTGAAACTGGAAATAACAACTCAGTTATTAAAAAAAAATTAATTAAAAACAAGCTTCAGGCTGTAGTTCCTGTAAAGTACCATTGCTAACTAAAAAAACATGTTTTAAATCGTTTGATATTTGTACGAGAGCATTACGATTGGTCTGTGACGAAGTGGAAAAATCATATGTAGACCGACGATAGCAAAATTAATTTATTTGAATCTGATTGTGGCAAGCAATACGTTAGAAGGCCACAAAATCAATAACTACTTCCACAGTACACAGTGAAAACCGTCAAACATGGATCCATCAGAATAATAATATGGGCATGTTTTTCTTATAGTGGCATGTGTCCAATTTTTATATTAGGAACATTATGAATGCCCAAAAATATGTTGATATACTATATAATATTATGTTGCCTTATGCCAAGTTCGAAATTCTGCTTAGATGGGTGCTACAACAAGACAACAATCCGAAGCACACATCTAAGTTGGGAAAAATGGTTTGATAATCACAAAACTGCAGTAATGAACTGGCCAGTACAGGCACCTGATCTAAATCCGATAGAGAATTTGCGAAGCAACGTTAAGCTGGCAATTGCAAACAAAAAATTTAAAAGTAAAGATGGATTATGGGCGGCAGTTGAAAAGGCTTGAAAGGCTATCCCTACTAACCGATGCCAGACCTTAGTCGACTCCATTCCTCGACATTGTGCATCAGTCATACAAAATAAGGGATATGCCACCAAAAATTAATGAATTTTTTACTCTTTGTCAATTTTTTCGAAATAAAAAATGTTTTTTCATATAACAGACTTATTTTTAATTGTCAAGAAAAAATTAAAAGTGCAAACCATCTTCATTTTTTAATAAAACGATAATACCTCAAGATTGATATTAACCACTTGCGCTGGAATGACGTGCATAGCACGTCGTGTGATTTTTGCTAAGTTAAAATAACATCGGAGTCGAGTTCGCAATTGTCACACTTCTTTTTGAAGGCATACAAGTGCTTTTTTATAGAACTTCATTAATTTTACATATTTTCATTGAATAATAATCAAGTAACTACAAAACACAATAATTTTTTTTTATTATTATAAAAAACTATTTTATCAAAGAACTATTTTATTCTGATAATAGCACATCAGAAAATGTTGTACTGGATTTATGTAGACCTTTAGCTGATTTGGACACACCCTGTTTTTGGATAACTGGTATTAGTCACCAAAACTGTATCAGAAATTACATTTGCAAAAAAATTAATACTATTGGAACAGTCAGATCTAATAGAAAGAATATCCCAAAAGATCTCACAGTGACAAAATTAAAAAAAAATTGAAGTTCTTTCAAGATCTTGCAATGGTATCTTAGCTGTAAAATGGAAGGACAAAAAAGATATATATTTGCTTTCTTCAAAACATTCCAAAACAGAAATGATTACAATAAAAAATGTAGAAATTATACCGACCAAAATGGAAACATTACAAAACCTAATATAGTTTTAGATTACAATGATACGATATGGGTGGAGTAGACCTGCAAGATAGCTACTTATCATCTTTTCCTTTAATGGGAAAATTTGCAAAAGTTACAGAAAAATATTCTTTTATCTAATGGATATGGAATTTTTTAATACCTCTATTCTATTCGGTAAAATAACAAACGTACCAAAATCCAAGAAATATTCCTTTTCAAAAATTATTAATCAATTTGTTAATCAATTTAAGAGTTTTACTATAATGTTAATGTGTGTGTGTCTAAAACTTTATAAAAAAAAATGATTTCAAATACCAACTCGCTGCGAATAGCTTTGGACGGATTTGCCACGCGTGCATGTTAGTTAATTGCCAGCACAAGTGGTTAATTAATTGCATGACAAACAGCTAAGAAGTAAACCAGTTTGAGAATATTAATTGCATTTTCCAACTTTGATTGATTTTTTTCTAAAACAAAGACTCGCACCTATTTTTGTTTACACCACTGTATTTTGAGATTCGTATATTCGTTACTTGTCCTATTTAAATTTATAGAAAATTTATTTAAAAGAAAAATGTTGAAACAGAGAACTTTTACGAAAATATTTAAAATTTCTGTTAGCATTTGTCATCGACTTGTATGAAAAATCGTAATATTCGAACATCAGAACAAATAGTTGATATAAATATACAGATTAATCTGTGCGCACATGCACATCCCGTGGATGATGACATCCACTGAAAATCATTCGTACAGAACGCACGTAGTTTGCACCGGCAACGAACGAACATCACACACGCGCATAATTGGTCGAAATAAACAAAGAGTTCGGAAACACGGCTATATATCAAACGCACCTACGCGAAAAATCCATTCATCAGTTAATAGGAACAAGATTGACCTTCATATTTTGGCACGCAGTGATGGGCAGCAATTTTTTATCCATCAACGAATTCTGCGCGCTGTCGTTGTAGGTAGGCTTCAATATTATCAACGTACGTAAGGACAGACGACCGACTATGTCTGTCTCGGCTGTCGGATCCCTCATCCATATCTCGTAAATCACACATTAAGTAAATTGAAGTAGTTTTTTTCCACCGCACCCACACACACATGCACCAAAATGATAATTTGTGTAAAACGATTATTATCGGATATGTGAGATAACGAGCGATAGAGTGAATGAATGCAGGTCATAAAATACAATCATATGCACGGTCGTGGTGCCGTTACGGCGCAATATCGTGTTCCAGATCGATTACAATCGATAATTTAATAGAAACACACGGAACACAACATCAATTTTCATTAAAAAATAATATAGGGTCTGGATAAAACATAGCTTTGATTTCCTATTACTTCAACATTTTTTTCTAGCGTCCTTGTCCGCAATATCAACTCTATACTTAATATTTGACGAAAAAATGTATTTCTTTTAAAATCCATACGTACAAGAAAATTCCCATAATGACCAAATTTTCACATTCACTTAAGGTAATTGGTGCAAAAATACAAAAAAAGTATAGATACTTTAATGAAAGAATACTGTATACCTTCTGTCCGGAAACTATCGGAATTTTTGAAATAAAATATACAAGAAGTTATTTATTCATCGATATTTATTTTGTCGTCTTCAAAATACTCGCCATTGAAAGCAATAGATATACGCCAACGTTTATTTTATTCCTCGAACACCCCTGCGAACGCGTTTTGTGGTACATAGCATTTAGTTCACGCAGCGAATTTTCTTTTACGGCTTTAATCGACTTAAAACGATGCCTTTGAAGAGACAACTTGGGTTTTGGGAATAGGAAAAAGTCGCGCGGAGTCATTCAGGCGAATACGTAGCTTTCGGAAACGAAAAACTAACCAACAAATTCAGTGTTCTTGGCACCATGCGAGAAACGACGCGTTTCACGCTCAACATTTCAGCCAAAATGACATGGCATTGTATTTTTGAGATTCCCAACTCAGCTGCTATCTCTCTGATGACATACGATGATTTTTTAATACCAATGCCTTGACTTGGACGACGTGTTTTTATTCATCATCAGTTGATGTCGATGGACGTCCAGATCATAGTTCATCATCGACGACTTCACGGCCCCTCTTTAACCACTTGCGCTGGCAATTAATTAACATGCGCGCGTGATAAACCCGCCCAAAATAATTCTCAGCGTGTTGGTATTTGAAATCATTATTTTTATAAAATTTTAAGCACACACACATTAACATTATAGTAAAAGTCTTAAATTGATTACCAAATTTATTAATAATATTGATACTTTTTGAAAGGGAGTATTTTTTGAGTTTTGGTAGGTTTTTTATTTTACCGAATAGAATATAGATATTAAAAAATGCTATATCCATTAGATAGAAGAATATTTTTCTGTAACTTTATGCAAATTTTCCAATTAAAGGAAAAAATGATAAGTAGCTATCTTGCAAGTCTACTCCACTCATACCATCATTGTAATCTAAAACTATATTGGGTTTTGTAATGTTTCCATTTTGGTCAGTATAATTTCTAAATTTGTATTTTTTGTTATCATTTCTGCTTTGGAATGTTTTGAAAAAAGTAAATATATATCTTTTTTGTCCTTCCATTTTACAGCTAAGATACAATTGCAAGATCTTGAAAGAACTTCATATCTTTTAATTTTGCCGCTGCGAGATCTTTAAGCATATTCTTTCTATTAGATCTGACTGTTCCGATAGTATTAATTTTTTACAAATATAATTTCCGATACAGTTTTGGTGACGAATACCAGTTATCTAAAAAGAGGATGTGTCCAAAATCAACTAAAAGTCTACATAAATCCAGTACAACATTTTCTGATGCGCTATTATCAGAATAAAATAGTTCTTGGATAAAATAGTTTTTTATAATAAAAAAAATTATTGTGTTTTGTAGTTACTTGATTATTATTCAATGAAAATATGTAAGATTAATGAAGTTCTACAAAAACGCACTTGTATGCCTTCAAAACAGAAGTGTGACAATTGCGAACTGAACTCCGATGTTATTTTAACTTAGCAAAAATCACACAACGTGCTATGTACGTCATATCGGAATTTGGTACAGATAGCAGTTGACGTGCATAGCACGTCATTCCAGCACAAGTGGTTAAACGCCTTATTCTATCAAAAAATTCTTTTTCGCTATAGACAATTCTCAGGGTATGCTCTTATTAACATTTATAGCGTTTACCTGAAGTTTGTTCGGTTCACAACACAAAATTTAATGCAAATAGTTGATCAACTGATTTCGACATCGTAAAAAAAATCGCTATGAACAACAATCACCGTCTAACAAAAACCACTGTAAAATATTTACTAATGAGTGTAATGTCATGAAATTTGACACAGATGTCATTGACAGATGTACCAACTTTTTTAAAAAAAATTACAACATGATATTTCACAAACGCGTGCAGTTTAAATAAGAAAGTTCCGTTAGTTTCCGGATAGGAAATATATGATTAGTTTGATAATCGTGCTTTCAACAATTAGCTAACTAGCAATAAAGTATACTTAAACGTTTTATTTAATATAATAAATCCTAGTAATAAATTAACATTTAGTGGGCAGCTTAATAAAACCGTTGAAAACAATGACCACGTATTAAATTATGAAAAAAAATGCTCTGAACGATGAGTTATTATCGCAATTTAGAAATTACAAAAAAGTTTCTCGAATATTACATAATGCAGATGACTTATAAATCAAGGAAAAAAGGAATACACCGTTTTATGTTGAAGCACACGACACTGACCTAGAAAACCGGACACAAAAGGAACTTATTTCAGAAGTGTACGTACTTGTGTGTGTGTGTATGTATATCTGTATTCAAATTGTTACGCCGAAAAAAACGTCAAGATGGAAAATTATCGTTGATGCGAATAACAATGAGAAGTTTTTTTTTTATTATGCTGACTGCACAGTCAGTGAGTTTGTGTGTCGTATTGTCATTATGTCCCAGGGAAGAACACTCCAACACGCACGCACACGTACCAAATGTCCACAATGTGACTTGTTATATATATTTAGTGGTTCGATAAAAAGGCCACTTTATATATATATATATATATATATATATATATATATATATATATATATATATAAAATAAATTCCATAATCGGGTGTAGTCAGTCATTTGCAGACCGTTATAAAACACAATTAAATAAAACTTTATGACAACGAGCGACCACTATTACACGAATAAACTTTGCAGAAAAAATCACTCTGGTTCTTCATCCGACGTTCCATAAAATCGTGTTCGTTCAGTGAATAGAGACGTGTTTAATTGTAGAGGAATTATTGTGACAGTTAATTGCGTTGTCGTATTTGATTCGATGTAGTTTAGATCCTATATATTCAGCTCGTATTGAAACATTGTTGAGTTTAGTTAATGCATATCGACTATATATATATATATATATATATATATATATATATATATATATATATATATATATATATATATAAACACTGAAAATTAATTGATCGAATAAGTTTCAAGCAATTAATGGAGAGGTTTCGATTTAATGAACAATTAACTCATCGTACTTAAAACAGTAATTCAATCGTGTTTGTTAAATTTCCAAACATAGATCAATTTGAGATAGACACATACATTAGACAAACACACAACATATATATATATATATATATATATATATATATATATATATATATATATATATATATATATATATAGAGAGAGAGAGAGAGAAAGAGAGTAGCTCAAAGTTAAAATAAAACAAGGTAAAAAAATCAATTGAAGAATAGTAACTCATACATTTATTCAAAAAAAAAAAATCAAATTTATTTTTGAAAGATTTATTAGCGAGCACTAAAAAAATTTTAGTCAAAATAGCTAAATTTGAGTCGACGTTTTTATTATTAAAAATTAACAAAACTGTGAAAAAAATATGAATCAGCCTCAAAGATATAATGGAACACATTAACGTTCATAGTATGTTTTGACTGAACTGTTATTAACTTTTCTAAATTAAATAATCAGGGAAATCCTCAAGAAGTAATCTGATTTCATTTGTTTTGTTTAATAGTGAATAAAATCAAAAATGGCGTCTACACGTTCCCAAATTTCACTTGAGTTAAGAAAAGACATAATTTGTCATTCTGATAGAGGTAAAACTATACGCCAAATAGCAAAAATTGTAAATCGGGTCCCCACACATCTGTGTTTAATATCATAAAACGTTATAAAAATATCAGACTTGTTTTTATAATTATATAATTTATAATTACAAAATAATGCATTTCTTGCATCAACAAGTGAATTTTTATAAGTGTACATAACTTTCATTTGTGTAAAACGTGAATCAGCCACAGATAATTTTTATATATCAGACTATAAACTCAGATGAACGTTGGAAATACGTCAATTAAAACAAAAATACCATATTAAGACTCCAAAATTTGCCATAGAAGTTGAGAAACATCTCGACAAAAAAGTTAATCCAAGAAGTATAAGAATTGTTTTACGAAAATATAATTATAATAGTAGAGTTGCAAGGAAAAATCTCTTATCAGCAAGATTAATTAAAGAAAAAGGTTAGATTTTGCAAAAAAAAATATGGCGGCAAAGATCTTTCGTTCTAGGAGCAAGTTTTGTTCGCAGGTAAATGCAAATACAGTACTTTTAGATCAAATAATTGATCATATGTGTGAAGAAGACCTAAAGAAGAAATCAAATAAAAAAACTTGCCGCCAATTGTAAAACATGGCACTGGTTCTGTGATAGTGTTAGGGTTCTATGTCAACTGTAGAAACTGGAAACCTTCATGTAAGTAACGGTATAATGGATTAGATTATGCACTTCAACATCGTAAAGTCTAATGTTGAAGATAGTGCGTGAAAATTAGGAATAGAAAATAATTTTTACTTCTATCAGGTTAATGATTCCAAGCACAAGACTTATAACGTTAGAAGTTGGCTCTTATATAACTGCCCTCATGTTTTAGAAACACTACCTCAGTCTCTAGATTTAAATTCTATTGAACATTTATGCATTTACTGAGAACAGGGATGGCCAACTTTTAGACGTTGGGGAAGACTTTTTTGGTGAAGTGTACCTAAGGGCGACTTTTTTGGTGAAAGTGTACCTGAGGGCGACTATGTTTTTTTAGAACGTACTTAAGAATTAGAGACTTTTCTATGAGACACGAACTGACGAAGACATTTTATTATGACTACTATTAAATTACCTATAAATAATTATTTTCTAGAATTAGTCCTGATTTTTTTAAAAAAAAGAAGAAAATATAGAGAAAAAAATATTATTTTAGAATTGTATTAAAATAAATTAGATGCAAATTTAACAAAAAAAAAATTACAAAGTAAAATATATATATATTTATTTTAATGACACTTGGCATTACATAATTTCGGAAAGTTTGTCAAAATTTGGCTCGTATGAACTTAAACTAATTTTTAAACACGATTCCAAATGTAGATCCGATAATTGTGACCTATGTTTAGTTTTTATCGCATTCATGCAGGAAAATGCTGATTCGTACAAATATGTGGAACCAAAAAATGCATTTAAATATGAATTTATCACTATAATTTGTCAATGTTCACGTCAGCTTCGCGGGCGACTTCCAGAGGCCTTGCGGTCGACCGCGGTTTACGTCTTGACCACCTCTGACTTAGAATAAAAAATTAAAAAAAAACATTCAATATATCTACTCAAAATTAACTAAAAATGACATTAATTGAAGAAATGAGTAAAACTGAATCTTTTCTGCTGAAAATTAATAAAGTTTATGCCTAATCACTTGACAGCAATTAAAAAACAAAAAAAGGATTACCAATTAAGTATTAATTTAGAAATATGCAATGAAATTATGATGTGTTCCATTATAACTTTGAGGTTAATTTATACTTTTTTCGAAGTTTTGTTAATTTTTAATAATAAAAACGTGACCTTTAACTGTTTTAATTTTTCAATACTAACTAAGAAGTCTTTCAAATATAAACTCGAAAATTTTATTCGATTGCTTATATGAGTTACTATTCTTCAATTATTTTTGTTATCTTATCCATTATAATTTTGAACCACTGTATATATACAGTGGCTCAAAGTGAAACTCGGACACATACATGCTTTAATACAAAATATAGTAAATAATGCTCTATTTTACAGAAAAAAAAATTTTTTAATGAACTGTTTCTTAGTGTTATTCAAATGATGTGGAAGCTTAATTAAAACAATTGACACAAAATTAATAAAAAAATATAAATGAAAATGGTCATCCGAATTAACCTCAAAGCGAAACTCGGACACTTGTATTTTTCAGCATTTATCTAATTACATAATGACTATATAATATAAATTAGTATTTGGTTTGTCGACCTTCATTGTTTAGCACTGTTGCTAATCTATTAGGTGTTGATTAAACTAATTTTTGACAGTAATTTGGTGGAATTTTATCCCATTCTTCTAGTAAAGCATTTTCTAAGTCCTTTTTATTACAAATATGATGATTTTTCAATTTTTCTTCTAAGTGACCCCATAAATGCTCTATGACATTCAAGTCCAGTGACTGTGGTGGTGTTTCCATCACATGTGGACAATTGTACAATAGCCATAACCGAACATTCAAAGCTTTGTGTTTGGAGTCGTTATCTTGATAGAAGTGATAACGACCATAAATTCCCAATTTTGTTATGCTTACTTCTAAATTTTGTTTTAGAATCTTCAAATATTTATTTTGGTCCATAATTTCGTTAATGATATGGAGATTTATAGATTCTGTTGCGGATATACAACCCCACACTATGACCGAGCCGTCACCAAGCTTTGCAGTAAAACACAGATTCTTTCCTTTGTACTCTTTATTCACCTTCTTCCACACGTATGTTTGACCATTGCATCTGAATACATTAAATTTTGATCTGTTCTAAATAAAACACTTCCAAAACGAAATATCTTTACTTTGGTGCACTTTTGCAAAGTCTCTTTTTTGTCTTGATTTTTTTTTAGATATCAATGGTTTTCTCCATGCTATTCTACTATGATATCCGCATTTTCGTAATATAATTTTAATTGTTTCTGGGTAAGCATCTTTTTTAAATGTTGTTTTATCAATGATGTTAGTTTTGATGTGCTTAATTTTGGATTTTTTTGACTTGACGTATAATCCACCTCTCTTCATATACAGTAAATATTTTATTAGTACTAATTTTAGGTTTATTTTGTAAAGAATTATTTATTCTAAAGCACTTTATAACATCGTGCGCAGTAGAATGATTTTGATTTGCTATTTTTACAACATCACGAAGTGATTCTCTCCCTTAAAAATGCCTAATTATTTGTTGCCTAATCTCCAAAGAAGTTTGACCACGTTGCCTGCCTATTTTATTCATCTTAAATAATTTTTTAAAGAAATTTTATTACTTGTATAACGAAAACAATACACACTTGAACTATTGACAATAAAAAATGATTTTTATCTAGGATTTCCCAAGTTATATAAAAATAATTAATAAGTGTTGCCAGCTGTCCGAGTTTCGCTTTGAAGTTAATTCGGATGACAATTTCATTTATATATTTTTATTAATTTTGTGTCAATTTTTTTAATTGTTTCCACATCATTTGAATAACACTTAGAAACAGTTCATTAAAAAAAAATTTTTTTTCTGTAAAATACTATATTTTGTATTAAAACATGTACGTGTCCGAGTTTCACTTTAAGCCATTGTATATATATATATATATATATATATATATATATATATATATATATAAATACACACATATATATAAAATGGTTATTTCATCAAATTTCCAATAATAAAAATGATCATTTCATTTCTCTGAAATTAATCAATAATTTTGTACGTGATTCATTTCGATTCTCATATTTTTATAGATCGTAAAAATAATATTTGTTTCTGAACACAACTACAAACAGGTCAATCTAAAAATACATTTGATTTACATGAGATATCGTCGGGTCGTTATCACGATGATGTTTTCGTCTACGATAAAAAAAATCCATGTTATTCCGACGCACAAACGTGTAAAGAACATTAACGACAATGTAATGTTTTCTATGACGCCGTTGTCGACGTCGTTTTCGAATACAGAGACGACACGTGATCCGAGATGATCGAGCACTTCTATCCGTCGTCATTAACTATTTGAATAAATGTTGTGGAAAACAGAGATGGGTTCGGCTTGCATTACATCATGTTGTATGCTTATTGTTTGTGTAGCTCGCGTATAATCTCGATTCGTCCATCGATACGTATGAGAGGCGACCACGAAGGTGTACGTACCACCTGGTTGCGATAGAGAATGGTGATTTTTTCTGATACGTAATTGAATTAAAATACACATATGGGAGATAATTAATATTGCTTCGAGTGATAGTATGACGATTTGTTGTATACTAAACTATTATGAAATTCTTTTAGAACTAAATATATTTTTTATTTTAACACAAATGAATTTTATCTCCAACACCACAATTGCTTTAAAGTATTCAGTAATCACTTATTGTTCACTTATTATTTATAAATATATCGGCTGATGCATTTCGATAGCGACGCCATCATCGTCAGAGCCTTTCTGTTAAAATCTAGACTAATTGTTTGTTATACTAATTTGTGTTTTGTGTCTTTATTCAATCCATCTCTAACTGGGGGTTGACTGTTCCTTTTTATTTCATCATAGGTCCGTAATTCTAGAACGTGTCTATATTCCGCACTTGTGAGATTTGATGTTTATTTGGATAGGTTTTATTTATGGTTTTTTATAACATGGTTCTTGTCGCAGTGTTTGAATTTTTTTAACGGTTTATGAGGTCCGTTTGGAATGAATTGAATATTGTTTGCATGCGTTAGTGTTGTGATTTTTTAATAAACTATGTTAACACAATACGGTCTGCAGTATTTCGCGCTAGACTTTATTTGGAATCCGACGAATTTCGCAAAAAAATGCAAATTCTTCATAAAATCGATGGAATTCTTAAACCAATAAACATTTTGAAATTAAATTTCATAACTGCCTATAAAAAGGTTCGATGCATAGATATATGTAAATATAATAGTGATTTTCAATCTGTAATGAGTGTACCAGCGTGATAAATTACAAAAAAGAGATGTTTTATAATAAACATAGTTTATTATAAAAACACTTTTTAGCGTAAAAAAACATTTAGAAGGGATAAAAATATAATAAATTACGTAAAGCATATATATTCTATATATAGAAGTGTTAGAAAAAAAATAAGAGAACCAATTTCGATTTTATTTCAAAAAAACAGAACTTTGCTAGGAATAGAGATTACTTTATTTAAAATATCTGAAATATTTTTCATGATTTTTATAATTTACCAATATTTTGAATATATACATCTTTTGATGAAATTAGAAAAAAATATAGCTTGTATATATATATATATATATATATATATAGACGTCAAAAGTTCATACAACGAAACACGCGTTAACGCGTGCACGGACTTACAGTAGTCAAACACGAAACACACAAATTGTAATGTGTTAATAATTATATACATATATATATATATATATATATATATATATATATATATATATATATATATATATATATATATATATTTATATACATTTGTATATATATATATATATATTCTATTTTTATTTATTTCATTAACTCAAATACAAATTTACAAATATACACAATTATTCATAGTTTAAATGCATTTGTCTATTTTAACAATTTCAGTGATATATAGCCCTAATTAATAAAAATTTTGTTAAATAATTTTATTTAAATATTCTATTAATATCTTTAATATATAAGATTTTCCAATATATGAGATCTTCCTTCAGAAGTTTAAATAGAAATAAAACAAAAAGTATTTAATTAATTAGCAATTTTTTAAGCATATTTTATGGCTTTAATGGTGGAATACATTTTCACTCATATAACCACCTCGACTTTGTTTGACATAGTACATTCGTTTAGTCCAATTTTAGTGTCACTCTTTCACATAGTTATGGTCCAATTTCATGAATTAAAAGTTCAATATTTATTTTTAAAGCTTCAGTTGTTTGTGGTTTATCAGTATAAACCAATGATTTCACATAACCCCACAGAAAATAATCCATTAGAGTTAGAGCACATTATCTTTGTGATCAATTGATAGGTCCATTTCGTGAAGTAATGGACTCATTAAACTTTTGTTTCAATAAGTCTATTGAAGTTTTTACAATTTCTAAGCGTTATTAAAGTGTTAAACGTTCCTTGATAATTTGCCAAACTAAACTGAGTTACAATGTCAAAATGAACTCAAAAAATATTCAAACATGGCTGCCACCATCTGTCAAAGTTCTAACATTCTTATTGTAAAACCTTATATTACAGTAAAAATTATTCTTTTAAATCAATGATTTATTATTTATTTAGTAATTCGATGATAAAATTATAATTATATAAATAATTTGATAAATCAAACTTGAACGACATATTCGATAAAATTATTTATAATTTAATCTGCTTGGTAACAAAAACTCGACTAATTAATTTGGAAATCCTGATTAAATTTAATTATTATCGACGAAAAGCTCTGTATGAGCAATAAGATGGTATATATATACATAAAGACGGATAATTGGAATCGAGAAAATACGAAATTAAATATTAATATTCGTGATTAATTATTTTGGGAAAATTTTAAATTATTAAAAAAAGCCTTCGTGAATTTCATAATCGATTTTCTCGTTCCTTTGAAGATTCTTATAAATATAACAGCACAGACCGTCTTCAAGTTGTTGAAAGAGTTTTCATTCGTCTGCGAATCCACTTATGAATTCGAGGATC
The DNA here is from genome assembly GCA_029203775.1 of Neoneuromus ignobilis. Lineage (NCBI taxonomy): Eukaryota > Metazoa > Arthropoda > Insecta > Megaloptera > Corydalidae > Neoneuromus > Neoneuromus ignobilis. The sequence continues at coordinate 5,983,853 of CP092096.1, read as the reverse complement.
AAATATTACGATAACCGCTTCATACAACATTAACAGATTAAATTATATTCAGAATGTACGTCAAATGTATATTTAATGCGTGTGCGTGTGTATTGTCTATGCAAAAGACGAATCTGTATTCTCGATTGTCGATTTATCATTCAGAGCGCGTATATGTGTTTATGTCACCTACTTTCGTGTCGCACGACGACACAGTGGAATAGTTTCAGTAAATCCTGAACAAAAATAACGTTCGTGCGTTCGTTTAAATGCAGATCTGACTAAAAGACAAAGTATTTTCGTGAAAATAGAAAAAGGTTATACTCTTTTCGTCCGATACTATGGACAATTTTGAACGTACGTATTTATAAAGATGATCATGTGTGGGAAGACCACCCAATATGAATTTCTAATAAGGGACGTACGTGTAAACACCAAAGAATGAATTTCTCTTTTTCATTTAAAAAGGTCGTTTGATGTACGTTCAGCTTTTGATTTATCGATGCGTAATTAAAGTCTTTCAATAGATTACCTGTGATGCGAATTACATTCAGTGACGTGCAAAGTTATTTATAATCTCACGCGAATATTCAGAATTGATCCAATATTATATATATATATATATATATATATATATATATATATATATATATATATATTATAGAAAAACAATCATCAACCTCGAATCATTATCGTTAATAATCATTATAATAATTCATAAATACAAATAATGTATATTTAATTTAAATTTATTCGATTGTTCTAGTCTAATAATATGACATTGACAACGAAAATAGTTTAAGTTTATTGTGTTTTAAATTATAATTGTATTTAGTATCGATTAAAATATTTATAGAACATAAACAGGAAAAAAACATAAGTTGAAACAGAAGGAAAAATAAATCGAATATTTTCCAAGACATGATATATTTTCAACAAATTCAGAATAAAATTTTTAAAAACGTTATTGAAAAAAATAAGACATTTTTCCCACGTTTTATAAAACGCCTTAATCAAATTCCATAATATACTATTTTATTCACTGCAAATTAAAACGTGATATTCGTTTTAAATACTCAAACAATTTCCTAGTCTACAATTCTTTTATATTTTTTATTTACCTCTTTTAATTATTAAATTCGTCCATTACAAAAACATTTAAGTACATCGACTTCTTTTAACCACAAACGATTTATTTCACCAAACAGAATGTCAATTCCACACACACTATTCTAGTTTTCCCAGATTTGTAATTTATCTAACAGGAAAAAAACTAACGGATTTATCTCGTACGTGAACCATTACGTGGATGTGTGTGCTTTTACCATTTTAATTTATTTCTTGCAATCCCAAATTATTTGTAAAAAAAACAACCAAGTTCAGTAGAGAATTCTTAATTAATTGACGTTTCGTCGAATCAATTACGTGTCTGTATCACTCACTAAATAATTAACAAAAGTGAAAATTAATGAAACATGTTATATCTACTTTAAATAAAAGCAGTATTATATACAGTGTCGTTCGACATTTTAAAATTTCAATTATTAAATTTTATCGTCTGTGTAGTACACCTATGTATATATATATATATATATATATATATATATATATATATATATATATATATATATGCATATATATATATGCATGTGTGTATGTTTGTGTGTGTAAAATATACATTTTATAAATGGCATGTAATTTATGTCGGCTGTCGGATATAAACAACGTTTTTACGGTATACGTATTCATAAAATTGCAATATAATTACTTACTGTAATCATTATTATATTTAGAAAACGAATTTCGTATAAATAAATTACATCAATTTATTTATTAAAATATTTCTGTAGCATCTTTACTGTATTTTATTCTAATAAAAATATTTAAATGAGTTCTAATTTCTGTTAAAAATGTATCTACTAAACATTAAAATCATTTAAAATATCTATCACCATCATCAGCCTCTTTCTTTACATATTATATCTGTATGACAATTTGATCATTTCAATAAATCTTTCAATTCATTTTAATCAATTTTCTTAATCTATGGATCTCTAAGGTCTTTTTATATCTCTCAGTTCCCAATCAATAATCTCTTTTGACCATCGATGATTTTCCCTTCTTGCTCTATGACTATTTAATTTTCATTTCAAACTTCACTTCTTCCATAACATCTTTAACTTTGTTTATATACAGTGAAGATGCTAGTCTTTATTATATTATAGAAAGAAATCAATCAGAGTTTAGAATGCAATTAATATTCTCAAACTGTTTTGCTTCTCAGCTGTTTGTCGTCCAAGAAATGTCAATTTCAGGGTATTACCGTTTTATTAAAAAATGAAGATGTTTTGCATTTTTCTTGACAAGTGAAAAAATAGGTGTGTTACATAAAAAAACAATTTTTATTTCCAAAAATTGACAAAGAGTAAAAAATTCATTAACAATTTGCGCTGGCAAACCCGTCCAAAGTAATTCTCAGCGAGTTGGTATTTGAAATAATTTTTTTTTATAAAATTTTAAGCACACACTCATTAACATTATAGTACAATTCTTAAATTGATTACCAAGTTTACTAATCATATTGATACTTTTTGAAAGGGAGTATTTTTTGAGTTTTGGTAGGTTTTTTATTTTACCGAATAGAATATAGATATTAAAAAATGCTATATCCATTAGATAGAAGAATATTTTTCTGTAACTTTTTGCAAATTTTCTCATTAAAGGAAAGGATGATAAGTAGCTATCTTGCAGGTATACTTTACCCATACCATCATTGTAATGTAAAACTATATTAAATTTTGTAATGTTTCCATTTTGGTCGGTATAATTTCTACATTTTCTCTTTTTTGTTGTAATCATTTCTGCTTTGGAATATTTTAAAGAAAGTAAATATATATCTTTTTTGTTCTTCCATTTTACAGTTAAGATACCATTTCAAGAACTTCAAATCTTTTTAATTTTGCCGCTGCGAGATCTTTTGACATATTCTTTCTATTAGACTGTTCCGATAGTATTAATTTTTTTGCAAATGTAATTTCTGATACAGTTTTGGTAACGAATACCAGTTATCTAAAAAAAAGGTGTGTCCAAAATCAACTAAAGGTCTACATAAATCCAGTACAACATTTTCTAATGCGCTATTATCACAGAATAAAATAATTCTTGGATAAAATAGTTTTTTTATAATAAAAAAAAATTATTGTGTTTTGTAGTTACTTGATTATTATTCAATGAAAATATGTAAAATTAATGAAGTTCTACAAAAAAGCACTTGTATGCCTTCAAAACAGAAGTGTGACACTTGAGAACTGAACTCCGATATTATTTTAAACTAGCAAAGATCACATGACGTGCTATATACGTCATATCGACATTTGGTGTAGATAACAGTTGACGTGCATAGCACGTCATTCCAGCGCAAGTGGTTAATACTTGGTAGCCATATCTCTTATTCTGAATGGCTGCTGTACAACGTCGAGGCATTGAGTCGATGTAGAGGCTTGGCATCGGTTGATAGAAATAGCCTTCCAATATTTTCCAACAGCCGTCCATAATTCATCTTTATTTTTAAATTTTGTGTTTGCAATTGCCAACCTTACTTCGCTCCACAAATTCTCTATCGAATTTAGGTTAGGTGACTGCGCTGGTCAGTTCATTACTGCAATTTTGTGGTCATCAAACCATTTTTTTCCAATTTAGACGTGTGCTTTGGATCATTGTTTTGTTATAGCACCCATCTAAGCAGAATTTCGGACTTGACATAAGGCAACATAATATTACATAGTATATCAACATATTTTTGGGAATTCATAATGTTCCTAATCCAAAAATTGGACCCATGCCACTATTAAAAAAACATGCCTATGTTATTATTCTGCCGGATTCATGTTTGACGGTCTTTACTGTGAAAGTAATTCTTGATTTTGTGACCTTCTAACGTATTTCTGCCACGATCAAACCCAAATAAATTAATTTTGCTTTCGTCGGTCCACAGAATATTTTTCCACTTCATCACAGGCCAGTTGCAATGCTCTCGTGCAAATATTAAACGATTTAAAATATGTGTTTTAATTTGCCATGGTACTTTACAGGAATTACGACCTGAAGCTTGTTTTTAATTAAAATTTTTCTAACAGCTGATGTTGTTACTTCCAGTGTCAAATCTTTTTTTATTGCTGTTGGAGTATCACATTTTTTTTAATCATTTTTACGATTGTTCACTCTATATCTTCAGTAATTTTCCGCTTTCGTCCGCGGAACTCAATCTGTGGATGCTATTTAAAAGCATTTGTTACCATATTTTGGAAACAGTTCATTATTTCGGCAATTGTTTTATAAATGTTGCCTTTTTTCAAAATCATATGACTATCCTCAAGTTGACAGTGTTGTCGTCGACCCTTTTTTTGAAAAAGTCCTAACATTTTAAATTTCATTTCTCAATTTATAATAAAGGAAAAGATTAATAACTTACCTTACAGAAACAAAAAGTTTAAATAGAAACTATATATAATTCTTTTATAAAATTCAAGAAGTTTAAAATCACTCCTATTTTTGTTCATATCACTGTGGGTGTGTATGTATGTATGTATGTGTATGTATATATATATATATATATATATATATATATATATATATATATATATATATGAATGTATGTATGTATGTATTTAGTAAGGTAGAGTTATTTGCTATTTTCGTACATATTTCCTAAAATAAATATGTAAACTGCGTTCATAAGCACGCACAGAAATAGAATCTTACCGGTCTTTTTATGTGTTTTATTATTATTATTATTAGCTAGTTGTTAAAATAAAACAATTATTTATATTACTATTGTTCTATCGTACACGTTATTTGTACACCACAACGAATATTAATAAAAAATAATTACATGTCATTAGTTCGTCATCGTTCACTATGAACTTAATGAATTGTTTTATCATGCAGAAAACAGAGATAACAGTTTTGTTGTTAACTACAAATAGTTTTGTTTAAATTTATAACGAGGCGCAGTTCTTTTTAGTTTATGATTCAATTTGTTCTAATTATAAATTCGTTGTTCGAGGATGATTTCTTTTGAAAAATTTACTTTGTCTAATATTAATATATTTTTATATACAATTACTTGTTACAAATTAGAAAAAAAACTACTAAATAACTCACCGTCGAGTATTTGTATTCTGTTTTCCGGCTATAAGTACATATAACATGTATAAACATAAAAGTGCGTGACACTTAACATCAGTCTTACATTTTTCTATTGTCAGACGTGTCCACCGATTTGTCGATCCAACGATAGCGGTCGATCTTACACGCCAGTTTTCACGTAAAAATCCCGGACGTATTGTTCGTTTCGTTGGTGCATTAAAAGCGCATCAACGGTATTTCTGAACTTGATAATAATTTTGTTATTTATGCCGCGGCCTTTGTTGTATTGTCTTGTGTTACGATTCACTCACTACTCGAAATATGTCGACGCGTTTCTCACAATACGTTTATCCAAGTTCGATCTTAATGCACGATTTCTGATTCGAATTGTATTTTTTGGAATTGTTTACACGGCCATCTCTCGAAATACCGTTAGTTAGTGATTTTGTCTCTTCCATTTGACATGCTATTGTATGAAACTGGTATGAAATTTGTACGTTTTGTACAAATTTTAACATAGAATTTGTTTTGTCGTAACTTTCAAGACTACTAAGTCGTGAAACTGATTAAAGGATGTATAATGAACTGTAGTTTTGTGCGTTAATTGTTTATTTACAATAAGTGTCATATAATATAGTAATTAACACTGTTCTTTCGTTTTACACAAATGAATTTTAACTCCAACAACACAAATGAATTTTAACTCCAACACAACAATAATTTAAAGTGTTCAATAATCACTTATTGTTCACTTATTATTTATAAGTATATAATCTATAATTATATCGGCTGATACATTTCGATCGTCAGAGCCTTTCTGTTAAAATCTAGACTAACTTTTTATTTATACATACGAGGATTGTTTGATAAGTCCGTGTAAAAATAAAAACTGCTTCATTTTTTTGAATAAATCGTTTTTATTTTTCAACATAGTCTCCTTTTACGCTTATACACTTCATCCAACGCTGCTCTAGTTTGTTGATCCCTTCCGAATAATAGGATTTGTCCAAATCTGTAAAATAGTCATTCGTCCTGCAATCACCTCCTCGTTCGAATAAAATCTTTTTCCCGCGAGCCATTTCTTCATATTAGGGAACAAATAATAGTCCGATGGAGCCAAGTCTGGAGAATAGGGGGGATGTGAAACGATTTGGAACCCTATTTCCATTAGTTTTGCGACCACAACTGCCGAGGTGTGAGCTGGTGCGTTGTCGTGATGAAAGAGGACTTTTTTGTGGGCTAATCGGGGACGTTTTTTTTGCAACTCGGTTTTCAAACGATCCAATAACAATGAATAATATGCACCTGTAATGGTTTTACCCTTTTCCAAATAGTCGATAAAGATTATTCCTTGCGAATCCCAAAAGACAGTCGCCATAACCTTCCCGGCCGAAGGAATTGTCTTCATCTTTTTCGGAGCAGATTCCCCCTTGATAACCCATTGTTTAGACTGCTCTTTGGTCTCAGGAGTGTAGTGATGTATCCATGTTTCATCTATAGTGACGAAACGACGCTTAAAGTCCTGCGGATTTCGCTGAAACAGCTGCAAACCGTTCTTGCAACACTTCACACGACCTCGTTTTTGGTCGATCGTGAGCAATCGCGGCACCCACCTGGCGGATAGCTTTTTCATGTCCAAATGTTGGTGCAAAATATTATGTACCCGTTCACACGAGATGCCTACAGCACTAGTAATCTCACGCACTTTCACTCTTCTGTCATCCATCGCCATATCATGGATTTTATCAATGAGTTCTGGAGTGGTGACCTGAACAGGGCGTCCAGAACGTTCAGCGTCTCTTGTGCTCATATGGCCACTCCGAAAATTTTGAAACCACTTATAAACCACACTAATCGAAGGTGCAGAGTCACCATAATGTTTATCAAGCTTCTGTTTAGTCTCCTGAGGCGTTTTGCCTTTAATGAAGTAGTGTTTAATCAACACGCGAAATTCTTTTTCGTCCATTATTTGACAATCACTCGATTTCCTTGATTCCAACGATTGTCAAACACAAAGGAATAGACCGATATGGCTGAAACTTGATGTGTGTTCTTCCAAGAGGTGCTACTAATTAAAAATAACCTCGATATGCACCAGTGATGCCATCTTTCGGAATTTACACGGACTTATCAAACGACCTGTATGTGTTACATATAACTTTTGTAGCTTAAATGATAGCTATAATTACCACCATTTCAAAAAATGCAATATTTATATATAATAATCAACAGTGCTGTCCTGTGGCTTTCTTAACAATATTTATCGGAATTGGGCAAGAACTTTTGCAACGATTCTATACATTGATTCCTTTTTGACGAAGTTATATGAATATCATACATTTCCTTTCATATAATAAAACTTGTAAATTCAAACTGTTTTCAATTCTTGCTAAGGCTGTGTGATTTGAGCATCTTTAACAGGGAGGTACACATACTATTTCTAAATGTACAGATTTTTTTTAGCGTCTAGTTTGATAAAAACCTGGCCATTTACATCATCGAATTAGTTAAATAATGTAGTTGTTTATTACAATCTGCGTACATTTCTTTCATTCTATTGACAATGAATACCAATGAATTTAATTTGCACAGAATGTAACGAATGTTTCTCATCTTTCTTGTTAATAAAAGTAAAAATAACGCAGTTTTTATCTTATGAGAGAATAAGACGTTGATTAAATGAGCAATATACCTATCCTATTAAACCTCTTAAGTAATTGATTTATTTACTTGTTGATGTTTGTGTATACATCAATATATAAATTTATATATATATATATATATATATATATATATATATATATATATATATATATATATATATATATATATATATGTACAGCTGGATCTGTTTTTCTGCGGATTATTTTAATGTGATTTTAAAGTTATGCGATTCATATTTATTTTTAATATCTTTTTATGCGATTTTTTTTAATGCTTGAAGTTATGTGATTCATATTTCTTCTTAGTATCTTTTTATCCCGATTTTTTTTAAGAGTTCCTTTAAGCGGTTATTTAATTCAACGAAAAGCTCTTCAGTTTTATGAACAAATGAAGGAATCAGAGCCATTTACTTCCACTTCTTAAACTGATAAGGAATTTTCTGCTAGCAAAGGATAGTTAACCGGGTTTTTAAAAAGGAATGCATAACGTGAAGATTACAGGTGCGATTGCATCGACAGATCAAGAAGCTGCCAATTTTTTATAAACTATTACATTAAACGCACTTTTCAATTTATATTGGATAAACTAGAAAATGAGTCAATAACAGTAACTGACGCTTGGAAAAAAATTTCTATCTTTGACTGTATAAATCATTTGCTCATGCTCAAATAAAACCACACACTTTAAATGCCTGTTGGAAAAAGGCTTGGCCTACATGTCTTGAAAACAGTGCAGCTATTCAAACATTGGCATTATCAGATGAAATCATTACTTTGGCACGTGATATTGGTGGAGAGTGTTTTGATTCCTTTAGCCAGAAATGATATCGACGAATTGCTTTAGGATAATGCCTTAAGTGACAATGATATTATTGCAATAAGTTTAGATACCGTAGAAGATTTAAAAAAAGATAATGAAACAGAAGTAGAACCTGTTCCCTTTATTGCAAAAATGATTCGAGAAGGTCTTCAACTTTGTAATCAATTAGAAAATCATTTTCTTGTTAATGACACGAATTCTGAACGAGCTTTTAAATTCCAGTGAGAGCTAAATAATTGTATGTTTGAATATCGCGAGCTTCATAAACAATTAGTAAAATCATCGTCTCAAAGTTTAATCACCGATTCATACATTGTCGCCAGAAAACCATTAACACAGAACGAGACAGAAGTTGGCGCTAATTCTGTTATTTGTGTTTCCTCTAGTAACGAATCTGATTTCACACCAGATCACAAACTAACCCACATATTTTCAAATATGTTTGAAAAAATGTAAAATAAATACACATATGCACATATTGCTTTGAATGAAATTAAATAGTTAATAAAAAAATTAAGTAAAAAAGCTTTGTTTTGTATCAATTTTTTTTTTAGATATTTAAAATTTTTTTAGGCATTCTTTATTTTCTGATTTTTTATGCGAATTTTAGAGTAATTTCATCTTGTTGCTTTGGTTTTGTACGATTTTTGAAAATTACGGAACGTATCGCTAATTTTTCAATGTAAGTTAAGTCTTCTTCTGTGCGATTTTTTTTAATACGGTTTTGTGTGGAACGTATTTACCGCATAAAAACAGACCCAGGTATATATATATATATATATATATATATATATATATATATATATATATATATGGGGTGGGGATATACGCATAAACATTTGAAAGAGAGAGAGGAGTTCAATGAAAGTAACACCAAACATTCTTTTGCTACGGTGATGAAAGAATGCGAACGCGCAGCAGCACACACACCTGTGTGTGTGCCTGTATGTATATGTATTGTAAACACTAGAACTCTCCGAGTACCAGTTTGTGCGAGCCGAAAACGAAAGTGGCGGAGCCGCCCGTAGCGGTCGACCTTTGTTGTGTTATATACCTATTGCTCGATAACACCAAATAAGGATGCTGATTATACATATTATGCGTACGACCTGCAATGTTCGAATATAGTATCGAGTTTCAATGTAATCCCACTTGTATCGTCATCGCGTTTATCATTGTTACATACATCCGAATGAAGTTTTCACATTTTGTACCTTTATCGCTCATCACGATTTGTTAACGATTAGTGGACTTGCGAACCGGTTTTTTTTGTTCTTATTGTTGAACACCTCATTGCATAAACAAATCTTCTATATTATAGCATGTACAATCCTGGAAAAAAGTTTGCATCTCTTTAAAATAAGAATTTCAATAATTTAATAAGATAATTAAATGTATGTGACTAATTAATAAATGATTATGAAAAATTTCAAGATAATTAGATGTCATATCATCGAGATCGATCAATAAAAACCTCTAAACTATAAGGTCGTATGTCTAAATATAGGATCTTTCAAACGTGACGTCTAGATTTGTGTTTTATTAACCGTCTATAGGCCGAATTATTTTCTTAACTATAAAAAAATTAGGTAACGTAAAATCAACAAATATCAACCTATAAATACAGATTAAAAATGAATTCAGCAGTTTCGACAATTTTATTATAACGAATACACTTTGTAACTTTGAAGTAACAACGGCCTACAACGTTTGCACTTGTGCTTAAGGGGGTATTCTAGTCTAGAATTTCGAAAAAATCGATTTTTTCATATTTTCAAAGTTTAGACCTTTAAGAATATGTCCTTAAGAGGATTTTTCGAAATTCGAATTATTTTCGGAGTTATAGCTATTTTTGTGACACGCCAACCATCCGGTCTGGCCGGAACGAATCAACTTTAAACGCGTTTTTCTCGAAACTACTTTTTTCGACACGGTTGACGTGATATCTCAAGTTCTAATGGACCGATTTACTTGAAATTTGGTACAAAGCTTCTCAATATAACAGTGATTGCCCCTAACTGAGATTTTTTGAAAAAAATTTTACTATTTTTTTAAAATTCCGAAAGTTGAAAAAATAGCGCAAAAAATAACTGTTTTTTCACACTGCCGCCATTTTGCGAAAAAAAAAAATTTTAATTTCCCTAGGCGGGGATACTACTACAACCTTCTTTTTTAATAATTTCAACAATTTTTTTATTTCAAATGACCAGAAGGGTTGGAACCACGTCAACCAGGACACACCTTTTTTTTCGAGCCCCCACTTTGCCAGCCTGTACCTTTTTCAATTTTTTGTTTTTAATAATACTTTTTTATACTCTTAAAATATCAATAAATAACTGATAAAAAATGGATAGTAAAAATATTTGTTGTTTTTTTTATACCGCCTGAAAAAACGCCTAAAATTCGTGCGTCTAGACTAGAATACCCCCTTAAGTAAATTTTAAATGATCCCAGATGAATCGTACAATAAAAAAGCTTTGTAGCTCTATTTGTTTAGTTTTTTTAGCATGTACTGTTTCAGACTATGTTTCCCTTTAAATGATATTATTTTATCATCAACGCAGATGTGTTCATCCTTGGGAGTGTGATTGAATTTTTTTAACTAATTTGTCAAGAATAGGTCTTATTTTTTGTAATCTGTCCATAACCATTAAATTATTTGTATTAGCTTCTAAATTGCTGCTAAAATGTATTTTGGATTTTATTTCTTTCCACTGCGCACGACTCATAGTATCCACAACAACAGGCACTCTCGTTTCCGATTTCCAAATTATTTCAGATCTTGGTAAATCGACATAAAAAAGAGGAATAATTAATATGAAAAATCATGAATAAGCAATAATTAATATGATTTTGTATCCATATTTTAGGCCTCTGTGTATAAAACTAAAAAGCAAAGAAAACAAAGCGTTATCACAAATACACCGAACTCTAACCATTATAGCCCATTGTGACTTGAAAGTCACAAAGCTATATCATATGAAAATAGTAATAAAATGATTGTTGAAGTGCAAACAAATAAGATATTATTGATATACAAACCAAGAGGTATTATATACGATTTTTCTTATTTGACAAACACCGATAGAAGAAGAAATAATAACAATTGCACAATATGGTTTCTTTGACTTCTATCTGCAGACGACTTGTAAAAACATTTACTTTGACATTTCGGATTATAGCTGAAAACCGTTATCAAGAATGGTATTAATTACTAAAAAAAACATTATATAATAAAACGTATATGCCATTTTGTAGAAAAAATTCAACTATTTAATAAAATATCGATATATTCATATATGACTTGAAATTTACACGATCCCATACAGGATTAAAAAGAAACGTGTTTTAGGGAAACATGGGTAGAGTTTCTTTTTTAATAAAACATAAATCTAGGCGTCATATTTGGATGACTTATATATCAGGTGTATCCGAAATGAATGTCGTACTTTTAATGAAGCAAAAAGATCATTCTAAAATGTTTAGTTTTAATTTAATCATTTAAAATGTAATTTTCTTCTAAGGATATGACCTTCTCCCATTTCTCTGCCAATTATTTATTTCATTTTTATAAAATTCTGGAGACTTTGAAATAAAATAATCGGAGAGTCCCTTTTTTACATCGTCTACATATTAAAAAAAAAATTCATCAAGAAAATGTTGCATCGAACGAAATAAATGGTAATCTGATGGAGCAAGATCTGGAGAATAAGCTGGATGGTCTAAAACCTTCCAGCTAAGTCCCTTGATTTTATCCGTGTTGGGGCGCGCATTGTCATGTTGCAAAACTATCTGACTTCTGTTGACAAGTGCAGGCCTTTTTTTTCAATTCCTCATGCAAACGATCCAGCTGATCGCAATAAAAACTTGCCGTTATTGTTTGGCCGGGTTTAAGTGTTTCGTAATAGATGATTCCTTTGAAGTCCCACCATACAGACAAAAGATCCTTTTTTACAGTTAGTCCGGATTTCGGGGTGGGTTTTGCTACTTGGCCTTTAGATAACCACTGTCGTCTACGACGATTGTTTTCATATAACACCCATTTCTCGTCTTCAGTTACCAAATGATCAAAGAAAGTCGATTCGGCTTCAAAATCCAAAAGTTCTTGGGATATGCGGACGCGCGCCGATTTGTTCTCTTCACTCAGTGCGTGCGGAACCCATATGCCTTGTCTTCAGATCTTCCCAATCTTTTTAATGTGTCTTTGCATTGTATAGGTGTAATTTAGTCTCTCGGCAAGGTGGTGAATAGTCATGGTAGGATTTGATTCCATTTCAGCAGCCAAAACATCATCATCCACCTTTGATTGCCTTCCACATCCAAGACTATTCTTAATGTCATAATTTCCCGTTCGAAATTTTCTAAACCATCTTTGACATTTACGGATGTCTAATGTATCACCTACCACTTCACTAATGTTTTTAGTGGCTGCAGTTGCCGAGTTTTTTTTTTTAAGAAACTCGTATAACATACAATTTCGTATAAATTGTTCAGTAGGTATGAATTCTTCCATAATAAATTCAAGGACAAAATAATGAATGTAGAGTCCAGATGTGCACAAACACAGATTTAACAATAGTCGTTGTCAGGTATAGACGAGCAAAGCACGACTGTCGCTCAAAACCTAACTTTGAAAAATACGACATTCATTTCGGATATACCTAATATAATTCAATTCCAATTGTTCATATTTTTAATATCTATGAATTGTTTTTCTTTACATACATCAAATTCGATATTAATAGCATTTAATAACAGTTAAGAATTTAGTCTTAGCAACGTACAACCTATTATAATAGTATTATTTATTAGCCATTTTAATATATTAAAATAATCACCTACGTGTTTCACGCACCATATTAATCGATAGAAAAAAACTGTTAGAAATAATCGCTTCTAATAGAACATTAATTCGATATTTTTTTATTCTCGTCGTTTCGTAATTATCCGTGAAATTATTGGTAAATTGCGTAAGGTGCGATGAAAATAAACTTGTTTGATACCATTTGTGGATCAATTTCGAAGCGATATTTAATTCGTATTATTAGCTATTAAATTTATTGTTTCAATGATGCAGATATAAAAAAGGAAAAAAAAGATATAGCATCCTACACATTAAGATGTTCTTGTTAGTCGATTAATGCGAGGTTGTACATCATTTGATCAAGAAAAACTGCCATAATTAATAATAGAGATCGATTGGGTGCAAAATAAAAAAGTAGAACATAGAACGTTAGTTATTTAGATTATCTTTTAATAGAGTCGAAACATTGTTTTTACTTTATTATTTTTATTAGATTGTTTTTCTAATTTAGAGTTAATTGATAATAATGAACGTTATTACTACGCTAATAACCGAAAAGAGATATGTTTTTGAAATGAATCCATTTATAAATAGAAATCATGTGAAATTATTGGGTTGGCACAAAAGTCATTGCGTTTTTTATTATGATTTTCAAAGCAATTTTATTAATATAAATAGCAAACATTAATCAATTATATATTGGCCGTTTTGTTCGATGACCTTTTGCCATCTTTCAGTCAACTTCATAATTCCGCTTTCGTAGAAAGTTTGGTTTTTAGAGAAAAAAACTGAACCAACTTATTTTTGACAACCTCATTGGAATCAAATGTTTTTCCATTCAAATGGTTTTGAAGTGAACGGAATAAATGATAATCCGATGGTGCAAGGTCAGGGCTATACGGTGGATAAGACATCACTTCCCAGTCTAACGCCAATAATTTTTGGCGAGTGACCAAAGATGTGTGTGGTCTGGCGTTGTCGTGATGGAAGATGACGCCTTTACGATTTGCCAGTTCTGGCCGCTTTTCTCTAATTTCTTTGTCCAATTCCATTAGCTGGCGACAGTAGATATCCGAATTGATGGTTTGGTTCCTTGGTAGCAGACCAAAATAAACAATACCTTTGAAATCCCAGCAACCACTCAGCAAAACCTTCTTTTGATGAATATCGGCTTTTGATGTCGATTGCGCAGGCTCATCTTGCTTGCTCCGTGATCTTTTTCGCACGACATTATCGTAAACAACACATTTTTCATCGCCCGTTATGATTCGCTTTAAAAATGGATCGGTAACGTTACGTTTCAGTAATGAATCGCAGATGGAAATTCGTTTGGCGAGATGAATTTCTTTCAACTTGTGGGGAACCCAAATATCGAGCTTATCAACATAACCAAGTTGTTTTAAATGTCTTTCAACGCTTGTATGTGATATGTGAAGCTTCTCTGCGATCTCTCGTGTCGTACTACGCCGGTTATTTTCGATCATTGCCTTTATTTTGTCGTCGTCAACTTCAGTTGGGAGTCCAGACCGTGGTGCATCTTCGAGATTAAAATCTCCGGAACGAAAACGAGCAAATCAATTCTGACATTGGCGTTCTTTTAGTGAGTCTTCACCATAAACCGCACATATTTTTTTCTGAGCTTGCACTGCGTTTTTACCTTTCCGGAAGTAATAAAGTAAAATATGGCGAAAATGACCGTCTGGAATATCCATTTCAAATCAATGTAAAACACTAAATAAACAACAAAACTTAAAACTTTTTTTACTGAATAATCTATGAAATGTCAGCTGTCAAATACCATATACGGTCTGAAGTTTGCAATGGAGAAGAACTAGTTAGAATGACTACAACCATCTAGCGGGAAAAAACGCAATGACTTTTGTGCCAACCCAATATATAAGGTTTTTCAAATTTGACAGCTGGTGGCAGCCATATTTGAATTTTTTTAGCTTATTTTGACATTTCAACTCAATTGAATATAGTTTGGCAAATTATCATGGAACTTTTAACACTTCAACAACGCTTAGAAATTGTAAAAACTTATTATAGAAGTCAATGTTCGGTTCTTAAAATTTATCGAGTACATAGTGAAACTTACGGTCAACACTAAATAAAGAAAATTACAGAATTTGGAGTGAAAGCAATCCACAAGTCATTGAACAAAGACCACTGCATCCACAAAAAGTAACTTTCTGGTGTGCGTTGTCGAACAATGATTAATAATTTTTTTTCTAAAAATGATTGAAAATTATGTGGTTTCAATAAGACGGTGCTACGTGCTATCGAAAACCGCCAAGATCATGTGGTTTAACTCTATTGGAATATTTTCTGCGGGGTTATGTGAAACCATTGGTTTATGCTGATAAACTACAAACAACAGAAAAATTAAAAATAAACATTTGAACGTGTAATTCATGAAATTAGACGACAATTATGTGAAAGAGTGATTAAAAATTGGACTAAACGAATGCATTATGTCAAAAGAAGTCGTAGTGGTCATATGAGTGAAATTGTGTTCCATCATTAATGCCATAGAATATGCTTGAAAATAAAAAAATAAAAGTTAATTAATTAAATACTTTTTGTTTTATTTCCATTTAAACTTCTAAAACGCTTATTGGAAACTCCTATATTTCTATACATCCTATTGTAAAAAAGTTTTCAAAATATTTTTAAAACTCTTTCAACCCAATGTTTTTAATAAATCGTAATTTTTAAATCCTGTGTTGTTGTATGATTGATATATGAATAACGCTGTCGGGTTAATTATAACAAATCACAATAACAACGCATATTCAGTCCGTTGTTTGCGACGAGAAAATCATCGAACAAAGAATCTTGAGAATCGTTGTTGTTGTTTGTACGCTTTTGTGTTACTGACAACAACGTTCCAATTCAAATACCGGATATGAAATAAATCAATATGCAAAGAAATGTATGTTTTATGCCACTATTCGTTGTCATATTTTCGTTTTGTTTGATTATTTGATTTATTCTTTTGTATTTACTTTACTACTTAGTGATATATGTAGCCGTATGCGTGGGAACAACGAAACCGCTACGTTTTAAATCAAAAAGTATTTTTTTTTACTCGAATTTCACATAACTTACGTACTGTTCAACTACGCTCGCATGTTTTCAATAAATTATTTATGTTCGATACGTTGTAACATTCGTTTTAATCTTCTCGATCTAGAGATAAATCTGAGGAAAATTAAGAAAGATTTACAAATATAAAAAATACTAGATAGACATTCATTTAACTTCAATTTGTAAATCTGACAGTCAACTGTACGAATTTTAGTTTTAATTAAAATAACTAACTTTTTATCTATACGAATATTAAATCGACACAATATTTTTGTAATCATACGATGAACTATATTTAACACATTACCATCCGGCCATGTCTAAACTAGTGTTTCGTGTTGAGCTACTCTAAGTCCGTTCACGCGTTAACGCGTGTTTCGTTGTATGAACTTTTGCCTTCAATATATATATATATATATATATATATATATATATATATATATATATATATATATATATATATATATATATATACAAACTATATTTTTTTCTAATTCCATCAAAAGATGGTGGTGTACATTTTCAAAATATTGGTAAATTATAAAAATTATGAAAAATATTTTAGATATTTTAAATCAAGTAATCTCTATCCCTAGCAAAGTTCTGTTTTTTTGGAATAAAATCGAAATTGGTTCTCTTATTTTTTTTTCTAACAACTTCTATATATAGAATATATGCTTTACGTAATTTATTATATTTTTATCCCTTCTAGATGTTTTTTTACGCTAAACTTTTTTTTTATAATAAAGTATGTTTATATTAAAGCATTTCTTTTTTGTACTTTATCACGCTGGTACACTCATTACAGATTGAAAAATACTATTATATTTACATATGTCTACGCATAGAACCCTTTTATAGGTAGATATGAAATTTCATTTCAAAATGTTCATTGGTTTAAGAATTACATCGATTTTATGAAGAAGTTATTTTTGTGCATTTTTTTGCGAAATTCGCCGGATTTTAAATGAAGTCTAGCGCGAAATACTGCGGACTGTAATATGTTAATGACAATTACATGTTAATGACGTTTTACTTTATCATTAAAAATAAATGATTCCATTTTTGAATATTAATTATGTCTATAAATAAACTGTAAAAAAATAGAAACGTTTTTAAAACGATTTTTTTTATACATATCATCGTAACACGGTATTATTTTAACATTTATTTTATTGAATTATACACACACACACACACACACTTTTATATATATAGTATTGTGTTGTACCCATATGTACAGTAAAGGTTTTTAGAGGATTTCATTTTCATCCCGGACAAAATAGCAAGTTGTTATCTTTTACTGCCATTCTCGGGGTTCAATTTGTTGTACTTTTAGAAAGAACCTAACATTCTGACTTAAGAAATAGTCTGTCGTAAACAACGGACGATTTATTAAACTGAGAAAAATATCTAATACTCTCTTAAAATTTCCATCATGGAGTTTATTCGTCAATGTTTTCTTTAAATGTATATATATATATATATAAATATATATATATATATATATATATATATATATAATATATATATATATATATATATATATATATATATATATATATATATATATATATATATATATATATATATTTATATATATATAAATATATATATATAAATATAAGATTATAAAAAAATATTAATTTTATAATGCCTGAATTCTCTATTGTGTGGGTTGAAAGGTAATGCGAGTAAAGATAAAATAAACCTATTTTAATGTCAAATTCATTGAACTTTATTCGATCTTGTTTCATGTAGCGTAGGTGGAACTAATTATATTCGTTGTTTCATGTAGCACAACTAATTATACACACACACACACACATATATATATATATATATATATATATATATATATATATAAATAAATATATATATATAGACTGGTGTGCAAAGTAATAAGTACAACTAAGTATTTTCTTATTTTCAATATTATTTAAAAAATTAACAGCACAAAATTGACCAAATAAATTTATTTTACTTATATAAAGTGTACAAAAACTAAAAAAAAACTACTTATAAAAAAAACACAAAATATAAAATGAAAGGAAACAAAAATTATTTTAGTAGCTGTGCAAAATAATAGGCACATTTACAAATTAGAGTTATAAACTTAATATCATTAAAAAAATAAAGTTTGTCGCTGATATGCTAATTGGGGATGTATATTTAATAATCAATTGTATATCCTCTATTTTGAATGACATTTTAAACTCAATTTATCAATAGGGATATCTTAACAGGCTTTTTTTAACAGTTTTGCACAACTCATTTTTATTTTTTTGGCTTCGATTTTAATTTTGCAAGCCTGCTGTTAATCTCAGCCCAAACATTTTCAGTTGGGTTAAGGTCTGGTGATTGTGATACCCATTATAAAACTATTATTTTATTTTAATCAAACCATGATTTTGCTGCTTTAGACGTATGTTTGGGGTCGTTGTCTTGTTGTAGTGTCCTTATGAGTGCCATATTTTCTTCTTCATGTTTCAACATTACATTTTCTAATATATCAACATATACCGTTCGAGCCATTGTATTCTTCATCCATTGAATTGATCCAAATCCATAGCATGAAAATTAGCCGCAAACCATTATACTCCCACCCCCATGTTTTATTATTTTTAAGGTGCACTTAGGATGTAGAGTAATATTTTTTGGACCTCTGACCGGCTTATCAATTGAATCTGACCCAAATAATTTTATAAGGGTTTCATGGGTCCATAAAATATTGCGTCATTTTGTTGCAGGCCTTTTAAGATGTTTTCTTGCAAACTCCAACCTGTTTATATTCTTCTGTGATAATAAAGGCACTCTCCTCGACTTTATTACTCGTAAATTATTTTCTATTAGGCGTCTTCTAATTGTACATCTAGCATTTATATATAGATCAAGTTCACTTTTTATATTTGTTGAAGTTGAAAATGAATCAGATAACCATTTTAACTATCCTTCTATCTATTTTTCTTGTTGTTTTTCGCGGTCTACCTCTAGTTTCAGGTAATTATCCACACTTTAATGCATTGGTTATCATATTTTTGGAACATCCCAACAACTCTGTAATACTAGATTTTTTTTACCCTTGCTTCTTAACTTTTTTTATCAAAACTCGTTAAGCTATTGTGCAATATCTTCCAAGTCCCATTTTATTAATTTTATTAGGCTTTAAATACACAATCTATATTCTTTATTTTTAAAAACAATCTACTAAATTACTTTTTGCCATCGAATCATATCCAACCCTCGACGATAAATTGATATGAATGAAAAGTCTAAAAGTACCTATTATATTGCACAGTAATGCACACTTGATCTGACACATTATAGAGGATTCCTCTTAATAACAAGTGAATAAATAAGGCCACATCTAAAAATCAGAAAAATAATATCCAGATGCTTACCGATAGATGATTTTCATAAACTACCTTGGTGAAAAAATTCATAAATTTTTACTTACAACAAAATTACAATTTTGTATCTATTAGTTTGCACATCTGTGTATTATATATATATATATATATATATATATATATATATATATATATATATATATATATATATATATATATATATATATATATAGTGCCGGACAAAAGTTAAACAACTATATGAAAACTGCAGTAATGGTCCAAATATCAACAGTTAATAAAAATATAGAAATGATCGGAGTACATCAAATTAAAACACTTATATCATATTTTAAAAATATGTAATCAACTATATTTATTGCCTTATTATAATTAAAAAAATATCACATTGAACAAAATTATCTTATATTTTTACGCGACAAAAGTTTAAGCAACTCTGTCACTTCACTTATAAACTAAGAGGAATATCATGGAATAGATTTTTTTATAGTTGTCACCAACATTGAAATGCAGTGTGTATATTGTACATATTGATACAGATAGTGTTTTGTATTTTATCGCCATTGTTTTAAAAATATTAGCAAAGTCACGAAGAATACTTAGTGACGATTTAAAATTAGAAATTGTTAAAATGTGCGACCAAAATGTGCCTCAAAAGTATATTAGCGAACAATTTAATGTAAACAAATCGGTCGTGTCACGAATTATCCAACGTTATTGCACTAGAGGGACTGTTACTACGAAGTTACGATCCGGGTGACCCCGTAAAATATCCAAAAGAGTAGATAATCGAATTGTACGATTAGTGAAAGCAGATCCATTTTTACCCGCTATCAAAATAATAACCGAATTACAGTTAAATGTAAATTGCCACACTGTACAACATCGACTTGTGGAAAAATGCCTATACAGTAGAAGACCAATCAAGAAACCATTATTAAGTAAAAAGCAGAGAATGGCTCGATTGAAATTCGCTCGCGATCATTTGCATTGAGACGTTAAAAAATAGAAGATCAATTATTCAGCGATGAATCAAAATTTAATTTAGTCGATTCAGACGGAATGTGCCATGTACGGCGTCCTGTTGGAAAAAGATATGATCCACGTTACTATAAAAAAAAACTGTCAACTACGGAGGTGGAAATGTAATGATCTGGGGTTGTTTTTCTGGTTGTGGTACGGGACCTTTACACCAGATCAACAGAATAATGGATCGTTTCATGTACAAAGACATGTTAGAAAATGTCATGTTGCCTTTTGTGGAGGAAGAAATGTCTATTCGGTGAAGGTATCAACATGACAACGATCCGAAACACATCGTAAAAATTGTTAAAACGTGGTTTGAACAGAACAATATTGAGGTCATTTCTTGGCCATCCCAATCTCCAGATCTCAATCCCATAGAAAACTTATGGGAAATAGTCAACAAGAGGGCAACAAACATTTTCTAATAAAGTCGAATTATATTCGGCTATTGAAGCTGCATGGAAAGACGAAATATCTTTAGATATAGTGAATAAATTAATTGAATCTATACCACGACGCTGTGCGACTATTATTAAGAACAACAGCTATGCTACTAAATATTAATACTTTAGTTTATGAGTTAAGGGGTTATACGCAGTTACAAGGCGCAAAAACGACGTTTTTTTAGGAATTTTTTTTAGAAACAGTATTTATTTTGCAATTACAAATTATGGTTATTTGAATAGATCCTACTTTCAAGAATAAAATAACATGTCGATCATAAAAAAATATTGAAGTGCACCGCTCCTGCAGACGATGTCCCGAACGACCTCCAAAAAAAGGCGCTTGGCGGTGATCTCCATATCGGCGGTTTGGATTATTTGAAATCAAAAAATATGGTCAATTCTTTTAAAGGATAGATTAATGCAGGTATTGGAACGAAGGAATAATAAAAATTTTCATTTTTGACAAAATGGCGTCTACTTGAAAAAAAAATTTTCGTTTTTTACTAAAATTTTCGCTCCAAATTGTTTAAAAAAAATAGTAATAATTTTTGTAAACCCTATTCCTTCGTTCAATACCTGAGGAATATATTTGAGAAGATTGTGTGAAAATTTGAGACTGATCTCGGTTCAGCCATTTCTGAGATATCGAGATCACCGACTATGAAAACACCGTTTTGAGATAAACGCGTTTGAAGTTTCGGAAGTAGTTTACACATTTTAATTACTTACAATTCAGCTTCATTTTTCAGAGATATACTTATATATATTCCGAAAATGCATATATTTGAGTATATTCTCTGAAAATATGAAATACACCGTTTGTATATTTTTAACAATGTATAATATAAGTTTGATCTCGATATTGAAATGGCTGTACCGAGTTTCTCAAATATATTCCTCATATTTTTAAAAATTATTACTATTTTTTTAAACAATTTGGAGCAAAATTTTAGTAAAAACGAAAAATGTAGACTGTTGAAAATATTTGGACCAATACCTGCAGTTTCTATCCTTTAAAAGTTGACCATATTTTTGTCAAATATTGTATGTATATAAATCACCGCCAAGCGCCCTTTATATATATATCGGGACATCGCAGGAATATATATATATATTGTTATTTTATTCTTGAAAGTATAATTCAAATAACCATAATTTGTAATTGCAAAATATATTTCTAAAAAATTCCTAAAAAAACGTCGTTTTTGCGCCTCGCAACTGCGTATAACCCCTTAAGCGACAGAGTTGCTTAACTTTTGTTGCGTAAAAATATAAGATAATTTTGTTCAATATATTTTTTTTGTAATAATAAGGAAATAAATATAGTTGATTACATATTTTTAAAATATGATATAAGTGTTTTAATTTGATGTACTCCGATCATTTCTATATTTTTATTAACTGTTGATATTTGGGCCATTACTGCAGTTTTCATATAGTTACTTAACTTTTGTCCGACACTGTATATATATATATATATATATATATATATATATATATATATAATTGAACAATAAACAAAAAATCGTCATGAAAACGGAACGGTTGCTATGCACAACGATATATTCAGTAGTGCATATTGAACAATTTACGAAAACTGAATAGACATGAAAGGTTTTCGAAACCGTACTTATTTATTTATCGTACGTACTATCGTTTCCTTACAAACATGGTTCGACCTAAAACAAGATCCGAATAAATTATTTAATATCCGGAATTATATTCGTCGTTTATAAGACCGCAATGTTAATGTTAACAATTCAACTGTATTGAGAAAAAATGATACGTAAATACTTTTTTATTTTAGAGCAGCGTTCTTAAATCTTAAGAAATATGTACGTTCATATATATATATATATGAAGGAAAGGCATAAATTTCAAAAATGAAGATCAATCGACAGAACTGTTTTTTTTTTTTGCTAATAGTTATTCATTGTTTACCACAAATCTACACATGTAGATCATGCCAATGTTCTCTTTTTTAACTCATTTTTATCCGAAATAAATCATTAGCAGTCGAAAACAATTCGCACTTTGAAAACGTACGTATCGCTTTATACATATACCTATTATCGACAAGGAAAAAAAACTACAGTTACGAATTTGTCGGTGCAACGCTCGATTGGCAGAAAGCCACGATTGCTTCGCAGCACGCCAATACGCTGTTTACTCGACGATTAATTCTGCACGAGAGATCTTTCGTAGCGCAACTGACTGATAAAAACGTAGTTTCGTCCTACCAAGGGGTTGTTTTATAAATAGATAGCGTCGGAGGTGTACATCAAATACAATTTAGATTCAATTTCAATACAGTAGATCGATATGAACGTGTAATGTAAAATGTACATGCTGTGAATCTTATAAATATTCATATCGGAATGTTGTTAATAATATTTCTTTTCTTAAAAAAAATACAGAACAAATCATTTAGATTTTGATTGGCGTTCTTCTTCTAACAGAAAAATTGAATATACAGGAATACCTCGCATAATGCGGCTAATTGGTTCCACTGATTAGCCGGACTATTTGAAACCGGACTAATCGAAACATTAACTAAACACAAAAAACGTTAATTGGTTCCAAACAATTTTTTTTCTTTTTTTTTCAGTAAATAAAACGAGGGTATATATTCAAATGTTTGTATGTATCAATAAAACAAAATTAGGAGTTTATACATTTATTTCAAATTCATTTCCAATTAAAATTTAATTATCAAAAAATCGACTTCACTCTAGAGCAGTGATTCTCAACCACTGTGCGCGAGATTCTTGAAGTGTGCCGCCACTGCGAAATCCATATATAAGCGAATACCCATAATTTGAAAGAAGAGGAAGAACTAATTTCGGTGTGTATTAAACGAGATTTAATTTCAAAACATTCAGAAGAATCAATTAATTCGTTCTGGATTAATCTTAGATACGATTATCCGACAATATCACAAAAAGCTTTAAGTGTGTTATTACAATTTTCCACATCTTATTTGTGCGAATTCGGATTTTCGGCTTTGACCGACAAAAGAACGAAAAAAGATCCAGACTTTCAAATCTGGATCACGAAATGAGAGTAGCATTATCGTTTTTACACACAAATATAAATGAAGTTATCAAAAAACACCAAGCTCAAATTTCGCATTAAATGTAATTCGTTATTTTTCATTAAATAAACATTTTGTTTATTTTGTAATGCAGTTGCATTTTATATTTCATTGAAAATTATTATCGTATGTTATTTTTACAAAATATATTATAAATACATCAATCAATTAACTAAGTAAAATTCTTTTAAATTTATTTTATTGTTAGTGTGCCGCCAAATTTTTAAATTATTAAAAGTATACCGTGAAAAAAAAAAGGTTGAGAATCACTACTCTAGAGTTACGAATCGAAAACTAATAAAAAAAGAAAAAAGATAACAAAACTAGAACTGCGCATGCGTATATATTTTATTTTATTTTAAATTTCAAACCGTACTGTAGTAAAATCGTACTAATCGAAGCCGTACTATGCGAGGTATTCCTGTAGTGACAACTATTTTAATTTTGTTAGCTATTTATTAAAAAAAATATTCAACTAACTTGCATATAAATCATGCATACAAATTTCTTAACCAGCCATTCTTTTATTTTTTTCCCTGTATAACGAATCGAATTATCTCATATTTCTCTTCTCTTATGCGTATCAAATATTATAATTCTCACACTTACTTTTTTATGTTCTATTCCTAGACGTTTAAACACTTTTATATTAGTATATTTTTACATAGCGTTCTTGTCATTTTTCTCCAACATTAAATTTTAATAGCTTCTAGTTTATTCATATATAGGTATTTTTTAAGCGTGATAGAACTTTAAATTGAAATAAAACACATACTAATTGACCGGATGACCATTTATTTGGTATTATTCAAAAGATCATTTTATGGTATTAATATTTAAAAATGATTTCGGGTATATGTGCACCAGAGCTACCTTTGACATATCGCATTCTGTCAGTCCAATTTCGAGACACTTTTTCAAGTAATTGTGGCCTTGTGTCCTTAATAACACGAGTTATATTGGCTTCTAGTATCTCGATCGTTGCTAGTTTATCAGCATAAACCAGAGACTTTACAAAGAAAATAATCCAGAGACGTTAAATCATAAGATCGTGGAGGCCAATTCACATGTCAATTTCTGGAGATAACGTTATCGAAAAATTTTTGTTTCAATAACTCGATTATTTCGATCGAAGTATGGTACATGGTATCATCCTGCTGAAACTACATCTCTTCCAGATCGATGTCATGCCAATTTAGAAACAAATAGTCATTGATCATCGCTCTGTAATGTACTCTATTGATGGTAACGCGTTTTCCGGGTTGATTTTGAAAAAAATAAAGTCCGATGATTCCACCAGCGGCCAGTCCGGATTTTTCTGGATTTAACGGGTTTTCGTGAATCACTTCAGGATTGGTCTCACTCAAAATGCGGCAATTCTGCTTATTAACGTACCCGTTAAGCCAAAAATGAGCCTCATCATTGAACAAAATTTTGTGCTCTATAAGTTTGGCGAACAGAACACTGATTTTTGAAATAAATTTCCACAATTTAGAAACGTTGCTCAAATATAAAATGTTCCATAATGATTTGTTAAAATATACTGAATCCAAATGTCACTTATAGCGCGCAAACTGACAACTGGCTTGACAACTATCCTTATAGAAAGTTTTATCTAACCTAAAAAAAAGACTCCTTTATTTGTTCCTTGTTCAATATCCATCTTTGCGCAGCTACTGCTCTAATTCTTAGTTCTAAGGAATGCCTTTATAAATGTTTACTCTCATGTACTAACATTTAACAGACGAGATGTTCAATATGAACGACCTTGACGACTATTATACACATACTCTGTAATATATCTTCAAAGAGAGATTACACTTAGTCGATGTATCAACGTAATTTATGGAGATCTTTCACAAGATCTTACCTAGACATGCAGTTACCGTTGACAAACGTCTGCTGACAACCACGACGTTCACCGGTTGAACGTGCGCCGATTTGACATCCCAAGCGTGCAGACAATACAGTGGAACGAATTCAGACGAACATTCCGGTCTTGATGCAAAGTTACAGTAACGATATCGTCATCGTCGCAATCCACGTACGTATTCCGTGATATCATCCAATTTCACGTTCATCACTGATGTCATCGTAAACAATAACGAAATTTATGTATCTGATATTATTTTCCACGCCCGGTGTTTCGCTACATACACGCGCGTTGCTCGTTCTTTATGACCAGCTCGATGTAATTGTTATAAAACAGAGTATGCTCATTGCCGTTTTTCCGAGATGTTAAATTATATTAAATCAAATTTGAAAATTACATTTAAACTTATTTTTAGTGACAATGTTATTTGTGACGGATTTGATGGATATATTTAATGTGACTAGAACACTCTATTACAACAATATAAAAATATTATACAATAATAACAGATAATATGTATCCTTAACAGGTTAAGCGCCAAGCCTATTTTGTTTTGCTTTCCGTTTAGGCCGCTATATCAGATTACACTGAAATGCTGACGGCCAGAGAGATCTGTTCAGGTTGCGATAAGGCTGAATGTTGAAGTCGTATGGTCATGAAATGGTATAAAAAGCTAGCCTTTGAGCTGTTAATAAATATTGCTGTTGTCAATGCTCATATTTTATATAAAAATATTACCAAGAAGAATATGTGTATCACTGAATTTCGGAAAAAAATAGCTGTACATCTTACAAATTGTCGGGATGAAGAGATTACATGTATCTGTACTGCAAATACATCTCAAAAACCTCATCACAACTCCCAAAAAAAAAAACTGGAAAAGTGTCTAAAGTGCGATGATATTACAAACAATGTTACGAAGACAATGTGGCACTATTTGGAAGAGAAATTGCCGGAAAGTTGGCTAAACAAGTTGTAACATTTTGTGAAACCTGCAAAGGATAACCATTTTTATGTTTACCGTGTTTCAATAAAACTCATTACTTTTTTTTTAATAGGTAATATTTAGGTACATTCGTGATATGATCTCGAAATTATGTAAAATTTATTAATAGAATGTAATTTTTTAAATTTTATATCGTCAGTCACCGGTGACTAACGGGGTCTGAATGGAAAGTTCGGTGTCAGTCACCGGTGAATGACATGGCCCTTAACGTGTTAAAATCGCAAATCTCTATAATGATTTTTGTCTATTATTGTCTCATCTTTTTAATATGTGACCTCAATGATCTGTTCTCCTAAATTATCTTTTTCATTTTTCGACATTGTCTTGTTGTGAAAAGTTTTTGTTTTATTTTTGCTTTTAGTGTCAATATTGCTGACCTGATTTATATATATATATATATATACATACACATACAGGCCTACCCCAAGGGAATCGACCGCCCGTGTGTAAAAATATTTCTGCCGCCCCCATTCCTAAATTGCACTTTTCATATGGTAGACTATTGAATGATATTTATTAACTTCAAGGGAAAGGATAATCAAAATTAAATGCGTTTAATGTTGAGTCGGACTTAATACCATCCTGTTCGCATGTAAAAAGTGTTTTATGAAATATCTATATAAAAAATTAAAAGTAACTAAGTGTTTTTCTTGAAATCGGTCGCCCCTAAAGCTCGGCCGCCCGTGTGCATTGCATATATAGAAGGGGTGGACCTATATATATATATATATATGATTGACGGAAAAATCATGTCTCAGACCGATAGCGGCTGGCGTCACCCAGGGAAATGTGCTGGGGTCTGTGTTGTTCAACCTGTACATCAATGATGTGCCGCGCGTGCAGCACAAGACCCTTCAGCACATGGCTCTGTTCGCGGACGACGTGGCAATATTAGCGCAATCATGGCAACCTAGGTGCATCCGCGCAATGCTGCAAGCTCATCTCGATGAACTTGAAACGTTCTATCGGATGTGGAGAGTGAGAGTGAACGTGCAGAAGAGCGTGGCGGTTTTCTTCCGCCTAACCGCGTTGCGGAAACATGTGCCCGGCCCTGTCGAGCTCAGTGAAATCGCACTGGAATTGGTGGATAAGGCCAAGTATCTAGGTGTCATGTTGGACAGGGGCCTGAATTTCAAGAGTCATACGGAGTATGTCATCTCGAAGGCTCAAGCCCAGCTCTGCAGACTAGATCCGCTTTTGAATAAAAAGTCGAAACTGTCGCTGAGGAGTAAGCATATGCTTTACTTCAGCTGCATTCGACCGATTATGACGTATGCGGGTCCAGCCTGGGCTTACCATTCTCGCAACACGAAAAAGATGCAGGTGTTCCAAAGTAAGTGCGCTAGGTTAATTACCAATGCGCACTATTTTGTTAGAAACACCACCCTTTATCGCAATCTCCGGCTCCCTACTATCGAGGAGTTTGCGGATAGGCTCAGCGGTTGTACGGTCGAGCGGAGGTCAGCGACAATGCACTAGTAAGGACGTTGGGGGTCATCGACATGGCTGAAGAATACTCCAAGTACAAGCGGCCCCGTCTGTTTGCACCCCTGAAGCGTTCCTAGGTTATGACAAGAAACTTTTGTTGGCCAGTAAGAAGTTACCCCCTCGGATAACTTGGAGCTCCTGTGGTCAAATATCATGCAACAGGCCCACTTCATGGGACTTGAGAAATGCTCCACCATTTGCTATACCCTAACCAAACGTCAACTAGGTTATTTAAGCTATTAGAGTAACTACCTCTCTGAGGCAAAAATTCTAGAACAACTGACCGAAAGGTCGTTGCTACTCACGAGGGAAAAATCATGTCGAATTTTTGCAACAGATGTAGCTAGGCTATTTTTTATAGTAGAAGTGTTATTCACTTCCATATAATTGTTATGTCGTTTGGGAGCTGACACTTCTGTCTTCATTCAAATAAAAAGTTTGAGCGATTTGGTTGAATTTCATAGATTTTATAACAAGTTGAAAATGAAAGATCAAACTGTGCATTTTTGCTATATTTTACTGTTTTATTTCCGTAAAGGGAAGAACGCACGGTAAGTTTGTGATAAGTTGCGTAAAGTTTACGGTGGCCATGTCCGACAAGAACATCAGTGCCAATGATGGTTCGCGAAATTTCGTGCTGGTGATTTTGATGTTAACGACACTCCTCGCTCAGGAAGACCAATCAAAGTTGATGATTACAGTGACATTGATCGAGTTAAACCCGCATTACACGACACGTGAGATTACAGAAACATTAAATATTCATCATTCCAGCGTTCATGACTATTTCAAGAAGCTGGGATACATAAGCAAGTTCAACATTTGGGTTCCTCATGAACTCAAAGAAAAGTTCATTTGACTGCGCGTATAAAAACATTTACAATATGCTAATTAAACGTGAAGAAAGCGAACATTTTTTAAAGCGTATGATAACCGGTGACGAAAAATAAATCATATACAACAACGTAGAACTCAAATAGTCTTGATCCACGCCCGATGAGTCAGTTCAAACAGTTTGGTGGGATTATAAGGGTGTCTTATTTCGAGCTCTTACAAAGGAATGATACAATCAATTCTGTTGTACGAGTATAGTGTCATCAATTAGACAAATCGAACGAATCTATCATCCAAAAACACCCAGAATTCGTTAATCGTAAAAGAGTTGTGTTCCAATAAGACAACGCGAGACCATATACAAGTTTGGTCACCCGTCAAAAACTATTGGAGTTTGGATGGGATTTGTTGCCGCACCCAGCGTACTCGCCCGACCTTGCACCGTCAGACTTCCGCATGTTTCAGTCTTTGTAAAACTCCTTATGTGGTAAATCGTTTAATTCCGATGAGGCTATCAAACATCACCTTGTCCAGTTTTTCGCTGATAAAGACAAGTCTTTCTACAAACGTGGAATTATGAAACTCGTCGAAAGATGACAAAAAGTCATCGAACAAAATAGCAAATACATTATTAATTAAACTTTGTACTTTATATAAATAAATGACATTTGAAAAACATAGTCAAAATGCGTCATGACTTTTCAACAACCAATATAATACGGTAACGAACACTATTTATGGTAACTCAGTTTTCAGCGTCATTTTTGAAAAAATTCTGCCCAATCACTCCGTCTGTCCAAAAACCTCATCAAAGTGTTCCTTGATTCATAACTGACCTAGTTTCTTCAGATTTCTTAATTTTAAAATTATCATCCGATTTGGTGCGCTTCGTCCATCAAAAATTGCACGAATTTTGCGAACTGTCTCCATATAACTTTCATCATATTTTTAATTCGTTTTCACAATAATAACGCGTTGTTTCTTCGTGTAACGTTCCATGACTAATAATTACAGTAGCATATAATAAATGTTATGATTTGAGGGCCGTCAATCTTACAGGAAAAAAAATGGCACGCAATTTAAATTTTGCGCTTCTGATGATGATACATCCTATCTAATTATTTATCTATAAATATATGTATATATATATATATATATATATATATATATATATATATATATATATATATATATACACACACAATGATAAAATTGTTTGAAATGAAATGCAAATACGATGGTTCAGAATCGTCATATACTGCGATTATTTATTTGAGCTGGTATCGCGTTGCTCTTGAATGATACACCGAATCGTTCTCGAAAAGATGACATCTCGGTGAAAATCTCTTAAGGCATAATTGGCGTCTCTACGTATGAAAACCGCAATGTATATATTCAGTATAGGCAAATAACCACCGACGTCACAGTATCCACCGAAATGCGGGGGCATGCGCCTTCGTGCTACCATATACGGCAGAACAACTGCAAAATAACAAGAAACAAACACGCACCCACTCATGCCACAACGCGACGAAGACAAACAACGATTTTACTCTTGGCACGAGAACAGGGCCGGTCTCAACATATGTGCACACACACACACACACACACACACAAACTCACGGTCGTAACATAATGATCATAATATTCATTCAGTTGGACGTGTGCCAAATGTATATATGCGTGTCTTTATTATTTGCGATGTTTCGAGTTTTATACTTTATTGCACTAAATATTGAAATGTGTGGCCGTAGAATTACAGACGAAATAAACGTACGAGTATTTGTTTGTTTGTACAGAATCTCGACGTAAAATCCAGCCAGTATTTCCACACAGACATACAAATTAAGGGAATGGATATCAACATTCTGACTCTCTAATAAGAATGTATTAAAATATAGACTGTAAACTCAATGTTATTTTCGTGATTATATTATAAATTAAATATTTTGATGAATATATATGCACAGTGCAAGTAATAATTATTTATACATTGATCGGACTAACACTCTAAAATTGATTTATTGCAATTTTGCAAAAGTCCAATAAATAACAACTAATTAATCGAAGCATCGATATTAAAATCCCGGAACTTTTTCAATAAAATACTTTCACTTTCACAAAATGAACTTCATTAACCAAAAACTGATTAGCTCTAATTCATTGATATAAAATGTATTGTATATCGAATTTATATTTAATTTTATAATTGTATTTTTTCGATTAAATGAAACTACTCACACCAGCCCTGTAGATGATTCCAATGTTACTACGTATTGCTCGACGACTACGTCACAGAAATATATATTACTTAAGTCACGTGTCCAGGTACTGTCGTCGTCGTTCTTTAAACGAACAGCTGATTTCTGCAATCCACTCTCGATATATTTTAACAGACCGACAAACAAAAACTCGTACACTGTTTTTTTTTTCATTCCAGCACTGAGATTTTTTATATCGACTATATTTTATATTCGTTTCTCTAACACCAGATGTAATAAAAATAAGTTAGTTTTCTTCAATTTATTTTATAGATCTATATATAAGTAGAATCTTTTGAGAAATGTTTGTTTTTTATTACAGTATAAATAATGAAACATGGATAAGCATTTACTGAATATATATATATATATATATATATATATATATATGTTACGAATGTTTATTTTATGTGTAAAGTTTATATGACAAACGTTGTAGGAAAAATCGACTGCTATTAAAAAAATACAGAATATTTGGAACACTGAAGTGTCAACAGAGCTCACTTAAAAGTACGCAATAAAAGTGTTTATTTCTATTGTAATTTCGTTTGGTTGAATGTCAATCTGTTGATTGTCTAAAAATAGTTTTGATATCGTATGTATTGGGGTAGCTGTCCAATGACTGCGTAGTCGTCCGAATTCGTCAGAATTTACGCGAATCTAATTACGAACGACATTCGAAAATCAGTGGAAAGATATTGTTTAAAATAATTCTTTAACGTTATCGAATTGAATATGTCAAGTGTTTTTATTTCCTTCGCCATTACAGTTAAATTGTTCTTTCGCAAAAAAATCTGTTCATTGGTTCAATATATTTTCATAATTGATAATTTTCAGTCTTTATCAATTATTATCTCCTCTTGCAATATGCCCTGCTCACTTTTACTTGAAACTCTTAATTGTTCTTATTAAATTAGTAACTCGTGTTTGTTTTCGAATTCACTTATCCTCTTCCTATATCGTCTTCTTTATGTAGAATACATTGTTTCATTTTTCTCTGAATTCTATGTATATGCGTTTGTTAATTTAAACATATTCAATGAAATTATGATGTGTTCCATTATAACTTTGAGGTTAATTTGTACTTTTTTCATAATTTTATTAATTTTTAATAATAAAAACGTGAACTTTAACTGTTTTAATTCTTCAATACTAACTAAGAACTCTTTCAAATATAAACTTGAAAATTTTATTCGAATACATATATGAGTTACTATTCTTCAATTATTTTTTTACCTTATCCATTATAACTTTGAACCACTGTATATATATATACAGTAGCTCAAAGTGAAACTCGGATACATACATGCTTTAATATAAAATATAGTAAATTATGCACCATTTTACAGAAAAAAATAAAAATATATTTTTTTAATGAACTGTTTTAAGTGTTATATTCAAATGATGTGGAAACGTAATTAAAATAATTGCCACAAAATTAATAAAAAAATATAAATGAAAATTGTCATCCGAATTAACCTCAAAGCGAAACTCGGACACTTGTATTTTTCAGCATTTATCTAATTACATAATGATTATATAATATAAATTAGTATTTGATTTGTCGACTTTCATTGTTTACCACTGTTGCTAATCTATTAGGTGCTGATTAAACTAATTTTTGACAGTAATTTGGTGGAATTTTGCCCCATTCTTCTAGTCAAGTTTTTTCTAAGTCTTTTTTATTACAAATATGATTTTCAATTTTTCTTTTAAGTGAGCCCATAAATGCTCTATGACATTCAAACCGGTGACTGTGGTGGTGTTTCCATTACATGTGGATATTTGTACAATAGCCATAACAGAACATTCAATGCTTTGTGTTTGGTGTAGTTATCTTGATAGAAGTGATAACGACCATAAATTCCCAATTTTGTTACACTTCTAAATTTTGTTTTAGAATCTCCAAATATTTATTTTGGTCCATAATTTCGTTGATGGTATGGAGATTTCCAGGTCCTGCTACGGATATACAGCCCCACACCATGACCGAGCCGTCACCATGCTTTACAGTAAAACACAGATTCTTTCCTTTGTACTCTTTATTCACCTTCCTCCACACGTATGTTTGACCATTGCATCTGAATACATTAAATTTTGATCTGTTCATAAATAAAACACTTCCAAAACGAAATATCTTTACTTTGGTCCACTTTTTCAGTCTCTTTTTTGTTTTATTTTTTTTTGAGATATCAGTGGTTTTCTCCATACAATTCTACTATGATATCCGCATTTTCGTAATATAATTTTAATTGTTTCTGGGTAAGCATCTTTTTTAAATGTTTTATCAATTATGTTAGTTTTGATGTGCTTAATTTTAGATTTTTTTTGACTTGACATATAATCCACCTCTTTTTATATACAGTAAATATTTTATTAGTACTAATTTAGGTTTATTTTGTAAAGAATTATTTATTCTAAAGCACTTTATAACATCGTGCACAGTAGAATTACTTTGATTTGCTATTTTTACATCACAAAGTGATTTTCTCCCTTAAAAATGCCTAATTATTTGTTGTCTAATCTTCAGAGATGTTTGACCACGTTGCCTGTCCATTTTATTAATTTTAAATAATTTTTTAAAGAAATTTTATTATTTTTATAACGAAAACAATACACACTTGAACTGTTGACAGTAAAAAATGATTTTTATCGAGGATTTCACAAGTTATATAAAAATAATTAATGTGTAGCCAGCTGTCCGAGTTTCGCTTTGAAGTTAATTCAGATGAAAATTTTCATTTATATATTATTATTAATTTTGTATCAATTGTTTTAATTAATTTTCCACATCATTTGAATAACATTTATAAACAGTTCATTAAAAAAATATTTTTTTTCTGTAAAATGGAGCACAATTTACTATATTTTATATTAAAGCATGTATGTGTCCGAGTTTCACTTTGAACGACTGTATGTATAATAGCAATGAATAATTTTATTATTATCCTGCACATAATTTAGAAACCCCAGAGTCAACTCATGAAAATCCCAAAGTCCTTAACTAATTTAATATATAATATATGTACGAGATAAATTTCTCAAACATTCCTCATTGAATATTACTATTGTTATTACAAACATATCTGCCAGCTATGTGTGGCTGTTTGTTGACAACGTACGTACAACAATCTTTATCCGCACCAGCAGCTGACTTACACGTGAATCTAACATAAAACCTGTTATGTGTGTATGTGTGTTATTATGTATTATATTAAAACCACTTGTCAACATTATTAGCCTTGCAGTACCGTCGTGACGTCATCTCGCGTACAATAATCGAAGATATATTGAGGCAACGTAATTTTTTTCATTCTGGTATATGTGACGTCATTTCCTGGTACAAACGAGTGCATATTTATTCATTTCGAAAAACGCTGCATGTAGGCTGTTCAGCGCTCTAAAAATGTAAAACACATGATTAGTGGAAATATTCTCTCGAGCTCGAAATCTGTTCATTTGCATAAAGACATTTATGTATATTTTTACAAATATATATATATATATATATATATATATATATATATATATATATATATATATATAAATTACACAAAAGGCAGGAAATATTAAAATCGAAAAAAGCGTAACAAAGGGAGATACAATTTCTTCAAAGTTATTTGCAGTGACCTTAGAAAAATTGTTCAAGGCATTCGACTGGAGAAGCACAAAGGAATAAAAATAATAGGTGAAAGGCTCAACCACCTCTAATTTGTTGTATTATCTTCGCAAATACAATTATACCTCGCATAGTCCGGCTTCGATTAATCCGGTTTGAAATTTCAAAGAAAAAAATACTTGGAAAAAATTCTACTAAAAAGTTTTTCTTGAAAAAATTCCAAAAAATTTATACATGAAATTATTTTTATACATAAATTTTCAAGTTTTCCCCCTTTATTATGAAAACATAATAAAAAAGAAAACCGAAATTATATATGCACATTATGCGCAACGCATGCGCAGTTCTAGTTTTGTGGTCTTTTTTCTTTTTCTATTAGTTTTCGATTCGCAACTCTAGAGTAAAGTCGATTTTTTGATAATTAAATTTTAATAACCCATTTGAAAATATATTTAAAATGAATGTATAAACTCCTGATTTTGTTTTATTGATACATACAAACATTTGAATATATTACCCTCGTTTTATTTACTGAAAAACAGGGAAAAAATTTGTTTGGAACCAATTAACGTTTTTTGTATTTAGTTAATGTTTCGATTAGTCCGGTTTCAAATAGTCCGGCTAATCAGTGGAACCGATTAGTAGGACTCTACGAGGTATTCCTGTATTATGAAAGAGCTGAGAAAAGATTTAAAAAAATTAAACAGTCACTGAAAAAATGGCACTCGACATGAATTATAAAAAAACGAAAGTATTTTTTTATAATAAAAATAAATAGTAATACAGATTAATATTTACTCAAGTTTGCGGATATTATTTTTAACACAAAACTTCTCATCGAATTGTAAAAAATAACTTGATTTTATAACTGATATTCAACAAACAATGTAATTAAAACTTTTGATTTTGTGTTATGTGCAGTTATCAATTTTAATTAAAAAAAGGTGCATTGGCGTATACCGATCATTAATAATCATTTAGTATCGACACCGTTCACATCATAAAAAACACACACCTTTCGACTATCAATTGAACATTAATAATTTTTATTATCAGATATTTCATTAGAACGTTAACATGATTACATTGTTTCAAATAAGAAAATGCAATTTATAAAATCTATAATGATCAATATACATCAATCAAGAAGTGTTAAGATGAAACTTGTCAGTCAATTTAAATTTAATTTTGTAAAGAGCTGTTCAAAGTCAATTTCAACGTTTAAAAATACAACTAAACCATGCATCGTCTCGAATTTCTTTTTTTAGTGTATGTATGTATATACTCGTATATACAACTACCGTTCAAAAGTTTGGAAGCAAGTACAAATTGTTGAATAACTAATGAAAGAAATGTGTATTATTGTTTTATTGGAATACCAGTATTTATTTATATCTAATAAGCATCTTTTTAAATGTTGTTTTTATCAATGATGTTAGTTTTGATATGCTTAATTTTGGATTTTTTTGACTTGACGTATAATCCACCTCTCTTCATATACAGTAAATATTTTATTAGTACTAATTTTAGGTTTATTTTGTAAATAATTATTTATTCTAAAGCACTTTATAATATCGTACACAGTAGAATGACTTCGATTTACTATTTTTGCAACATCACGAACTGATTTTCTCCCTTAAAACTGTCTAATTATTTGTTGTCTAATCTCCAAAGAGGTTTGACCACGTTGCCTGCCCATTTTATTAATTTTAAATATTTTTTTAAAGAAATGTTATTACTTGTATAACGAAAACAATACACACTTGAACTGTTGACAATAAAAAATGATTTTTATCTAGGATTTCCCAAGTTATATAAAAATAATTAATGTGTTGCCAGCTGTCCGAGTTTCGCTTTGAGGTTAATTCGGATGACAATTTCATTTATATATTTTTATTAATTTTTGTCAGTTTTCATTCTGGTATATTGCAAAAACTACCTTATCTGAATTAAATTCTTGCCTCGTCAAAGTCAAACCACCTTTATTTTTCATCAATTCCTAACAAATTTTATGCATTCTATTTGTTAATTTCTTGAAATACTTCGTTTATTTTTTCCCATTCTATCTGAAAATATTTCCAGAATTGTTAAGGGGTTATACGCAGTTAGAAATTTCAAAAAATCGATTTCTTTTTTTTGCATTTTCGGAATGCACATATATTTGAGTATATTCTCTGAAAATTTGAAGTAAATCCGATAAATATTTTCGGACATACACCTGAATTTGTAAGGCCGCGTCAGAATGTTAGAAAGCAAGTAAAGTAAGAACCGGAGTAGCAGCTAACTATATATATAATATAATTAACCGAGTACCATGTAAGTTGAAAAAAATTTTTTAACTATGTGTAAACTACTTCCGAAACTTCTCAAAACGGTGTTTTCATAGTCGGTGATCTCGATATCTAGAAATGGCTGAACCGATCAGTCTCAAATTTTCATACAATCTTCTCAAATATATTCCTCAGGTATTGAACGAAGGAATAAGGTTTACAAAAATTATTACTTTTTAGTAAAAACGAAAAATTTTTTCAAGTAGACGCCATTTTGTCAAAAATGAAAATTTTTTTATTCCTTCGTTCAATACCTGCATTAATCTATCCTTTAAAAGAATTGACCATATTTTTTGATTTCGGATAATCCAAACCGCCGATATGGAGATCACCGCCAAGCGCCTTTTTTTGGAGGTCGTTCGGGACATCGTCTGCAGGAGCGGTGCACTTCAATATTTTTTTATGATCGACATGTTATTTTATTCTTGAAAGTAGGATCTATTCAAATAACCATAATTTGTAATTGCAAAATAAATACTGTTTCTAAAAAAATTCCTAAAAAAACGTCGTTTTTGCGCCTCGCAACTGCGTATAACCCCTTAAGAGCTAATTGGAGTACGACTTTTAATTCTCCTGCATATTTCATCCCAGACTATTGAAAACAAATCAGGAGATTGAGTTGGACACTCCATATCTTCAATAACTCCTGCTGCTTTTTTTGATTAATAAATTGTTTACACAAGTTAGAAGTGTACTTAGGGTCATTATCTTGTTAAAAAACAAAATTATACCCAATGATATTTAAGCCAGACGGAATAGCCGATTCTTATAAAATTTTCAAATATCCTTCTTTATTTAATGTGCCTTCTATTTTTATTAATTTCCCCAATTTATTGTTACCGAAACATTCCTAGACGATTATGTTTCCTCCATCGTGTTTAACAGATGGTACAGTGCAAGCCTTCGAAGCCCCTTCTTCCTTTGAGCGATGTACAAACACTTCTATTTGAACCAAAAATCTGAAACTTTAATTCGTCTGTCCAAAGGACTTGATTCCACTGTTCAATCGTCCAATCTTTGTTTTTTAGTTCAGTCAAGTCTATTTAGTTTGTGTTTAGTCGTTAATATTGATTTTTTAACCGCAAAAATCCGCTGAGGCCTGCTGACAGAAAGCGCCTTTTAAAAGTCGATGTAAAGACTGGCTTCTGACACGATTCATTTAGATTTGCGGCAATTTGGTGCGCTATTAAGCGTCGATTTCGTTTTGATAATACTTTAATGTAATTATCTTCATGGCATGAAGTTACTTTGGCTCTGCTAGATCTTTTTATGTCTTGATTTTGCCCTGTTTCTCGATTTCGAGCAAGAGTGTAACGCACTCATTTGCAAGATACACCAAGCTTTTCTGCAATTTGCCTTTCAGTGTAACCTTCCTTATGAAGAACAACAATAGCACTTCGTTACTCGACATTGATTTACTCTCGTTTAATCATTTTCTGTGACTGAATATTATAATGATATTTCAATGGGTAATGTTCGTAGACAATAGCTGTAAGAAGTAGAACCTTCGTCTGTAGATGCTTAAGTGCAACTGATAAGAGTGTAACAAATATAAGCATGCAATAGAAGAAACCTATTTACAACATTTTTTGTATTTCTATTCTGAATACAACATGGTTACCGAACACCGGCATAGTCATAAATCGCTAACACAAAAGATTTTCTAGAAATGCTGTTAGAAAACAAAATATTACTAACTTATCCTCGCCCATTACTTAATAAATGTTTATTATATACAGTTTTGTTTTTTTTTTGAGATGTATTGAGATTTTTTTTATTTAGTGAAAAATTTACTTACTTTCAAACTTTTAAACGGTAGTGTATGTGTGTATATATATACATACACACACACACATACCTACATATATACATATGCTATACACATGTATATATAAATATTAGTAAAAAAATTCAATATTTGTAATATCTATTTTTATATATTTCATTAACATAAAAATGTTATTATGTTTAAATGATTTTGTTTATATTAATTAAAAAATAGTTATAACATTATTAACAAAGTTTATGAGTGATGCATATTTCATTTTTTTTTTTATTTTAAATCTATTTACAAGTTTTCTTCTTGTATATATAATCGATGTTTATTTATCTTTTTCAGATATTTGGACGTAAGGAAATCAGTCCGAAGCCATTGCCACAACATACCACACTTCAAAGACATATCAAAGCGAACAGGAATGTTTTCATACCAAGGTTAGTATTCAGAAACTGGGACAAGTATGTGTGTATGTTCGACTTGAATTCAAACATTATGTTTTTTGTATTTATATCGATTTGGATTCTTCGTATGCATTTAATTTGACAAACATGATTTAATAGTTGAATAAATATACATATATATTTATTTAGAATTGTGTTATAGAGTAACAAATATGTTTCATTTTTTTTTAAAAAAAAAACTATCCCAATACAGTTTTATTAATTGCATCAAAAAAAAATTTCCTATTACAACAAACTATCGAGAAAAATAATTCGAAATAAAAATATATCGTTTTAATTATTTATTCTCTGCAAAGGTTCTATTTCCCTCAAGGGAAACCAATACAACCTCAACAGATCGAATCGACAATACAGAAGATTCTAGCAGCATTCGAACAACAACCCGGCGGTATTGTGACAAGAGAAACGTGTAGTGTACTCATAAAATCTTGTGATTTACCGCTGTACTGGAAAGTACCATTATTTTTAGCAGCAGCTGGCGATCATGCGACGTCGATCGATGTTATTAAATTTACAGATTTTTGGAAACAGTGAGTCGTGTTCGATTATTATTTGAAATAAATTTACAAACACAATCATTACTCTAATATCGACTATTTGAGAACCAAAGATAAATATAACTATCCTCTGTTTTTTTTTTCAAAAGAACAAGAAACGCCGTCTGACCCATTTTTAAAAAAATTAAAATTGCCAAAAGCGCTACCAGAGTTAGTATAATTCGAGTTTTATTATATGTAATGGTTGTTAAATTTATTACTCTTAAGCAATTTTCATATGAAATCCAGTAGCCTTTTCAAACATTACAATCTCTAATATTTAAACTGCCTTAAGTCTGTTTGGATGTTTAAAAAGGACAGGGTGTTTCAACTCATAAACTTATTATTCAAACAGAATGGTGTCCCAATGCCACGACGCTGCTTCTCGTTTTATATACATACTCACACGAGGTAAACATACGTGGCTATGCCCTGAGGATTTTATACCGTTGATTCAAGATGTCGTAGATAGCCACGAGGGCCTTACATTCCTGAAGGAGGCTACAGAATTTCATTCGCGTTACGTTCATACTGTACGTGTGATATATTTATTTATTTTTAATAATAATAATAAATGAATTTTACTGTGTTAAACTTTACAATTCATTCAAAAAAATCAATCGTCTTATAAATTTTACACGACTTTTTCCACAATTAGGTGATAGCTCGTATTTTCTATTGTGTGAATCGTTCGTGGTCCGGCCGCATTTCAATATCAGAACTACGTCGATCGAATCTCCTTTCTGTACTTCAATTGCTCGAAGAAGAGGAAGACATCAACCAAGTAACGGCGTATTTCAGTTACGAACATTTCTATGTAATATATTGTAAATTTTGGGAACTCGATCGCGATCACGATCTTTTCATAGATAGGCAAGACTTGACCCGACACAACGATCACGGTAATATGAGACAGCCGTTTGTTCGAATCGGAAATGTTGAAAATAATAACGAATATTCAATTACAGCGTTGTCGTCGCGCATCATCGACCGGATATTCAGCGGGGCTGTGAGCAGAAGCGGGCAACGTGGAAAATTGCACGACGAGAAAATGAGTTATACGGAATTCGTGTGGTTCCTTTTATCCGAAGAGGACAAGATGCATCCGACAGCTATCGAGTACTGGTTCAGGTACATGACATTTGTTTTTTTTTTTAAAGAAAAATGCTCTTCGATCGATCAAAAATCTAATTCTATTGTAATCCAGGTGTATGGACTTGGATGGGGATGGTTTTCTATCGATGTACGAGCTCGAATATTTCTACGAGGAGCAGATGCAACGTATGGAATCGATCGGTATTGAAACATTGCCGTTCGAAGACTGTCTATGCCAAATGTTGGATATGGTGAAACCGGCCGTGCCTGGAAAAATCTCGCTCGGCGATCTCAAACGGTGCAGGATGACGCCGATATTTTTCGATACGTTCTTTAATTTAGAGAAGTATTTAGATCATGAACAGAGGGATCCGTTCGCGTCACAAAGAGATCATGATGGCGATGGGCACGAGGTAGGATTAGAAATTAAAATAATATCAAGTACTTTTATAGCAAATACAATTAATGACATATACTTATATACATACATACATACATACATACATATATATATATATATTAGGTCGTGTAGTATGAAATGTCGGATTATTCAAAGAGAAAATTGATTTTTTAATTCAAATAAACATTTTATTAACCCATTCGCTACCAGGGCTTCAGAAGAAAATCTACCACCACAGCCTAGACGTTTTATTATTTAAATATGATACTAAATTATCATTAATTTTTGTGCGATGTATTTATAACGTTCTAAATGATTAAAAATGTAATTATCGCCAGACCAATTACATCCTGTATCTATTTTATTGTTTTTTAACATAACCCATCTGTTTGCGGTACGATTTGGTACAAACAGTTATCCATAAACTGATAATGAATACCCGTTACATATTTATGACGTCGGGCTCAAGTAAGAAAACCGGGTCGTCACATATATGTGATGCTGGTAGCGAGCGGGTTAATTAAAACAAGCATCATTAGCTTGTATACACTCTTTCCAACACGTTTCCAACAAAAAAAATCTGTTTTGAAAAAGTCGCGGTCTTTAGAAGACATAAAATCTGTAAAAGTTCTTTCAACCTCATTCGTTTTATGGAAGGTCTTATTTTGTATGTAGTGTTCCAAACTGTAAAATAGATGGTAATCTGTTGGTGAAAGATCAGTTGTGTATGGAGGATGCGGCAGCATCTTGTAGCCTAAGTTATTCAGCTTTTGCAAGGTTTACATGTGGTTTTGCATTATCGTGAAGGAGGATGGGTCCTTGTCTATTGGTTAATGCAAAATCCATTTGAACAAATTTGTTATGCATTTCTTCAATTTCAAGACAGTATAACTGAGCAGTTATTGTTTGTCGAGGTCTCAAGAATAAATAATGAACAATACCCCTTGCAACCCACCATACTGTCACTATAATCTTTTGGATATGTAGAAATGGCTTCAGTGTGTGTCCTGAATGTTCACCATGATTAATTCACTTATCACAATCACTTTTTGTTGTTGTAGCTGATCCATTTTTCATCGCAGATTACAATTCTTCTCAAAAATGATGTCCTATTGTTCCTTAAATAAAACGAACTGCAAAGTTCAAATCTTCCCTGCATTTGCTGATCAATCAAATCATGTGGAACCCATTTATTGAGCTTTTTGAGCTTTCCCATGTTCTTGAGATGGTTACCAATGGTTTTGTAACACACCTCAAGATCTTCTGCGAGGGAAGACAATGTTCAAGAGGGATCAGTTTCCACCAATCCTCGAAGAACGTCATAATCAAAAAGGACAGGTGGTTTTCCACGAGGCTCATTCTTTAAGTCTTATTCTCCACAACAGAATTTTTTGAACCATCTCTGTACGGTTCATTCATTAACCAGTTGCGCTGGCAATTAATTCACACACGCGCATGACAAATCCGTCCAAAGCACTCTCAGCGAGTTGGTATTTGAAATCATTTTTTTAAAGGTTTTAGACA
Source organism: Neoneuromus ignobilis (assembly GCA_029203775.1). Classification (NCBI taxonomy): domain Eukaryota; kingdom Metazoa; phylum Arthropoda; class Insecta; order Megaloptera; family Corydalidae; genus Neoneuromus; species Neoneuromus ignobilis. The sequence continues at coordinate 5,940,208 of CP092096.1, read as the reverse complement.
CACACATTAACATTATAGTAAAACTCTTAAATTAATTAACAAATTTATTAATAATATTAATCATTTTTTTCGATATTCGCCGAACTCCAGATGAAGTCTAGTGCGAAATATAGCGGACCGTAATGTATAAGCAAAAATCACACGACGTGCTATGTACGTCCGATCGGTATTTGGCACAGAAAGCAGTTGACGTGCATAGCACGTCATTCCAGCGCAACTGGTTAACGGTACTATCGCCAAACACAGTGTTGATATTGCGAGTGGCATGTGCCGCACTATTACTCAATTTGAACTCGTACAAAAAAATAACCCTTAATTCCTTGGTCAACACCATTATACAAAATTTTTGCAAAAATTACAATTATCCAAAAAATTTTTAAAAAATAATGATAACTTACTGAGAACTCTACAAACTTTAAACGAGCACAAAAAAACTTATAACTTTTAAACATATAACTAATCACTTGAACAATCAACTTGTGACTGATGAGAAATCTAATATTTCATATTACACGACCTAATATATATATATATATATATATATATATATATATATATATATATATATATATATATATATATATATATATATATATATGCCTGACTGGGTAGCATAAGTGGCTTGTTTGTCATGCGGAAGATTGCGTTTGATTCGTAGTCAGAGAGTCCCATCATTTTCAAGAGTTGAGTATGAGGCTGACAACCTCACCTTGTAAAAAAAAACAACTGTTGAAAAGCTTTGACAAGAAAAGGCTCTATTAAGCTGGCATTGCCAGAGAAACCTAGGACTGGAATAGTCTATGGATCCGTTGATGATTAATATATATATATATATATAATATATATTAATCATCAATATATATATAATATATATTAATATATATATATTAACTAAAAAAACTTTTTCTTTGCAAAAAATTTACATCTACAACAATTGTTTACGAATTATTATTAGACTATGTTCAAATATATATTCGCATTCCATCTCATTAATTTTGTTTGGTAAATGAATTAAAGTACTTTTATTCAAATTTGATATTTTTTCATGTAAGCCTCATATAAGTTTTTCGCTTAATAAAACACATATATCGCAAATGATTATATTCAATTAATTAATCATTTTATATTTTAGTTGTCGGACTGGGATCGATACGCTGCTGAAGAGTACGAGTTATTGGTGGCCGAAGAGGGTGGTGAACAGCAAGACCACATGTAAGTTTCATTTTTTTATATACACAAAATCTTAGATACTTTTATTATTAAAAAATGCTGTTACATATTGAATTTTAATTTAGAGAAGTTCAGTAGTTGTTATTGATTTCGTTATTATGCTATTTTACATTGACACGTTTATTCTATTTGTTTTTAATATCGTTAATTCAGAATAGTTTTCGTTTTAAAATAATAAAATTATCATTGTGGTTAATAAGTCACGGCACATGTTTTTCAATAAGCTTTCGCATTTTTTGACGGTTCTTATCAGAAAACGAAAATCGCAAATTTAAAACATATAAAACGTTGTTTTCTTTTTTAATCTAGACTCGATACACGATGTTAATAAAACATTCTAGGGCTCGAAATTTCTATTTAATTTTAAAATAAATACTAACCATTTATTTAGTACTTAGAGGTAGTTAATAGTGATGAATTAAATGTACTTTGTCAAAAATATTAATTTGTTGCATGTAAAATGGACAATTAAATCTATTGAAATGTTAGAAGACCTTTTATACTAAAATTATTTCGACAACGTCTATAAAGTCGTTTAATCGATCAATTCGCGTCTTCTCTTTTATCTTGTATAGAACATCGTGTCTTTTTAACCTTCCTTCAATTATATGTGTGTATATATATATATATATATAATATTTATAAATTTTTCATTACATGTGCGGCTGTATATCACAAGTCTTTTAATAATCGTTGTACTAAATTAGTAGTTCTTTTCAAAATATAATATTGTATGACGGAATAGTTCGTTTCATTACTTAGTATTTTCAATGTAATAGCATGATTTATACTGGTTTAAAAGTTCCCACTAATATTCCACGGATCATTAAAAAACTGTATTAATCTAAATAAACACTCTTTTACAAACATAAAGATATTTTAACTCTACAATCTTCTTAGACTCGGTAAATAAAATCGCAATATGTAGAATTCACAACATTTAAAGACATTTTTTTACATACATTATTTATATATATATATATATATATATATATATATATATATATATATATATATATAAATTAATTAATTAATAAATTAATCCTTAAGTAATACATAACGGGTTTAAAGTTCAAAACATTCACAATATTTTATAAGTGCGTTATTGCATTGTTAAAAAAGATAATTACGTGTTTTAATATTTTTTTTATAAATTCAATACATTTTAAATATTTCTGATGCTGTAGAAGAAATATTCATGTTTTATAAACTCAAAATAAAATGAGACAGTTAACACATTGTTTGCGGGCTTTTTTCGCCAATCCATGCCGAAAAGCGGGCGATTTTTTCAAATATGGTCGCAAAATTATAAAAATAAAATGAACCAGTTGCGCTGGCAATTAATTAACATACACGCGTGGCAAATCCGTCCAAAGCAATTCGCAGCGAGTTGATATTTGAAATCATTTTTTTATAAAGTTTTAGACACACACATTAACATTATAGTAAAATTCTTAAATTGATTAACAAATTTATTAATAATTTTTGAAAAGGAGTATTACTTGGGTTTTGGTACGTATGTTATTTTACCGAATAGAATAGAGGTACCGAATCCATTAGATAAAATAATATTTTTCTGTAAATTCTTGCAAATTTTCAAATTAAAAGAAAAGATGATAAATAGCTATCTTGTAAGTCTACTCCACCCATACCATCATTGTAATTTAAAACTATATTAGGTTTTGTAATGTTTCCATTTTGGTCTGTATAATTTCTATATTTTTTCTTTTTTGTTGTAATTATTTCTGCTTTGGAATGTTTGGAAAAAAGTAAATATATATCTTTTTTGTCCTTCCATTTTACAGCTAAGATGCCATTATAAGATCTTAAAAGAACTTAAAATGTTTTTAATTTTGTCGCTGCGAGATTTTTTAGCATATTCTTTCTATTAGATCTGACTGTTCCGATAGTATTAATTTTTTGCAAATGTAATTTCCGATACAGTTTGGTGACGAATACCAGTTATCTAAAAAGAGGGTGTGAGCAAAACCAACTAAAGGTCTACATAAATCCAGTACAACATTTTCTGATGCGCTATTATCAGAATAAAATAGTTCTTTGATAAAATAGTTCTTTGATAAAATAGTTTTTTATAATAATAAAAAAAAATATTGTGTTTTGTAGTTACTTGATTATTATTCAATAAAAATATGTAAAATTAATGAAGTTCTACAAAAAAGCACTTGTATGCCTTCAAAACAGAACTGTGACAATTGCGAACTCGACTCAGATGTTATTTTAACTTAGCAAAAATCACACGACGTGCTATGTACGTCTTATCGACATTTGGTACAGATAGCATTTGACATACATAGCACGTCATTCCAGCGCAACTGGTTAAAAATAGAAAATGCATAATTTTTACTTTGCCAAATACCCGTGATTACACGTTCTCTGCACCATACTGCTAATTTGTAAAACCCGTATTTTGTCGGCTGTTGCGCTCCAGTGATAGTATGCGAAAGACGTGCTTAGTCGTTTCCCGCAAACAATGGGTTAAGAAGTGTCAACGAAGAAAATTAACAATTGAAAAAGTTTTAACAGAAATAAATTGTCACCCCAACACCACAAGATGATGTTATAAAAGTATTCAATAATTATTTATTGTTTACTTTATTTGTTTGCAAGCTGATGCGTATTTCGATGACCAAAGCGTCATAGTCAAAGCGCCGATTATTAAATTTCAGATAAATATCATTTTTTTTTAATTTATTTTTTTAATAAAATCAGATTGTATAATACATCGATCTAACAATGATGACTTGAAAATTGAAATATACATCAGCTTATAAACAAATCAAGTGAACAATTTATAATCATTGAACACTTTTATATCTTTTAGATTGTTGGAGTGATAATTCATTGGTGCTAAAATAAGTTTGCCACAGTATCAGAACAAATAGTATTGAAAACATGTTAAACAAAGATACATAGATATAAAAACATGTATCCATTCAAAAATTCAGATTTCATTATCACTCATTCTGAAAATCATTTTTCGGAATATTAATTTATAAAAAAATAATTATTTGCTTTCATTTTCTAACATTTAATTGTAAAAAAATTGCACTATATATACAATAAAATCTATCTTAAACATTAGTGGGAACTTTGATTATTTTTTTTACACACACACTTTCTCGTACTGTTATGATATGTGGGCTATTGATTTGTTTCTTGGACATCGACACGGTGATTACGATTGACTGACGTACAGGGAGGAAGAATGTGCATATGCTCGGGTAAGAGGAGTAGTTGCTGCATGGTTTCATCGTTTGCGATAGATTCCTAGCAATTAACATTAGATACTTACTCAGTTTGGCTATAAAAATACACATTAATATTAGCTAGAACTGTTACTCGTGGAAAAATAATAAGTGTTTGTTTAATTTTTTTTTTTTTAATAACAGACGATTTTTTTAATACTAATGTTTATGCATGGACGAATCGAAATAGTAATATAGATACACGTATTTTTGAAAACTGATAATTAGTACACGTGTCTGAACACACTTCTGCATGATGTTCGATAAATATTGGCACATTGAAACTGCAATAGTCATGCATTCAAAGCATTTCATAGATCTTTATGTAATAAGATATAGTTTAATCGACATCATTGCTGGCATTTTTTAACGTGAGCATATAAAAACGAACGCACTAACACATCTAATTGAACATATACTACTGATTATAGAAATCAGCTATTTGAAAGAAAGAGTTTACCGTTTTTTTCAATTTTATTCAGTGCGAGTATTTTCTAAACGAAAAATCAGCTCGTAATAAAATGCATTACCTTGATATTTTTTAATTATTTTTATTTGAAATATTTTTTTTTGTTTCTGTGAAACTTGTTTACTCTTCAATTTTGATTTATTATCTCTTATGATTTGCTTGAAAACGGAAGCCAGAGATACAAGTATAAATATGGTTTTCATTTTAATATATGTAAGGCATTTTCGGGTATAAAAATATCTT
>CP092096.1:5835000-5930000 GCA_029203775.1 Neoneuromus ignobilis | reverse complement strand
TCCATTAAATTTAAATCTAAGTCGCACTTTAATTGAAAATCATTTTCATAGCATCTTGATAGATTAGAGCTATGAAGATAACTTTTATTCGCATTAAACATACTACTTTCTGTATTTTTATTAATATTATTTACATCCTTTAATATGAATTTTTTATTGTAATCATAAACAACTGATGACAAGGTATCTTTAAAATCCTCCATTTCAATTACTTTTAACACTTTTAATATGTTATCTAAATTAACTGTGTCTTCAGATAAAATTACATATTTTATTGTGAACCAATGTAAAAGATACATTTCTAAATAAAGATCATGGAAATCTTTAAAGCAACAATTCGGTTTTGTTAAAAAATCTTCCTTGACATATGACAGAAAGAGCATGGATTGGTCATCGGTTAAATTTTCACACAAACGATACAAAGCTTTTCGTACTGGATTTACGAATAGCGAAGTATATTCATTAAACGGTAGAAATCTTCCGTTCGTTTCATTCTTGGTGAATCCTGAAATAAATTGTAAATAAAAATTTAAAAAAGGATACATGTAAAAGATAAGTATATTAATATATACCTAATTTTCTGAGAACAGAATAACATTGAGTGATGCATAGCACTTCTAAAAATAAATCTTTCCAGTGTTCATTTTTACTCTGAGCAGAAAGAACCCAGTTCTTTAAAAGACCAATATTGGATTTACTTATCTGAGCAACAGACAACCGACAAAGTGCAGTGTCAAAATCATCATACAAAAGAAATACTAACGACACCTTTAAGAAAATAAAACATAAACGATTGGAAATTATAAATACGGATATATTATATACAAACCATTTCGTTGAAATCAAATTGATCTTCTAAACCTTCGACGGTTTCGATCGTTATACAATCTGAATTTGGAAACTTATTCAAACATTTGGAATCCACATTAAAATGTATATTCATACCAGCCATTTTGCCAATATTCAGTTATATTCTTGATGATTTTCTATTATAACCGTATTATTAGTTTATTTTTAAATATGATTATATGTATATACATATTGAATAAACAGAATTTTTTAATTGTAAAAAGTCATTTCTAGTACAATCATTGGGATTTTTCCAAAAACACAAATATCATAAAATAACAAAGATCAAAGATTTTAAATTTCCTTTTAACATTAATTCATTTATATAAAATTGAAAAATAATTTCGTTTTTTTTTTAAATTTTCTTAAATTATATATATATACTAACATGCATAAGTATTCACCACATGGATAACATAAGCAATTTATTCATATAATTCAATAAAGTCGTTAAATTAAAAAAAATATATTTAATTAATAAATATAATATTCATTAGAAAAAAATACAAAAAACAATAATTAATTCTATTATATAGTAGAAATTATTCAAATAAATACATTAGGTAATATTTTTGCTAAGCAAAAGCATTCACCACTTTTAATATTATGCAGAAGAAATATCAACATTTTTTTTAAAAAAAGAGTAATATCTCGTTTGTTTCCCTTTTCTTTTTACTACTTCATTTAAACGATTTGGCATTGAAAAAATTAATTTTTTTGTTGCTTCCGATGTTATATTTGCCCACTCCTTTTGAAGTAAGGATTTAAATTGTTTCTTGGAGGTAATATGGTGCTGTCGAATTGTTCTCTCTAATAAATCCCAAAAATATTCTATGGGATTTAGATTGAGAGATTGTAGTGGTGTTTTCAGTGTATGAGGAGTATTGTAGAGAACCCAAAGCTTCACAATATGAGTAGTGAGTAGCATGCTTTAGATTGTTATCATGTTGGAAGTAATATTCATTATTCAAACACAATTTTCTAGCATTTTCTTTTAAAATATTCAAACATTAGAACTTATTAATGGTTTCATCTATAAAAACTACATTACCAACTCCAGAAACGGACATGCAACCCCACCACCACCATGTTTAACAATTTTGTGTATATTATTCTCTTGCAGTTCTGTATTTTTCTTTCTCCATACCAAAATTTGGGCATCAGAACGATAAATACAGAATTTACTTTCAACCTTGGTCCAAAACTCCTCATTACATTTATTTTTATAATTATTTGCAAATTGAAACCTTTTGGTTTGGTTCACTTTACATATAGCTGATTTTTTTTCTGCAGATGCGGTCGTTGTAACCAGCCTTTTTAAGAATTCTCCGTACTGTACAAGGATGTGGTTTTTTCCAATAATTTTTCTAACTGTCCTGCAACACAGGACGAGCTTGTTTTAGGCTCTTTCTTAATAATAATAATTATATTATCTTGTTCATGTACTATAAGTATGGATGGCCGACCAGTTCTTTGGAAATTTTCTAAGCTTCCGGTATCATTAAAGCGTTTTATTATATCACGGACAATAGTACGACTCTTGGACAATATTTCCAAAATCTCCTTACGTGATTTATTTTTTTTTGGTGCGAATTTATAGTTATTTCTCTCTTGGATATACAAGATTCTTTTTGTTTGCGTCCGATTTTTGAAATATCTTCGTAAAACTCATTAAATGATGAAAACTGTCAACGTAAACTGAGTGGGGAATCCTCAGAAAATATAATTATTTAGTTATACTATAATGCTGTCACATTTATTTAACAAAAACTTTGATATCGTATGCCATTATCAATAAGTGGTGAATACTTTTGCTCAGCAAAAATATAACCTACTGTATTTATTTTAACAATTTCTACTATATAATAGATGTAATTACTGTTTTTTGTATTTTTTTTCTAATGAATATTATATTTATTATTAATTAAATAATTTTTTTTTAATTTAATGACTTTATTGAATTATATCAATAAATTGTTTATGTTATCCATACGGTGAATATTTATGCACGTCAGTGTATTTATAAAAAGAAGATTCGAATAAGAAGACAATAAGGGATTAGTTTTAGAGTCATCCAAATGTGTTTTATTAAAATGTTTTATTAAGATACCTAGATTTGTGTTTTATTAAAAAGAAACTATACACATGTTCCCCTATACACGATTCTTTTTAATGAAACATAAAATTAGGCCTTACAGTTGGATGATGCTATATTTAATTGTGCCGCAAAACAATAACATGTTAAAGATTACTGTTATATATACTTTTTTTGAACAAAATCAATTGAGGGTCACTGCTTTTGCACCAAATAAAATATAAATTATTATCTTATTATCACAATTTATCTGATTTAAATACAAAGAACGTGCTGAAACTATGAATTTCAAATCAAAATTTATGAAATTATTTCTATAAATTGATTTGAATGAATATTATTTTTAATGTTCTTTATAATAAAATCATTACAGAATGCACATCATTTAATATAGTAAACATTAATTATTTTCACTTCGAAATGTTCAATTACGTTTAAGATAGATATTTTTTCGCGATTTGCCAAAAAAAAAACTAGCAGCTATTTATAAGAACATCATATCATTACGATTTTTGTAATCACTGCACTTTGTAAAACAGGATATTTGCAAATATAGCATAATTTATACGTATACAGATTACGATTGACGTGTGCCAATCAGCTGTACTTATTGAGTTTGCATCAAATACATATGCTCGATTAAAATGTGGCACAAAACCAACACTTGCAGATTCTATATATTTTTTTATTTACTTTTTTGATATAAAACTAATAGTTTAATAAATAGCTTATATTTCAAATTTGATCTTCAACATGCACAAAGGAAGTTTATTTTTTGTTTACGGAGCTGGTATTTTTATCTGTTATTTTTATTTCGGTATACTACAAGAAAAAATAACGAGGGGTAAATACGTGTTAAAAAAAATCGAAGACGATGGAACACCAAACGAAGTAGTTGAGAAATTCACATACATGTTAGCGTTATGTGCGGTGCAATGCACTGTAAATTTTATATTTGCGAAAGGAATGTTATACTTTTGGCCGCAGCAAGATGATAAAACGAAAAGATTTTACTACGCTAGCTCGGCTCTGACGTATTTACTCGCGATGGTCTGTTCGAATATGGCTTTACAGTGGGTACCTTACCCTACTCAGGTAAACTTCGACCGGATATCGACGGTTTAAGATAGTTCGTACGTATAATTTTGTTTTAAAGGTCGTAGGTAAAGCGGCTAAACCGATTCCGGTCATGATACTCGGTGTTTTATTAGGAAATAAGTCGTATCCTACGAAGAAATATTTATTCGTATTCCTTATCGTGATAGGAATCGTATTATTTATGTTTAAAGATAACGTGAACTCTACGTCGGATTCCGAATTCGGAGTAGGTGAACTGTTACTGTTATTGTCGCTCACGATGGACGGCCTGACGGGTGCCGTACAGGTACGTCGTACCGTTCGCCGACCGTCGGGCGTGTTTAAAACCGACTCCTTACAGGAACGTATGCGAGCCGAAAGTCCGCCGAGCGCGCAGCACATGATGCGCGGTATGAATCTATGGTCGTGCGGTTATTTATTCACGGCGCTTCTGTTGTCGGGCGAAGGTATCAGGTTCGTGTATTTTGCCGCTCGACATTCTTATGTACTTAGCCAGATCGCGATGTTAGCGTTGGCCGGTGCCGTAGGACAACTTTTCATCCTCCTCATGGTAAATACTACGTGACAGCGTCCCGTCCACGAATCCATTCGTGTATGTTTTTAGGTGGCGGAATTCGGTCCGCTTCCGTGTTCGATCGTGACGACGACGAGAAAGTTCTTCACCGTCTTAGGATCCGTGTTATTGTTCGGTAATACGCTGATCTCTCGACAATGGATCGGTGCAATACTTGTTTTTACAGGTTTATTTTTAGATGCGTTATTAGGTAAACAACAATCTAAAAAAAAATGAATTTAATAAATAATTTTTGTAATGTACAACTTTTTTATTTAAATCCTCTTAATCTATATTTGAGTTTAAAATATATTTTTTTAATGAATTTATTATTTTATCGATAGTTATTAAGGAAATTTATTTACATGTTTTATAACATATATAGATATAAATAAATTATGTTATTTATTCAGTAATTGTATTAAAATTTACATTTTTTATACTTTACAATATTTATTACTTTAATAATGATTTAGAAAAGGAAAAGAGTGAAATATATCTATGGAAATAAATTGTAATTGGTATTAATAATCATTTTGTTTGGATATATTTTCTGTTTGTTTTGTTCAATAGCATTTTTTTCATTTAAAAATATTTAATAAAGTTTGCAATATGTAATTTAATATTTTCTATTAGCTTTTTAATCAACTTTGAAAGATGCATCTTAAAAGCAATCCGTTGATTGGTTCGCCTGCTGTGCAAAATTGTACATAGGAAGTAATGTCCAACTACCTGTAATATGAAGAGGGATAGAAATAGTCTTAACTAAATTCGTCAGCGAAGTGTCAATTTGGATTTTAGACGAATTTGCTGAAAATAAATATGTTATATATTGTGAGATATCATTTAGACGACAAATAATGCTAGCCAGAGATGTTTTTATGAAGTAAATATAAACGTTTCATTATTTATGTTACTGGTAATGAGTAATATAATCATGGAAAACATTTTGTTATTGTTAGTCATCTAAAATATTTTTTTTACGACAAGGAAATGTGTAGTGTATTCAAGTTTCATTATGATGTGGGTCAATTTAATTAAATAACATTTTCAACACTTGAATTTCATTACTGGCGGTAGTGATTTATCAAACAAATAAATAAATGTAAGATTAATGACGTCATGTTTTTATCGATAATAATTTGTGAACACAATGTAATCTAGGTAAGGAGTAGTAATTTGCTAAAAAAATGTAATTTTTCATTATATTTTATATTGCTTCTTGTAATTTTATAGTTTATATTTCTTACAAATACACACAACGCACGTGTATGAATGTGTGTGTGTGTGTGTGCTCATGTATATATGCATGTATGTGTATTGTGTAATTTTGCAAAAATATGTGATGGATGTAAATATAGTATTTTAAAATTTATTTCAGTGTTCCAAAAACATGTCAGCAGACGTTCATACAGGTTTGTTGGTGCCTTCACCATCACCAAATGTCACTTTACCCCCAAATTTAATTGGTCCACATGATTATTCACCTCCAGCAATTTCTGTAAACTGTGAATATATTAATTATCATTATGATATTCCGACAGCTGTAATTTTTAGTATGTTCATCATATTCGGAATAATATATATTTTATGCGGTACGTATTTCATACCTAACTTATTTATAGTGACGTTTATTGAAGACCTATGCGTTTCATAAAATATGTTCAATGTGATTTTTTAGGCTACCGTTGTTTCAAGCTCATCATGTTTCTCACTGGATTCATTTGTGGTTCGCTTATAGTGTATGTAATATGTCTTCAAGAAAATTTGTTACCGGCATATGGCAATGCAGGTAATTTTAAAATGCACCAGTCGACTGTAGAGTAATACTTTTTTAACTAAAAAAATATTTTGTAGGTGTAGCGTTATTGGCAGGAACTTTATTTGGTTTAATCACGATGTTGATTCAATATGTGGGACTGTTTATTCTCGGACTTCACACTGGTATTTTAACCGGTTTGGCTGGTCTAGCTGTTGCTGATCATGTGATTACAGTACCACCGGCATCGTTTTGGCCAAGTGTAGGGGTTTTATTATTATGTGGACTTACTTTTGCAATTTTTAATCTACATTGGAGAAAAGGTACTAATGTTGTTCATCGTTCAATATTACCGATGTATTATTTAGGAAGTTTGAATTAAACATTCAATTATTTACTTGTTTGAATTATTCGCTATAAATTTATATATGATAATTGAAATTTTTTTTATACAGGTCTAACGATTCTCGGTACTTGTATATATGGTGGAGCTCTACTGAGTGTATCTATTGATTACTTCTTAGAAAAGTTAGCACTTCTAGTGTGGTTATGTAATCATTCGTTTTTTCGTCCTCCGGAACCAGCACCGTGCTGGTTTTCATGGATTGTTCTTTCGATTTGGCCTTCTGCTGTTTTGATCGGATTGTTTATTCAAAGTATTCTTACGGGACGTGGAATTCATCATACGCAGAGTAAGACGATCTCTTTTTTTATAGACGTTCGGTTCTCTATTTATGATTCGTTATCGACTTCAGGATTAGGATCACGTAAAAAAACTCGCCAGAGTGTCCAACGTGGACGGACTCCTGCGGAACGTGCCGAATTAAGGCAAAAGAAATATCGTTATTTGTATCAGGTTCGAACGGCTCATGGTGATGTGATCAGTCAGGTATGATAATAATAGTGACGTAGGTGCATCGAATATATTTTTATATTCGATTGATTTTTTTTTTAGAGCTATGTCAAATCGATACAAAAAAAATGTGAAGGTGCCGGAGCTCCTGGCGAATGTAGTACATTGCAGTCGGATGCAACGCACCTGACTATCCTGCCAGATGCACAGTTGGCTGCCCTTACTGAAAGTGAGGATGACAGTCAGACAGAAGTACATCGATGAAAATATCATACATATATCGTGACAATAGATTTAAATCAGTAGATTTATTTTTGCATTGTATGCCTTTTATCAATGATCGGTATATGGTTATATATTTATTTTTTATATATATGGAAATATTTCGAGCACCCAAAAACAATTTTCCATCTTCGAATATGTGTCATATGATAAAATTTATTTTAATAACATTTATAGTGTTAGAAATGATTGTCACATATTAAGTAAGTGATTTATTGCTCATTTGACATATTTTGTAGATCTAGAAAAATGTTTAGAAACAGAAAAATTAGAGTACATTATAGTTTTTTATAGATAATTGAATATTTGATAAATTTTCAAAAAAAATTTCATGATATTTTTTTGTAACATCTATTATGAAATTTAATTAAAAGTTATTAACACATGTGAAATTTAAAACTTACTATAAGATATATTCACATATAATGCTACAAAAAAACTAATTCAATCGACAATATAAAAATACATTTCACATATGTTTTGTCTCAATGAAAAGAACACCATCGATATACGATGTCAATATAACACATGACCATATTTAGTGAAGTAGTTAAATTGTTTCTGGTAGATTAGAAACAGATTTTAATACGAGCGAACAAATTGTAAATATTGTTTTGAAACAGAATATTATTCGAGTGCTCAAATAAAACAAGTATTTCGTTATAACATAAAAGTTAGGCAGAGATATTTTAATTGTGCTATTTGAAAAAAAAATACAAATTGTCACTGCCAAATTTTTACTTGCCAAATATTTATTTGCTCCAATATCTGACAAATATTTACACAGACATAATTGAATGCAATTTGTAAAGATAATAATTATTTTATGTTTATACATATACATATATATATATATATATATATATATATATATATATATATATATATATATATATAAATATAAATATTTGAAGAAATTAAGATATTTTTTTTATATGAAAAACATACATAAAGGATATTGAAATATTATTTATATAGTAATGTCTTCATGTTATAAAATATAAACATATAGATTTTTAATTAATAAGTAAATAATATTTCTAAACTTTCATTTACTTTATTAAGATTTCTAAATAATTTTCAACATGCACATATTACATATACATGTCAGTTTGTATATATGTATTCATGAATATGTGTGTATTTAAATGAAAAATTAAGTGATATTTTGTTAAATATATATGTGTATGTATGTATATATATATATATATATATATATATATATATATATATATATATATATATATATGTATGTATATATAAATATATATTAAAATACAAAATGACATTAACATTTTTAATTATTCGACAAAATATTTTATTGTTAGTATTATTAATTAATGCCAAAGATTGTTTAACAACCTACAATATTATGACTGATTTTTAGTGAAACTTAAATAAAAATGCAATTTGTTTATTGATTGTCAAACACAATATTGTAACTGTTTTTAAAAATGTATGTTTATTCAAACTAATATTAGTATCCTGAATTTTTGTGTATGTGTATGCATATATGTGCATATATATATATATACGTATATGTGTATACACGCACACTATATATATATATATATATATATATATATATATATATATATATATATATATATATATATATATATATATATATATATATATATGCGCATACATATATTGTATACATATATTCATACACAAACTTGCACAGACCTAAAAATCATACATTATCTTGTATGTTATTGTTGATCATTTAGATCTGTGTTCTTTCCTAAATCTATGTTCCTTAGGTTATGGTGTTTTTCACATTGATTTTTCCTTTATTGTGAATGTGAGATACTTGGCTGTAATTCTTGAAAGATATAGTTTTTAATTAGATAAATGGTATATTGGACAATATATTTTATATTGTGGATATTTTTATTATTTGTATATATTTTAAGCAAGATAAAATTGATTTTAATTTAATATTATAAAAAATAATAAAATGTAATAGTATTGTAATGAATTTAAAAATCAATCCAAACCATACACAATAAAAGAATTTGTAGTAAGTTCTTTTACTGATGGTTGATTTGTGATATATTAAACTGTCGAGATTTATAATTAGTTATCATGGTTTGAAAAACCTTAGGGGCACAAAGGTTGTGTAATATATATATATATATATATATATATATATATATATATATATATATGTATATATATATATATATATATATATATATATATATATATATATATATATATATATATATATATATATATATATATATATATATATATATATATATATATATATATATATATATATATATGTATATATATATATAAGTATGTATATATATATATAAGTATGTATATATATATATATATTTATATATGGTGTATGTTTGTATAAAAAGTTGCAATGAAATTGCTGTTGACAAGTGTATTTTCAATAAGAAAATTATTTCAAAAATAAATGAGTTTTTATTCTGTATGAAATTGTCTTTTTCTCATTTTCTGTTGTTCAAATAAAACAAATACATAATAAAATTATGTTACAATATTTGTTTTCAGATATAATTTGAAAATTCAAATAAATAATATTACAATTTTTATATAAATTGAAGTAATCGTTTTCTACATGGTTTAAAATTTGTTAATAAGTAATCTGACAACTAAGTGGGTTTGAAATAATGTTGTATTTAACCTCAGCAACTAAAATATACGTCCTTAATATATTAAAATAATCGATACAATACAATTGATTAGTTTTATATAATGTTAAAAATTTAATACAAACTACGTTATCATTTAACAATATCTTTATAATGAAATCATAGTTATGTGTTTGTGTTTTAAGGTTATTGGAACATTATTTGATTTTTTAGAAAAATGGAAATTGAAATGTCTTTTCCAAACGATGTAGATAAGATTTGTCGTTGTTGTATGTCTGTTTCAAATAATATGTATTCGCTTTTTTCAAAAGTCGATGCTTTGGGACATAATGAGTACATTTCTGATATGCTAATGGCTTGTGCAACCGTTCAAGTAAATAATTATGTTGTTTAATTACATCCAAATAATTATTTTTTATGGAATTTTAAAAGTATTTATTATTTTAGATTAATATAAATGATGGATTACCAGGACTAATATGTACTCACTGCATTCAACAACTAAGTATTGCATATACTTTCAAACAGCAATGTGAAAAGACTGAGTCGAATTTACGTGAAATTTTAAAAGTATCATCTGAAATAAATATTTCAAATTCAGCCAATGAGCCACAGTGCATTTTACAGTTAATTTTAAAATCAAATGATGAAGTTCAATTAAATGATAGTATTTCAAATTTAGTATGTGAAATTAAAGATGAAAACAAAGAAACTTTAATTCTTCTTCATAACTTTAAAGATCCTTCTAATGATTTTGAATTACAATCGAATATAAAGAATGAGTTAATACACATTTGTGGACTTTGTGATGAATCTTTTAAAACACCTGATGATTTAAAAATTCATATTGAAACACATGTTTGTGAAGTAAATTTTAATGCAAACAAATTTAAAACATCATCTAATAACAAATATGCCGATAGCAGAGAAAATTGCTTATTATCAACTAAGTTTAACAAAAAAAATAAGCGTATGTTTCAATGTAAAATTTGTGATAAGTCGTTTACTCGAGCTTTCGCATTAAAAAAACATTTGAAATTACATGAAATAAGTAATGGAGACATTAATGAAAGTCATGAATCCAATCATAAACTAAAAAAGGATAATAGTGTATTTGAAGAAAAAGTTAAAAAAGAAACTGATAATTTGTCAGAAATATGTGGAGAGAAAATGTTTAATTGTACATATTGTAATTATTTTTGTATTGAAAAAGTTGAATTTAATGATCATATGAAAATTCACGAAAGTGCTGAGATCTATATGAAACAAGAAAGTAATATTGAAAGTATACATGTTCTAGATGCGAATTCTGAACAAGAAATAAAAAAGCAAAATTTAATATGTGAATTATGTGATAAAATTTTTCCCAATGCACAAAACGTATGTTTACATTTAAGAAAACATAAAAGAATATTAACATTTAGTTGCTCGTTGTGTGATAAAAGTTTTAAAAATTCCCATAATTTAAATAAACATACTTTAGCACATTCTAATAACAGCATGAAAGCACATAACTCCGTAAAAACAAATGAAGCTAAAGCACAGATGAAAGAAAATTTAATCAGTTGTGATATTTGTGATCAAAATTTTAATACTCAACATCAATTAATAATACATTTTCAAAAACATATATCAGCTTCAGTAATGCTTTTAAATCATGAATTAAAAATTAGTCCCACTGAAAATAGTAGTGTTCCATGTTATATCTGCACCCAAATTTTTTCTACAGTAGCAGAATTTAATAATCATAAGCATGAACATAATGTCGATATTAATTATATCTGTAAATTTTGTAATAAATTATTTGAAAATGAAGTCAGTCTAACAGAACATTTAGAAAGTCATACTGATCAATTAATTACTTGCAATATATGTTTATCAGAGTTTAATTGCTGTGCTGATCTCAATACTCATTTAAACGTACATGCTAATTCTTCAGATAAAGTTTCCTATAGATGTATAATTTGTGACGAAATTTTTAAAAGCAGATCTCTTTTATTATCACATATTATAATCCATTTCAGCGAATCATATAAATGTTCTCGATGTCATTTGACTTTTAAAGATTTAGAATCCTTAAACATACATGAAAAACGTCATTCGGATCCAAAATTTTTATGCTCGTCATGCGGTTATCAATTTCAAACAAAGTCTAGATTGATGAATCACATATTACGGCATAATAACGAAAAGCCTTACATCTGTTCGATATGTAATAAAGGCTATAGTTCAAAAGCAGTACTTAAAATTCACGAAAGAATCCATACAAACTATAAACCGTACGTTTGTTCTTATTGCGGATACAGTTGTTGCCAGTCTGGGGATTTACAAATGCACGTTCGTACTCATACGGGTGAAAAACCTTACACGTGCCCGTATCCTAACTGTGATAGGCGGTTCACTACGTCTAGTCATCGTAAAGAGCATATACGAAGACACACCGGCGAAAGAAATCATAAATGTACCGTATGTTCGAAAGCATTCAGTGAATCGAAAACTTTAAAAACCCACATGTTGACGCATTCGGGTCTAAGGCCTTTCACTTGTGAAATCTGTGGGAAAACATTCAGACGCAAACATCATAGAGTGATCCATATGAAACAACATGCTTGAATCTTGTTTTTTAATTATTCAAAATCTTTTTGAACCAAATTAAAGACTGATTTTTGTGTGTATGATTTTGTATTATAGTTTAAGTTTATTTTCCAAAAATCACTGCCACTGAGTTCTAATCAAGTGACAGTATGTCATTTAAAGTAGTACCTATTTTAAATTAGAAAGATGTTATTTGATAATTAAATTGATATAAAATAATTATTTGCATTTTACAAAAATACCTTAATTTATTTATATTAAGTGAATTATTTATTATATTTAGTTAGTGAACGTTTAAAAAAGAGTATTTTTAAACCAAAATTTAATTTTTGTTAATAATGCATTAATAAAATGAATAAATTCTACATTTAAATCTTTAAGAAATATTCTTTCATTTATACACTGTACTGTTTATTATTTACATAAATAAACGTTTTAAGTTATTATTTTTATTGTTTATATAGAATAAAAAAATTTAGAAATTGATAACACACACACACACAAACGTTTTAAAAAAAATCATCAGAAAGAATTAGAAGAGAATAACATTGGATGAGTCAATGGAAAATTTTGGGATAAACTTTCATTCATTAGTGAATTGGAGAAGGTTGATGATTAAATACACTTTATTATTTATTTATTCATATATATGTATATATATATATATATATATATATATATATATATATATATATATATATATATATATATATATATATATATATATATATATATATATATATATATATATATATATATATATATATATATTTATTTATTTATTTATATGTATATATATATATATATGTATATATGTATAATTAATATTTCGTGTTGAAATCTGAAATATTTAAATATCTCCATATTCTACGTCTAAAATTAGAAAAAAAAGTGTGACTAAATTGGGGCTAAAAAAGAATTACTACAATATTTTCGGCAGGATAACGATCACAAACACACAACTCATATTGTTAAAACTTGGCTGTTGAATAATACCCCACATATATTGATTAAGCCACTCTAAAGTTCGGATATTAACCCATTGAGAATCTTTGAGCTGAAATTGATGAAAGACTGAAAAGTAGAAGTGACTAGTAAAGAAATATGAAAAATATATTTTTTTTTAAATTTGGAAAGAACTGAATGCCAATGTGACATCAAATGTAGTTAGAAACATGGAAATACGTTTACAAGCCGTTATTAAGGCAAAAAGAACACCAACTAACTATTAATCTAAGAATTTTTATAAAAAGATATTAAAATATTAAAGAGCACGAATAAATTATTGGACTCCAATTTACGTGTCTTTAAAGTAAAAAATATATATTTTAAACATCAGTTGCTCGATTTAATTAAAATTTTGTAATTTTATTGTAAATACGTTTATAGACAAAAAGAAATTTCATTAGTAATATTTTAAACATATTTATTTTAAAGAGAAATATTTGTTGCAAAGGGTATGAATAGTTTATTTGGTATATATATATATATATATATATATATATATATATATATATATATATATATATATATATTATATGTGCAAGAATATTGTGTGTATTAATATGTATTAATTTAATTAATTAATTAAATTATTATTTTTAATTTAGTTTCCTTACTTTTTTACCATACTTATCAAACGACCCTTGTATAATAATATAAAATTAAATACTAAAATATAATTACGGAGTATACAAGTAATTTGTGTTTAAAAATTTAAACATTTAAATTTCTTATTCCATATTGGTAATTCTTGTTTTGAATTTAATACAAGTAATGCTATTTGGATTGGTATAGTGAAATTTGATTTTATTTAAATTTTAACGTGCACAAAGGCGCGCATGTTTCAGTTATAAGACAGTATATGTCAATACTAGTTGTTTCTTTTATAATTTATCATTTAATCTATAATACTTAAGTTGTTCTTTTAAAATTAGTATGGATATTAGTTTAAAGTTCGTTATTCCTAATGATGTATCCGATAAGAACGCCTGTAGTAAAGATATGCTGGAATGTTTTGAGGTAAAGTTGTCAAAGTATTTATCTCTTTTATGAAGTTGATTAATTATTTTAATTTATTTCTCCACTTTTATAGTTGTGTCAAAAGTGCGATCTGGATTCTGCTTGGATAAAAGAAGTACAGTGTAGTGAATTCACATGGGAAAAACACAACGTAGTTATATTTCAGTCATTTGAGGGTGCTACTTTCAAAAAGTTATCTGAAGACAAATGTGTGTAAGTGTTTTCTCAGAAACTATTCCGTTCAATTAATTGAATTATTTAGCAGGGTTTTAGGGCCTCGGTGCCTTTTGGCATGCATTAAACAAAATTGTTCGATTCCAAATAGAATATCGCCGATTTTTATGTATGCGTTGGCGAACACGACGATAACTTGTACTAATTTAACAGCTGACCGAAAGGTAAAAAACAGTTAAAAAAATAATGCTTTGTGTTTTATCGATCTGATTTTCTATTATTAGAAACAAATCAAAGAGAAAGTCGAGTATATGGGCGCTATATATACACCGACATTTACTTTTCAAACGACACATCTAATTACAGACAGTGTAAAAACTAGTAAATATGTGACAGCTTGTGAGAAAAAAATTCCAGTTATGTTGGATACTTGGGTCGACGCTGTTTGGCAAATAAATCTAACAGATTTTGTCCCTGGAGATTCGAAACAATTCGATAAGTTCCGCTGTCCGGTATTTCACAATCTCGTCATCACGTCGACGGGATTCTTGAAGGAACGAAATGAGATTATCGATTTGGTCAATAACAACGGAGGCGTTTATTCTGGAAAATTTACTTCTAATTCCATTTCGCTACTGATATATCGGTAAGTTTTTCGATTACGTAAATTGTATGTTTCTTATATTATAAACAGTACCCGTGTACTATTATTATTATAGTGACACACAAACTGCTAAATTCAAAGCAGCAATAAAGAGTAATATCAGCTGTGTTACCATCGATTGGTTAAAAGATAGTGTTCGATGTGGCTATGCACTTCCAATTGACAAATATGAATATAAAAAAAATCTATCATCTACATTAATTAATCCAACAGACAGCAGTGAGTGCTAGAGTACTATACATTACTTTAATTTTCATTTAAATATATATAAATAGTGAAATTTTATGTAGTTAATAAATTAGCTTGTTCATACTAGTATTTATGCATACAGTATTCATTGTATATTACCACTCGTCTCACACCCTCTTCCCCGAAAACTCATTTATTAGGTGGGGTTTCTCGTGTTGACACCGCTGCAGACGTTTAGCATAGATTTTTAAGTGATGAACGGTGTGCACGCACTAAGACATTAAAATATGATAAAAATTGTGATGAGGTCGGAAATATTTTTGTGTATATTATTATTCTTTTAATTTTTAGCCATAGAGCTGTTAAAGTCGAATTGTTATTAAAGTAATATTTGTTATATTTATTGTATTTGAAATAAGGTTGAAGTAAAATTAGTTTATTTAAGTTGTTCATTGTTTGAAATAATTTTAAAGTGAAATTTCATTGTTTAAGTTGTGTTTTATTATTTGAAAATGAAATAAAACTCAAAGAGAAATTAAATTTTTTGTGAAGAATGATCTTATTACTGCTGAAATAAGGAACACACATTAGCTCTTATTTATGAGTTTCAAAAATATCTATGTTTGTATAATCCAGTAAATACAGTCCTTTATTCTTCTTTTTATTCAAGGAGAAAAGATTAAATAAAATTATTTTGACCATAAAACTTTAACTATTCTCAAAAACGATTATTTATAGATCAGAAAGAGATTTTAAATATTTCAGTTTTTCCCTGGAATACGTGTTTTGTGTCAAAATTAATTATAATTCATCGATTTGAAAAACTACCAAGTTGTCGCCTCAAACGTTCAATTCTAAATGAAATATTTTACTAATACAAAGACAATCGAATCTATGTTCTCAATACTAGTATGAACGCGTTGTATTCTTGACATGTACTTTTGACGTATCAGTACGACTAGTGTAAACAGGCCCAAAGTCTGTAATTGGACTATGCATTTAATTAATTATAATTGTGTAGTTTATTTATTATTTATTTTACAATTTTTAGATAATCATTTAGATTTTTCTTTAATGAGTAGTAAAATTATAAGTGAATCAGATGTTTCTATGAAAAGTGTCTCTGAAACATGTTTAAATTGGACAAATAGGTCAAATGTTTCACAACAACGAACTCATATGAAAGGTAAAGTGCCATATCTCATATGTGTTTATTTATTTTGATAATAGATATTTACAAATTGCTATATTGAATACAGAAATTCAAGAAACATCATCTGATTACAAAAGTATTAATTTGAAACAAGTTAAGGAAGCAGGTCTTTTTTTAGATGGATGTAGTGTGAGTATAGTAATTGAATTGAAAATTTATTGATAATTTCCTATTGAATATTTTATTTTAAATTATTTTTTGTTAGGTATATTTATCTGGTTTCAATAGTCACTTACGTGATAAACTATGCAAAGTGTTAAATAGTGGCGGAGCAACACGATATGATGTTATTTCTGATAGAGTTACACATGTGGTAGTAGGAAATGAGAAGTCTGATGATGTGGACCAATTTGAGGCTCAGGGTTTGAAGTTAGTTTAATATATATTATATTATGTTATATGAATTGATGAATATGAATTAATTGAAAATACATTAAATTTTAATTTAATTTTTTCAGTCCAATATTTGTATCAGTTGATTGGTTAATAGAAAGTATCAGGTTAAAACGAATTGCTCCAGAGTCTGAATTCAAAATTTCTCATAATAAACTTGAAACTTTTACTACAGATTTGCTCAGCTCACCTTTAAGTAAAAAGGCATGTATTTAAAAGAATCGGATTTTTAAAATGAAAAAAAGGAAGTGTTTGTATGTGTTCAAGATATTTAATTTATATTTTTAACAGTTAATATTTTTGATAGGGAGTACAGATGTTACGTGGAGAAACTAAAGTTCAAGAAACAAGATCAAACGTAGATGATAGTACAATGAAAATGGACATAATGCAACAATATTTAACACCAACTGAAGGTATTTAATTAAAATATAATTTATTTCCTTTTCTTTTCATTTCATTAATATATATATATATATATATATATATATATATATATATATATATATATATATATATATATATATAAATGTTTGTCAATAGGTAATACAGGAGATACTCTAAATAAATTTCTTGTTGGAGGACATTTTCAAACTAAATCTTCTATGATGGAATTGAGTACCAATAGTCAAAAAAACAATGAGACAATAAAACTTGATGGTAAGAAAAATGTCTTAAGTAAATATTTTAGTTTCAAATTTAGTTAATATGTTTTGTGTATATATTAAAAAAAAAATTTTTATTTACTTTAGAAAATGAAAAACGAATAGAAAAATCAAATACTAATGAAAAAGATAACGTTGAAAATTTTGTTGGTAAATTATTTTATATTAATTCATTATATATGATTTATAAATTATTGAAAGATTATTTTATTTAAAGATGAAAATTCCAAGACTAGTATAGAAGAGATATCATGTTGTAATCTTTTCTCTGGTTTATCATTCTATTTATGGAATTGGGAAGACATTGAAGGAAAGGCACAACTTGTTGAAATGATTGAAAATCAAGATGGAAAAGTTATTTCTGATAAAGATTCTTGTGATTTTATCATTGCTGTGCATACAATTCCAATTGATGAATTTGATATTAAGTTTATTAATGAATTGTGGCTTGTAAGTATAAATTATTATTAGTATTTAAAAAAATATATAAAAAAACATATTTTGATTGTAGGAAGAATGTATTTATGTAGGTGAAAGAGTACCTATAAAATATTATCATAGGCCTATAAAAATTAAATCGGATGTGAAACCTTTAGCAGGATTAGTAATTTCGGTTAGTAGATTTATTACATACGAGAGGATATTTCTTCAATGGTTAATTAAACATTTAGGAGCAATGTGAGTGTGTACATATATGTGTAAAAATATTTTTAATAATTTGAAGTATCTAATGTTTTTTTTTTTTTTTCAAGTTCGCAAGATGAACTAGTACGTAAGAATATTGCATTAAAAAATGTTTTTCCGTCCACACATTTAGTTTGTTTAGAACCCAGTGGTTCTAAATATGATGCAGCCAAGAAATGGCTTATACCTATTGTTACATCTGACTGGATTGTTGCTTGTGAAGAAAAACAAGCACATGTACCAGAAAATAAGTATACACTTGAACAATTTATTAAAAATACAAATATTAGTGTTTCTGAGGAAGTTGCAAATCCTGTTGAAAATTTGGAAATCGGTAAATATATTTGTCAACTGGAGTGAGTTAGGTGTTGCATCAATGATCATTTTATTTATAGAAAAAGCCGAGTCCAAAGAAAAAACGAAATTAGAATTTGAGAATAATATTTCAACACCTTTGAAATTATCCCAAAAAACTCTCAATGATAGAGAAGAAAAGACTGCTTCTTTTAAAAATATTACAACGAAGGGTAATTACATAATTTTTAGACATCATACAAATATCATTAATTTTCTTTTTTTTCCAGATACATTATTAAAAATTGAAAATCCTCTACTAACACCAAAAAATAAAACTGACCACAGAAATTCTCTTCAAGGTTCACAAATGACACCTGTTACTAAGTTTTTAGAAGGCTTAGGTGTGGTTACTAACTCTAGAAATACACCAAATCAGTCTCCATTACCACATACACCTTCTCATATCGATACTCCTGAAACACCACTCGGGAGAGTTTTTGGAAACCCTAATCCTTCACCGGCTACACGAAAATTCTGGGCACGAAAAATAAATTCTTTAGTTCCATACCCGCATCATAATTATACAGCACCTCCCCAACCATCAGTCACAGTAATTATCATGTTTCACATCCAAAAAATGATATTAAATTAATTAATGATTACATTATTTCAGCCTTTGTCAGAGATCAAAGCTAGATATTGGAGACGAGTATTACCACCTGAGTGTTTCAAAGATGAGGAAAGTAATAAAAATAGTACAGATTCCACAAAAAATGCGGTATTTATTCTATATGTTTATAAAATAAAAAGAAAAAAAATGTAAATACAATATTTATGTATAGGCTACATCATCCAGTACTGTTGTAAATAATCAGCTGCAAGAATTAAACAATATGTTGACAAAGGGAGGGGAAGAAAAGTCTTGTAGACGGTCTCTTGTTAGAACTGAAATGGCTTTAACAAATCAGTTCTCTGAAGAAATTGAAATACATAATGGTAGTGATATTTATATTTTTTTGTGTACTGATTTTATTTATTTATTAACATAATTTTATAGGAAATAATATACTATCACAGACTGAAACTATTGGTTGGGAAGAGCCACTCGAGAATGAAGCTATCATGGAAGTTGATATTCAAGAACAGATAGTTCATAAGTTTATGCTTTCACAAATCAGTATAGATGTAAGTATAAGCATTTATACCTGTTTCTATGAAAAATATTCTTCTATTTGTTACAGGATCGTAATAATTTAATTGAAAAAATACTATCACTAGGTGGATTAATCAGTGATATTCCAAATTTCTTTGATGACACAGCAACACATTTACTGTGTAGTGTTCCTTCAAGAAATGAGAAATTACTTTCAAGTATAGCTTCAGGAAGATGGATTTTACATGTATCTTTTGTAGACCACTGTATTGAATCTGGAAAATTCGTGAATGTTAGTAAATATGTTCTTTATACATTAAATCAGTGTGTTTATTATTGTTTTGAATATTAACCAGGAAGAAATGTTTGAATTTGGTAATCCTTCTGCACTGTCAGCTGTAAAAAAAATTTCTGAAGGAAATAACGCATTACTTATCACTGCCGCCTACCGTTGGAGGAAGCAGATCACAGAGACAGGAAAAAGAGCTTACCACGGTATGAGAGCAATCGTTCTCGTCAGTGCAAATCGTAAAGATCCGATAATAAGATTGATCGAAGCGGGCGGCGGTACCGTTATCGATCCGACGTAAGTAGTAATCTTATTTTTTTTATCGTATCGTGTGGAAATGCCTTATTTTATTGCAGCGCACCGTACGTAGATACGTTAGACGCAACCCACTGTTTCATCGATGTGAAACGACTTTCTGAATTTCCACATGCAGAAGAAATCGCTAAAAAAGGTGTTCCTTGTCTTCCGCACTTATATTTAAGCAATTATTTACTTTTAGATCCTCAGCCAAATCCTTGGAAATGTATATTGGAACAATTTCAACATATTTATGAGAATTTTTAATATTTTTTCTCCTTAATTATTTTTTATTAATCATATTTATTTTATTAAGAAAATTATAGTTTATGTAAATAAATATAAATGTCCACAAATGAAATAAATTTGAATTTATTTTATAAAATATTAATTTCTAATGAAAAAGGAAAAAACAAATCAATTCTGTAATAAAATATATATTTTATCAAAACCATAAGCGACCATCAAAAACTAATTAGAATATAAAAATATGTCAAGTACTTATGTATGCTCATATAAAAATAAGTAACTTTATCACAATATTTTATGAACAATATATATTTTGGAAAGAACAGTACGTATTTTAATGATCATTTGGGAGTTCTCTTAATCTTGAACATTATTAAAGTAATTGTATCAAAAATATTTTCCATAAATATTGATATACAATACAAGTGACAGCAACAACAATTGTATACTACAGTATTATACAGGTAACTGTTCATTTTTTTTATAAAATTTTTGTGGAATCAACACCATATGGTGATATTTTGATATTAATCTTATCAATACTTTTCAGATAATATACTGATTTCATTTTGTTATTACTAAACTTGTGGAATCTGAACTCTAATTTGATGAACTGTTTAATAATGTTGATTATTTAATACAATACTTAACAAATAAAGCTATTTTTATATAATACATTAAAAGTAATTTTGTATGTTTGTGTATGTATATGCACATGTTTTATTCAAAAGAAACGTGTATAGGGAAACTTGTATAGTTTCTTTTTAATAGAACACAAATTTAGGCATCATATTTATATATATAATGATATATAATATATATATATATATATATATATATATATATATATATATATATATATATATATATATATATATAAACACACACAGTACAAATTTTATAAATCTTATAATGAAATTGTAAGAATTTTTGTATTTTAAATAATGGAAGAAATTAAAAATTACTACTGAAGAATTCAATTTTGGCGATAAAATTTTGATACGGAAACTTTGTCTAAATGGATCAATTTAATGGTTATAAATTTCTAAATCTAAACAGTCTTGTTTAGGAGTTTTTGTGCAGCTTTTATCAAAGGCACTAATGTCTTAACACTGACTCGTTGATTCATAAAAGGATGTTTCAGTAGTTCTTCAGCTGTTGCTCTTTCCATAACATCGTGTTGTAAACATCGGTCGAGGAAATTTTTCAAATCCGGTGACAGTAGCTCCCATCTCGGTATGACCGGTCGTTTTACCGAAGCGATTAAATACAACGCTCTCAACGGTGTTTCTTTCAAATAAGGCGGTTCCCCTTCGATCATTTCAATACACATTATTCCTAATGACCAGATATCTACTTTTTTCCCATATAGTTTTCTAGTGACGACTTCCGGTGCCATCCAGTACGGAGTCCCGACCATCGTCTGCCGCTTTTCATCGCCTACGATGTTCGCACAGAACCCGAAATCCGTAACTTTGACCGAACCGTCCATACTGAGCAACACGTTGTCCGATTTAATATCTCTGTGGATTATGCCTCTCGAATGTAAGAAATCGATAGCGTTCAGCACTTCGTAACAAACCGCAGCCATCTGGCCTTCTTTCATGACCGTTTCCGTAACGACATCGGTCAACGGACCGCCTTCGAGCAATTCCATGACCACCCATATGTGTTTTTCGATCAGGTACGCGTCGAGGAAATTGACTAGGTTCTTATGGTTAAATTCTTTTAGTATTTTTATTTCGTTTATGAGCAGCTCTTTACGAAGTTGTTTAGTAATATCGATATCTTTGATCGCGACACGTTGATCGTTTCCTAGATCGGTCGCGATGAACACCGTGCCGGAAGCGCCCGCGCCCAGTTCTTTATTTCGACTGAACCGCTCGTACGGATCGCCAGGATGACATATTTTTTTCAATTCCTCTAGGATATATTCGTTATCGATCTGTTCTTGACTTTTTTTCCTCATCTCCGGAAAGTATTCTTCTCTTATCCCGTCGCAGTCCGGTTCGGTCGCGTAGTTTTCCTCGCTTCTGCTCGAGGCATTAAACGTTTTAGGGACGTTCCATACGTTTTCACAGTTCTTTACGGCGAGATAGTCGTCGATTTCTTTCGATTCTTCGTTAATGATATCGACTGTAACGAACGGCTTGAAAGGAACACTTTCCTCTTTCTTTTTAATGGAATAATTATAAAATTTAACAGCATGGTACACAGCAGTGGGATTTTCCGTTTGTTCTGCTTTAGTTATTTGTGCATCTAGTTGATGAATCCAAGAATGTGGTAATCCTTCCAGTTGTCCTGTTAGTTTATTTTTTCTTACGTGAATTTCATGATTAACATTCGTTGGTAAACCTATTTCAGACGGACCTTCGTCTTTTGATTGCTTTAGTTTTGTAAATAATTTTGATAGATTCATACTCATATTTATATCTTCTGGTTACATACTTTAATACAAAATTATTTGGTCTTTTTTACGCGATTAGCAACTTAATTAATAACAATAACGTTTATCACATATAAGGAGTGGCCTCCACTCATTCACAAAATTATCTACTTTACAAAAACACTATCATTGATACCAACATGATATATATATATATATATATATATATATATATTACACTTTTCCATTCCAATATATTTTTGTTATTGTTAGTATGTGTCTTTCCATATTTTTATAGATTATTTAAAAACTGAACTAGATATTTAAACAGAATGGAATTTTTAATTTAAATATTGAGACATCTGAATACATTTTATTCTACTTTCATTTTTCTGTTCAATTTATCTATAAACAATCTATTTATGTTAATCATATGATCTGTACAAATAAATATTAATTTCTTGCCAATAACCGCTTCGTTAATAGGCACCTTAAATAATATTTTTTCTTTAACCTTATTATTTTAAATATTTAATTTTTTAGATTACCTTTTTAATTCCCTCAATTTTGTAAATGTATAATCAACGAATTGAAGATAACTAAGTTATTCAAATTTTAATGGATTTTTTAGCCCTTCAGTCGAATGATTTGAACATTTCATCGATTCTTTATTTAAAAAAGCGTATAACATCAATTTTAATTTCAAACATATACATTTTCAAAAGAAATAGAACTTTTTAATTTCAATGAACATAACTGAATGGCCCCATCTGATAATTTTTTTTTTAATAAATTGAGTTCCAATTGTGTTGATTCATTTTTATCTAACAGAATTCATATTGTTACGTGTAATAGTTAACTGTTTGTGTGCATTTCTATTTATTGCTTGTAGATAAAAAAAAAATATTTAGAAGGACTTTTAAAGATTGTTTATATCCTTTTCAAAGGTAATTCTCTACGTATGTAGATCGATTACGAAATGACATATATATATTGTCTTTCTTTAAGAAATGGAAAGAACGAACGGGTGAATTATATGCGAAATCAGTATTTTTTTTTATAGGTTGTCCCACACTGTACGAAACGTGTTGTGTCCGCGTCGTGCATTGCACTAATGAACGGGCAATTATAGTCGATGTCCCCGTAGCCTGTTGTATGTTTGATATTATTTGCGTCGTTACGGCCATAAACACAAGCGCGTTCGATTCGCTTGAAGTGAGCGGTGTTCGCTTTCGTCTTAGTACTATTTCAATTCGGCCGTGTGGTGGCTGTGTACTGGTTCACCTCACCCAATATCTCTGCTACAAACTGTTTTACGCGTTCTTATGGATCCTGGGCATCTTTCCGCCATTGTTTAACAATTTTCATTGATTGCGTTACACGGGCCGTACGCGATACGTTGTTCGAGACAATCTATGCCGAGATAACGCATATAAGCAATTATCTCTCGCAGTGAAGTGATCACGTATATTAGCATTATGGACTGACGCAATGTTTTTGAAATAATGGGGTGTTCACATTTTAATTTCATTTTGTCACGTGAACGTTCGATTTAAAGGTATCTGTTGTGGACATTTCGATGGAAACGTATGTGCGCGGCGTATTTATATGTTTTATTTAAATTGCACTGTAGAATTCACTTTTATTTGTTTTATAACCTCTCGTGAATGGACTGTTGATAAATTCTTACAGTGTTAGCTTCCGTGTGAAACACTCGCGGTGACGCAATGATTGTTCGTGAACATTATATAAACAGGATCATTAGATGAATGGGACTGCAAAGAGCCTCGGTGAGGCTTTCCAATGTGTTTGTCATGGCACCGGCTCTGACGGAAGCTAAGCAGTCGGATAACTTCAGCGACGATACGCACTCTAGGCCGGCCGCGCTAGACGCGAATTCATCCGACAGCGATCGCAGGACTTCGTTGAAAGGATGTCTGATGTGTTTGGATAAGAAGCCGACGATGACAAAGAGTCAGAACGGTCACGAGATCAAAAATGAACAGTTCGAAAATCTGAACACGTTAGCGTTCGCGTCGGAAATCGTTAAAGTCGGTAACTCGAATTTGTATAAAAGTATCTGCGACGTATCCCAACGAGGATCTAACATGAGCAACTGGATACCGTCCGTCGATGAAAAATACATGATGGGACTCCAGAAAACCGGTATCACGTGCCTCCTCAAAGACAAGAGCGTGCCTAACGTGAGCGACATGGAAGGCATCATTCAGAATTTCGGTTCGGAGCTGAACAGTTCCGATCTCGGACAGGAGCTGATGCAGGCGTTGTCGAACATCGATCCCGGCGCGACGCAGAACGCCGAGGTCGACACGATGTCTCCCGGGAACGACATCCCCGGCGGCATGTCTAATTTCTACCGCGATCTTCTGTTGAACGACGTCGACGTCCTCGGCATGTCCG
Organism: Neoneuromus ignobilis; assembly: GCA_029203775.1. Taxonomy (NCBI): domain Eukaryota; kingdom Metazoa; phylum Arthropoda; class Insecta; order Megaloptera; family Corydalidae; genus Neoneuromus; species Neoneuromus ignobilis. Next base: position 5,904,181 of record CP092096.1, on the reverse strand, counting down.
AGCAGATCGACGAGAGCGTCGTCTCGTCGAACGAGATGAAGACGCAGGCCGATCTGCTCGAAGTCGAGAAGGAACAGCGGCGGCTCGAACGGAAGCACGACTTTCTCTTGCGCCGGCTTTCGAAACTGCAGATCAGAGGTATCGGCAAACATCTGAGCGGCGAGGTCGCCGGGCTTCTCGAACACACGCACAGGGTCTTACGACAGACCGTTCAAGAAGCGAAGCCGGACGAGAAACCGACGGAAAACGTCAGGGTCGTGAGGGTCGGCGAAAACGCGTCCGTTCCTTTTCAGCCCGTAAAGACCGAGCAGGCGGAACCGAAAGGTATATCGGCGACGTCGATGAAAAACCTGGTCCATAAACTCGAAAAAGCGAGGACCGTCAGTTCGAACGCTTTACATAGGAACAAGTGCAACATGCGGTACTTTGGATCCGGTTCGATCGAAGTGCCTAGTAGTGTAGTGAACAGTGGTGTTTTAGTTCCTTCGCTGGCACAAGAACCTCGTGAGGAATTGGAACGTACTTCTGGATTATTGCATGCAGAAGTGAACATGATGCGAAGGCAAGTCGATTCAGATGCGACAGCCAGTAGTTCTGGTGCTGAGAGTTGTGATGAAATGCAAAATTTTAACAATCCTCATCAGCAATATTGTTCAATGTAAGTATTAGTCTAAGCATTTATGATTTGTATATATTCATATAAATGTGTGTGTGTGTTTGTGCGTGCATATGTGTGTGTGTGTGTGTGTGTGTGTGTATATATATATATATATATATATATATATATATATATTTATATGTATGTATATATGATCATCCAAATGTGACGCATAGGTTGTTTTATTAAAAAGAAATTACACACATTTTTCCCTATACACATAATAAAACAAATGTAGGCATAACATTTGGATGATATATATAAAATACATGCATGTAAGTGTACAAACATAATAAATTGTTTTAATTAGATATTTTTATAAATTGTGCAAAATTTATCAGTTAATTTTATTTGTTATTATTATAATTCTTTACATTAGAAGACAGTAATAAAATGTTTTATATCAAATCCTGTTTTGGTTTTTACTGTTTTCATGTTTTGTGTTTATTGTCAATAATTTTATTCAGATGATTCTCTTTTCAGTTTAATTGCCTATTTATAGTTTTCAATAAAAATTATTAACAAAAGAGTTAGTGCGTTAATCAATAAGATTAATTTCTCGTGTTTTTAATTTGTGAAATAAATCTGTCTAAGTTGATAAAATATGATAATATTGTTGGTTTACATACAAATACAATAGATTTAAATGAAATTAGTAAATTGGTTTTCGAATAAAAGCGATTTAAATTAGTTGTGTAAAAAATTACCGGAATTATTATTTTCTTTTTATTGTTAGTATTTTGTAATTAAATATTAAAAGTATTTATTATAATTATTTGAGAATCCGGAAATAATTAAGTTTTAAATAAAATTGCAAGGCCATTTTTAATAACTAATAAATTATAATCTTTTTTTTTAATTCTAAAAAGCGTACAAAACTAAATATTAATATCCAATATTTAAATCTTTAGTAGAAAAATATAAACCGTTTAGTAAAAAACAGTTAAATAATATTCTTATTAATAAAAGATTCATCGTTCAAAATCTATTCTAATAATAAATGCTTATTAAAATCTTTTCCAAAAAATGATTTAAATAAATGTACTGAATTAATTTCAGCTATTTATTTATATTTTTTCCATAGATTAATTTTAATGATTATTATATTTTAACAATATCAGTCAGATATTTTTCATTGTTTATTTTAATGGTGGGTAAATTTGAATTGTTTTAGACAATTCTTACAAATTCATCTATTCATTTTACTTATGCTGTATATTTTTTATTGACGTTTGTCATGGATATAATTAAATGCATTTTGATTCCATTAGATCGTAAATAAGTGGCCAAATATTTAATTTAATGCAAATTCATTTCTTCTGATCAATATATTTTGCATCTGTTTCTTATAACCAATTAGTAATCAAGTGCGTCTTGATGTATACAAATAAATGATAATCATTTGAATTGCAGATTACTTTTTACAAATATTTAAAAGTCTATCCGATTTCTAATCATCACTGACGAATATAATTCTATTTTTTTTTTGGAATAATTTATAAATTATCCAATTAATAGTTATTCTCTTTTTTGTTGTAACAAAGTATTGAAATATAGTTAACATAGAAACTCGAAAATTTTGTTGCGAAAGTCTGAATTGTTGTTTATATGTTACCGTTCGATTTAATCCCTAAACATTTTTTATTGATAACAGATTTGAATTCTTTTATTAGTTATTGAAATTGAAGAATTCCAAATCATCCCTGAATTTTCCATTGATGAACAGTTCTTTTTTTTAATATGAATATATTTAAGTTATATTGTGTTGTAAATTCTTGAACAAAATATTTTTATTTATTTAGTGAGTATTAGTTTGCATACGATTTCAAAAAACTGCAAAAATAAATTTAATACAATATACTGAACATTTCATTATACAAATTTAGTGAAATAAAACTCAACACGTGACTTGTGGGCCTTGTATTCTGATAAATAATATGTAATCTCTGGACCACGTTTCAAATACCTCTGTTCTATAGCATAAATAGAATATTATACATATGTCTGGCTGTGTGTGTGTATATATTTATATGTATATATATATATATATATATATATATATATATATATATATATATATATATATATTATTTATTTGTGTATGCATGTGCTTGTTTAAGTTTGTAATTGTTTCAAGTAAACAACGTGCCATATATCAGTTGAAAAATACACGTTTGTCGCTAATCAATGCTGATTCATTTGTAATGTAATCAAGTTCGCGTCTTCTTCTCGCGTTTGCTGACAAATAAACAAATAGAAAGATAGAGCAGGTACGAATCGTTTATTTAATTAGTGCATGCCATTGTCGCGAGATCGAAATTATATCGTTTCCGTATCCGGTGACGTTTGCTGTCCGTTTTGGTAACGTCATATTGACCGGCCAACTTGTTATTTTTGTTTGTTTCGCGTCTTCGGCCGAGCCATTTACATGTTTTAACGAATGAATCGATGTACGATTTACACCCATCGACCTATATTTTCTTGCATGTCGAATTCTAATCACTAATTGCAAATGTTTACTCGTCTTTTCAAACACCGTCCAGTTCTTTAAATAGTCCGATTCTTGGAATTGTATCGAGTAATAATGAAATAAAATGTATTTTTTACCAAAAAGGTAATCAGAAGCACTAAAACATCATAAGTTTCTTTGTCCGTTATTAAGCATATGCAAGATGTAGTAAGATATATAAAACAAACTAAAAAATAAACCCCATATCGAATTTCATATTCAATCAATAATTCGCTGATTCATTAATGAATTACAGCTGAAATCTAGTATTCAGTTTTCGATTATTTTCAATTCCAATTATCAGTGAATTTACTCGCAAATGTTCAACACTACATTGATTTCGATTGTTTACGTACAAGAAGTTTAATTTTTAACCACGACAATGATCTATCTCATATTAGGGAAAGTTATTGTTGAATTTGAAAAATCCCATCAAAGGCAAATAGTAATTCTAAGAGTGCTCACTAATGCCAGTAGGTGATTGTTAGAAATTCTAGGAAACGTCATGTCAGCAGAAGACTAGCTAACTCTATCTGCAAATCTTAACCGTGTAACTCAGAATGGCAGGGGAGTTGTAATGCTCTTACTTGACTTGGATAGTAGCGAAACAGAAAAGGTGAGAGCGGATATCCGGTGTCTGAAACCGGATTCACCGAATAAGAGAAGGGAATAAACCATGACAAAACACACTCATTAATGCTGGAGATAATTAACTACCTAATGGTATATTTATCGATTTAAACAGAACCTCGAATAGATGAATTAGATATAGGTGTGCTTACCCTATGTTCGACAAAAATGTAAGTCAGGAGTGGCCAAACTTTTAGACTTTAGGGATGATTTTTTTTGGTGAAAGTGTACTTGAGAGCGACTTTTTTTGGCGAGAAGGTACCTGAAGGCGATTACGGTTTTTTAGAATGTACTTGTGAATTGGTGACTTTTTTCTATAAGACACGAACTGACGAAGACATTTTACTATGACTACTATTAAATTACCTATAAATAAGTATTTTCTAGAACTGCTTCTGAATTAAAAAAAAATCAAGTAAATATAGAGAAAAAAGAAAATTATTGTTGTAGAATTGTATTAAAATGAATTAGATGCAAATTAAAAAAAAAAAATACAAAGTAAAATAAACAACTAAAAACAATATTTATTAAATCATTTTCTTAAAATAAAAGGGTGTGTTTACTTATGTATGCGAGTTATATGAAACACATGCAACTTTCCCAAGGTTGTTCCCACGGGAACAGCATATATAATCCATGCGTTGATTGTTTACGAATAATTCTGTTAGGAATTATTTAAACCTATAAAAAACGCGACAATCAATTTTTGATTGTCAACAAAATATCGTGATAATAAGAACTAGAGGTTTCTTTGTTACTTGTTACACTGAGTAACGTCAGTTCTACTCTGAATGTTGTAAGGACAACATCCAATTCTAGCCATGAGATTGTAACAACGACAGATAGAGCTCCTCGAGCCACAGTTGTTGACTGATGGATTGATGATTGCCCAGTATTTTGCTGAACGCTGTTGATTGATTGATAAAAATAAATATGTTTTCTTTAAAAATCGTACTTTCGATTATTTAAAATAGAACTTACGTATATCAGAAGTGAAACTTCTTTCCCTTAACTAATAAAAAATTATGAAAATTTATTCGTTTTGAATTTCTTCGTTTTCCATTGCTTCCTCCGGTGGTGATTGAGCAGGTATAAACGATGCAATTGGTTTATGATAAGTAAAGTAAGATATGAATGCCTTTGTCGACACATTTTCTGAATACTTCGTGAATACGGCATCAATTGTAGTACCATATCTTAAACAGTTAAATAATAAATACAGCGTGCTGCTTATTTGCTTTGCAATACTAATCATATCTTAACACGGCGCGCATGCGTGATGGGCCTCACTACCCCTCTACCCTATGCTCTATGTATACTAGATTTCTCCCCACTTTTTTCTGTTGAATTTCGTGACTGTAGATTTCGGTACGTAACTTCCGTTGCATGTAAAAATTTTACCCCAACGCTGCTAAAGAAGTTTCACTTCAAAAAAATAGAATTTTTTTTATTTTGATGATACTTGGCATTGCATAGTTTCGGTAAGTTTGTCAAAATTTGGCTCGTATGAACTTAAACTAATACTTAAACACGATTCCAAATGTAGACCGTGAAAATGATGACCTATGTTTAGTTGTTATTGAATTCATGCAGGAAAATGCTGATTCGCACAAATATGCTGAACCAAAAAATGCATTGACATATGAATTTATCATTATAATTTGTCAGTGTTCACGTCAGCTTCGCGGGAGACTTCCAGAGGCCTTCCGGTCGACGTCTTGACCGCCCCTGATATAAGTGAATGAAAAATAAAAAGAATTTGAAAAAAGATAGGATGAAAGTAATCGAACATTCGCGTTATTTATTTAAGTATGTGCTACTTAGCTATTCGATGAATTAAAGAAAAATTACACGGGCACTCTTTTTCATCAGAAAATTAGACAGACGATGATGTTATGTATTTATTTTTATTTTTTGAAAAGTCTTTAAAAAATGGTTTCACATAACACTTTTGAGTTGTGAAAAGTAAAATTAAAGAAGAGTACTTTTACTGAAGGAAGGATAGTTTATATCTTATTTTTGATTTTTGACATTTTTATTCAAATTACCGAATATTTTGAATGTAATTTTTGTATTAATTTATTTATATATTATGCTTATTTCCTATGTGTAATACGAGGGTCGTTTGATAAGTATGGTAAATTTATGTATTGTTTAATTTATTTAATTAAATTAAATTTTTTAATTTAGTTTTTCTTACTTTTTTACCATACTTATCAAACGATCCTCGTATGATAGGAAGTAATTTTATCTATATGGTATTTTGTTTTGGGGTTTTATGCAGTGTTTGAGTTGATAAAATTTATATATTACATAAGCCTCATTGCTCGACATATTTTGCTATACATTAAGTCCAGAAAGTAACTAAACTTTCTCATTTAAACTGCGCGTGCTTGTGGAATGTCATATTGTATTTTTTTAAGTTGGTATAACTGTCAATGACATCTGTGTCAAAGTTCATGACGCTACACTCATGAGTAAATAATTTACAGTGGTTTTGGTTAGACGGTGATTGTTGTTCACGGGGATTTTTATTATATCGAAATCAGTTGATTAAAGAATTGCACTAAATTTTGGGTTACGAATCAAATAAAGTTCACACAAATGTTGAAAATGTTAAGAAAGGCATACCTCGAGGATTGTCTATCGCGCACAAGAGTTTTTGAATAGCATAAGGCGTTCAAAGAGAGCTCTGAAACCGTCGATCATGAACCACAATCTGGACGTCCGTCGACATCAATTGATGACGAACGCATCATCCAAGTCAAGGCATTGGTACTAAAAAATCATCGTATGTCCGTCAGAGGTTAGCAGCTGAGATGGGAATCTCAAAAACACAATACCATATCATTTCGGCTAGAATGTTGGGCATGAAAAGTATCACTTCTCGCATGGTGTCAAGAATACTGAATTGTTTGTGAGTTTTCGGCCAAATACTCGACCAATATCATTCCACAAACATGTGACTTTTTTTATTCTCAAAACTCTAGTTACCACTCTGAGTGCATTATTTTGAGTTGATTATTCGCTACGTGAACTGAAGACTATACCATAAAACACGTTCGTGGTGCGTTCGAAGGCTGGAAGAAGCGTTTGCATATGTGTATTGCTTCCAATTGGAAGTACTCTGAAGGCGACAAAATAAATATTGATGAATAACTAACTTCTTATGTGTGTTTTTTTTAAAGTTCTGAAAGTTTCCGGACTTAATGTATGATTGTTATCTTTTCTTAAATTCTTCATTTTCTAAATTTTTTCGACGAATTCGAACAAATGAAGGAAAGTATACAATCGACAAACATTTTGTACTAAATAAACTGTAGATTAATATAATATTTGATAGGCAAGCGGCCTTCAAATGTGAACAGGAAAGAACGATTTAGATATTAGAGCGACGCTCGAGTAAATGCACGTGTGTTTTATGATTACCGTCGGTGCATTCGATCACCCGTACTGCTCGTAAAAGTTGTGTTCATTCGTAAAACATGTTCGAAACTTGTACGTTAGTTTAATACAGTCCGAATATATAAAGCAGTAGGTCGATTTGTTCTTTTGCGAGTTGATTATTCAACAATGAGCCGTTGTTTTTTATTTTTTTGAAAGTGGAATAACTTCATTTTTTGGGAAAATGAGTTAATGACAGTTTTAGGTAGACATAGATGTCCTGTTTTTATATTTATAATAACACATAAAAAGAAATCAAAAGAAATTTATTGTATAATTTTATCACGAGAATATTATATTTGACAGTGGAATAAGTCCATTTGTTCATACATTGAAATATTTAAAAATTATTAACACATTAACGTCCGGAGACATAAAAATATGGTTTTTAATGACTGCTCGTGAAATTCCGGAGAAATAAATAGGGTTTATGTACTGTGCATTAAATGCCATACATTACAAATAACTCTGACAGATTATTTAAAATTTTGCCAAAATTTATAAACATATATAAACCTCAACAACAACTTTCCCTTGACTAAGGTTTATGACTCATCAAAATTATAAAGCGATGCAACATATTCGAAAACCTTAAAATATGTCGACTACACCGGTAATCGGTAAACTCATTAGTCAAAAGAGCCAAATGTCAGCAGTACAACAATATTTTTTTTTGAGAGCCAAATTTTCAAGATATCTGTTTTAGAAGTCGATTAAAACTAGGAACTAGTATTATGTGATAGATAGGATTAGACACGCTCCATGTACTGGATTGCTTTTTTTCCACTATAATGTCAAATTTGTAAAATAATAATATTTGAAAAGATGATTCCTATAGAAATCTTTGCGCCGTTTCTTTTCCACAGAGTGACATTACAAAGTGACAGAGAGGTACCAGGGGCCGTTCTATAAAACTTACAGTTCCTGTATTACAAGTTCTCTATTTAAAATTTATTTGGGATACTTGAAGAAAGAACTTTTAATACAGGAACTGTAAGTTTTTTGAAACGGGTCCCTGGTTTTTTAAATATTGCATTATTATTATTGACAATCAAAAAGTGTACTCACTGTACCAACTTTGAGTAATCGTTTTTTTGACTTTAAACACTGAATAAAAAAAACTAGATACCTATCATAATTAACAATAATCTTGTTTATTGATAAAAAGTATTTTTTATTATTATAATATTACATGGCACACATTTAATGCACATAGTCATTATTTGTAGAAGAGCCGCATTCAAGTGGCCAAAGAGCCGCGTTTTATCGACCCCTGGGCTACACGCATCAGTTTTTGCGCAAACAGTCCGGACCATAATGTGTTAATAAAAAAAATTCAAAATTGTTTTGGAAATTTTTTTAAAAAGATTTTCGAACATTTTTTGAAAAATTTATAAATAAAAAATATTTCAAACTCGATTTTTCGTTTAATTCAAACACAAACCTTTATCTCAACGTATGAATAAACGGACTTATTCCGCTAAAAAAACAAACTGTCAATTTGTTATTAATGAAAGCGGAACAAGTCCATTTGTAGCTAAAAAAATCGGTTATTTTCCCTAACAATTTTATTAATTATTTTTACAAAATAAAATTTAACAAATTTATAGTTTTAAAAACATTACCCGAATTTATTAACGTTTGTTAATATTTTTTAATTCATTCAAACGCAAACCTTTAAATATCTCAATGTATAAATAAATGGAATTATTCCATTTTCAAATATAACGGTTCATATATTCTTTGGGGAATTTTTATCAAAGTTGATTGAACTATCCCCTATGATTAAGAATGATTACAAATATGAAATTACAGTTAAATATTAAAATATAGGAATATCTCGATTAGTACAATTTCACTATAGTACGGTTTGAAATTTTTTTTAAAAAAAAGTTGTACGCATACGCAATTCCAGGTTTGTGATCTTTTTTTCTTTTTCTATTATTTTTCGATTCGTAACTCTAGAGCAGTGGTTCCCAAACTTACTATGCCCATGGACTCCTTATAGTAAAAACCTGAATGAACCCTCAAGTGAAATAACTATAAAACTGCATAATAAAAAAATTACAAATTTAACTTTGATGTCTTGAATGGTAAATGGTGACGTAAAAATAAAATATAAATAAAACATTTTGATATTTAAAGTAGTATTTATTGAAATTATAACTTTTGTTTTAAAATACAAAAACACCTTATTTTTTTTTCATCGAGATGGGTGAACCTGATGGGATGATATGGGATTATTTATGTTCGGCTCTATGTTTGTGAGTAACATTCATAAGTCTCCACGAGCACTAATTTCCAGTCGGTTTCTTTTTTTCGTGACGAGGCTCATAATTGAACTAAATCCATGTTCTACTAAACAGGAAGACGGGAAAGCAATCAACAGCTTCTGTACAGTGATCCATAATGCAGGACATAAAATTGGTATCTGTTTTTGTAACCAGAATTTGTGGTATTCTTGTTCAAACATTGGTTTCAGCTTCTCATTTGTGGATAATTCAATAAATTGCTCCTGTATTAGTATGGATTCATCTGAATTTGTGGGTCTATTTGCAAAAGAGTCCAACAGCCAATCGGGGATAACCAAGTGAAGAATGTCTTCAAATCTTTGGCTGAGGTCAGGATGAAGAGTCGTTAAGTGTTGACAATAAGCAAGCAAATCTTCATCTCGTTTTTGCAATTTTTAAAGATTTGGAAACTGAGAGAATTCTCCTCTCCCCAAGCATTGTCATTACTTGTATTTTATGTACCTATCTATACTTATATTTTACTCAGGACGTAAAAATCGTTACCAATTTTCTTATTCAATGGGTCACAATTATTTTACTTTATATTAAACCTTTCACGGACGCCCCGACGTTGTCCACGCACCCCCAAATTAATTTTAATTTGCCACAGACCTCAGCGGTCACAAGGACCCCTGGAAGTCTGTAAGAACCACTTTGGGAACCTATGTTCTAGAGTAAAGTCAATTTTTTGATAAATAAATTTTAATTGAAAATGAACTTAAAATGAATGTATAAACCCCTGATTTTATTTTGTTGATACATACAAACATTTGAATATATTACCCTCGTGTTATTTACTGAAAAATAGAAAAAAATTTTGGAACCAATTAACGTTTTTTTGTATTTAGTTAATGTTTCGATTAGTCCGGTTTCAAATAGTCCGGCAAATCAGTGGAACCGATTAGCCGCACTATGTGAGGCATCAGCACTTAGAATGAATCAACATTTTATACATTAGAACCATTATTGTATCTGCCTTCAGCAAAAGTTTAAGTGAGTTTTTATATAGGGCTATCCAAATATGACGCATAGGTTTGTGTTTTATTATTTAAAAAAAAATGTGTATAGGGTGATATATAGGAAAATATGTGTATAGTTAGTTTTGTTTCTTTTGAATAAAACAAATCTAGGCGCCACATTTGGATGACCTTTATAACTGATTACAGTTTTGTTCCAAAAGAAACCGCAGGTTTCGGTTTGGTGTATTTTTATTATTGTTTGTACATTTCATTGATAAACCATAGGCGGGCGTATCAGTACATTTTTGACTACACACACACGTTGATCGACCATTTATGGATTTTCGTTAGGCGTGTGTAGGGGACGACGACGATGTGAATCGGAAATAAAAATCGGTCCACCATTAGATATTGACTCTGTTTTGGAAATGAAACTGAACTTCAAACTTGAGAAAGCAGATCGACGGTTGCGCAGTTTCAACGATCGTTCTGTAAACAGTCGTTATACAGTTCGCGCACTTGTTTATTAGAAGTCTGTGCATGTGTGCGTGTGTGTGTGTGTGTGTGTGTGTATTTAAAAAACCATTCGAACAGATCACACGGTCGCTCGACAACATGTTGTCACTCGGCGGCGGCTATCTGAGTCATGCGGCGTGCATTTGTATCACCGCTATTTTCCTCGATCGTACGTTTTTAATTGATAGTTTTTGCCCGCGCGTTTCTAATTAAGGGCACAGCGCGACAGTGCCTTTTCTTGCCAATTTCGGCCAATGCGATCGTCTGCCTATCGATATTATCTAATTACTGCCTTATTTCGGTTCAATATTGTATTTGCGTTTACCTTTTCCACCACTTCAATTCTCAAACGGCGCATATTTTATTCGAAAAAAGTTGTTCTCGTTTTTTTCCTTCAGTAATCGAATACGTAATTGTATCGCATTGTTTTCTATTGTCTGCGTATGGAGTTTGTATAAATAATTTATAAAGGATTCAATCATACATTAATTGTAATGATTGGCGACCTTGTTACATTGAATTATTCAGATTATTAATACAAAATAAATTTTGTCTTTTACTAATTAGGATTCGAATCGTATTATTGTATTAAAGTGTGTGTATGTGTATGTGTGTGTGTGTGCGTATGTACGTATGAAATTTCGAGTACAAGAATAGCGGCTAATCAATTCCACTGATTTGCCGAACTATTTGAAACCGGACTAATCGAAACATTTACTAAATACAAAAAACGTTAATTGGTTCCAAACAATTTTTCTGCGTGTGTATGTGGTTGGTCAAAAATGTATTAGGGGGACCGGAAGTAATGTCGTTTCTGTCGATATTCGTTAGTCATTTATCAGCTCATTGTGTACTTAAAAGTCGTGCCAAAGATATTGTAAGGTTAGAGTGACTTGTTTACTCGTAAATAATAAAATCTTATTTTTTTTTTTTGCAATTTATGGTGAAATGGTCAGCCAAATACCAGAAGAGGTACATATCCGGCATTGTATGCTTTTGGAGTTTCACCAGGGTAGTAACGCAACGGTTGCTACCAAAAACATTTGCGATGTTTATCCAAACGCATTAGACGTTCGTAAATGCCAAAGGTGCTTTTCTAAGTTCAAATCCGTTAATTTCGATCTTTCCGACTCGTACCGATCAGGAAGACCAACAACTTTAGACAGTAACATGTTAAGGATGGAAGTGGAAGCAAATCCGTGTCAGACAATCGAGGAACTGTCAAACACTCTTAACCAACCTCGGTCGACCATCCAAGAACATTTGCAGCAAATTGGTAAAGTAAGCAGAGCAGGTGTTTGGGTCCCGCATAATCTGTCCGAAGAAAACAAAGCTAACCGATCCACCACATGCAACTTATTGCTTCAGCGGCACAATACCGAAGCGTTTTTTGATCGATTGATCACTGGAGATGAAAAACGGGTCCTCTATGATAATCCAAAACGCAAAAGGCAGTGGCTCTGTCCGAATGAATCGCCACGAAGTACAGCTAAGCCAGGTTTACACCCCAAAAAGGCGCTTTTGTGTGTTTGGTGGAGTATTCGCGGGGTCGTTAATTTTGAAGTGCTGAAACCTGGACAGATTGTGAATGCAGACCTTTACTGTGAACAATTGGATCGAGTAAATCAATCTTTAATTGAAAAGTGCCTAGCGATTGCCAACAGAAAAGGTGTTATTCTGCAACACGATAATGCAAGATCGCACTGCGCAAGACGAACCCTAGAAAAAATTAATGAATTGGGATGGGAGGTATTTCCTCACCCACCATACTCGTCCGATATTGTGCCATCGGATTTCCATTTATTCCGATCGCTACAACATTTTCTAAGTGGCAAAAAATTTGAAAATTCGGATGATGTCCAAAATACCATCTCCAGATATTTCTCTCAAAAACCAATTGATTTTTTATCGATCCGGTATTGAAAATTTGCACACTAGATGGGAAAAGATTGTTGATAACGAGGGTAATTACATTATTGGTTAAAAATAAAAATTGATCTGTTTGAATTTAATATAGAAAAACGACATTACTTTCCGGTTCCCCTAATACTGGACCCCTCATGTTTTATCAATGAAATGTATAAACAATGAAAATACACCAGACCGAAACCTGCGGTTTCTTTTGGAACAAAACTGTAATCAGTTATAAAGGTCATCCAAATGTGGCGCCTAGATTTGTTTTATTCAAAAGAAACAAAAGTAACTGTACACATATTTCCTTATATACCACCACCCTATATACATTTTTTTAATGATAAAACACAAACCTATGCGTCACTTTTGGATAACCCTATATAAAAATCCACTTAAACTTTTGGTAAAGACAGATACAATAATAGTTCAAATGTATAAAATTTTGATTCATTCTAAGTGCTGATGCCTCTATATACACGAATATCTCACATAGTACGACTAATCGGTTCCACAGATTTGCCGGACTATTTGAAATCGGACTAATCGAAACATTAACTAAATACAAAAAACGTTAATTGGTTTCAAACAATTTTTTTCCTGTTTTTTATTAAATAACACGAGGGTAATATATTCAAATGTTTGTATGTATCAACAAAATTTTATACATTAATTTTAAATTCATTTTCAATTAAAATTTAATTATCAAAAAATCAACTTTACTCTAGAGTTACGAATCGAAAACTAATAGAAAAAGAAAAAAGACCACAAAACTAGAACTATAATGTGCGCATGATTATTTTTTTTTTTTTTTTTTTTGAAAATTTCAAACCGTACTATAGTGAAACCGTATTAATCGAAGCCGCACAATGCGAGCTATTGCTGTATATTGTTTCGGAAACCACAAAAGTTTACGTGTACATTTTTCGATCGAACACGCTACTTACAATATTCAGCAGGAAATCACCACGCTCTTTGCGTAACTGATGCGATTGCGGGGGCGTAGTCGCTCAAACGACTACGACGTCATCGCACTGCCGTAACATATGTTCAGCGTTAAGTCCGTTTATGCGGCGAAAACAGAACGACGTGTTGTTAAAATATTGCATGGATTCTGCAATGCGTGTGTTTCGCGACGATGTCGCACGATTGACGATTGTCTTTTCTTCGTTTTGTTGGCATTCGCGTGGAATTATCGTCGGAACGGTCTGTTTTTCTTTACAGGGTCGTATTAGAATTGTTTACAATTTATGTATATAATCACATAGGTGTATTTATTCTAAATAGTCGTGTTTCTGTAAATGAAACTGTATGTGTGTGTATTTTTTGTCGTTTAGAGCAAAACGAGCGTCGTGGAAATGGGCACAGGACCGCGCCGCTATAGCTAGTCGATGGATCTGGCTCCAATGGCAAATATCGGATCTCGAATATCGTATTCGTCAGTTGAACGAACTACAAAAACAAATTCGAATATCGAAAGGCCCTGTGCTGCTGGAAGAAGAATCGAGAGATAGCGGCGCGTCGTCGACGGCGACGTCGTCATGTTCCATGAATGGGCACCGGGTCGACACGGTCGGTCGACCCTCGGAGACATGGATCAACGGCACGAGTGTGAGTGGTACGGTGCAAGTGAACACCAACAGTGAGTCGAACAGTTGTTCGAGGACAAAACAGTTCGTGGTCAGTGTGTTCCGTAAGAGACGGTTGATCGCGACGACCGGACTGCACGTCGCGTCGAAGAAGTGCAGACCATCGACGATACGATGTAACTGCTCGATGGGATTGGCGCCGTGCGCTCTGTGCACGGGTAGAAACGATCCGACGTTTCCGAAGGAATCGGGAGATCTGACGACGATCTACGATCAGGTCGCGTATCTCGATCCCGGGTTCCATGCGAAAATATCATTTCCAAAAAGTAAGTTGCACGTACGTTTTTCTTAAAAAAAACTTCTTTTTCATTTACGTTTTGATCTATATTGAACCGTAAAACATTTGTATTTGTATCAGGTGAATAGCGTTTATAGTACCAAACGTTAGAGTTATTTAGAGATATAAAAACTTCACATCATTTGCCCCAGTACGTTTTGAGAAAATTTTCATAACCTCAGTATAATTAATGTTTAGAGTCTCTGCTTAATTAGAATTTTGTTACATGAAACAAATGCTATTATTGTAAATAAACAAATATGTATATATTTTTTACTTTTTTGTGTACGTTTATTATAAATTTTAAATCATTTAAAACTATTTTTTTTAATTGATACAGATTCTAATCACGCGTGCCGTTCTATTTCAGACATTTCTCATATTTTTCATTTTAATGCTATTATAAAAATGCCCGAGTGGCAACAGAAAACAATTCGAAATATTCATAAACAATTAAAATTAACTTCTAAGTCAACGGAGAAGAAAGAATCGAGAGAGCAACGGACGAGTCTTAAGAGATCTGAACAGTATAGGAAATACAGAAAGTTGCTAAGACGAAGGTCGACGAATGCCTTGTCAAGTGAGTATTTACGTGACATAAACTACTTATTTAAACTCTGAAAAATAATTAATTGCAAAACAAAAAGAGTATTTACATGTTTTATTTTTGCATTAGATTATTTAAAACCTAGTTGGTCGTGTATTGCACAGCTTATGAACAATTTTTCAACTCTACTTGTAAGCCACGAACTTGCGACAGTCTGAAAACTGCAATGAAAAATCTTTGTTTTTCATTTAGATCATAAACAGCAGTTGGCTGAAGTGGCGATGGCACAGCTACAGGCGTTGTCCGCGGACGATCCGGATAAGGACGGTGAAGACGTTTCGGCCAGTGGCAGCAAGCGTCCGTCGCCGGTACCATCGCCGCAACCGGTTGGATTCGATCGACTAGCTGTTAGGGACTATCGTCGAAACAGGGTCGACTCTTACGATATCGATAACATTGTGATACCGTATAGTGTGGCTGCGTCGACACGTGTCGAGAAATTGCCTTACAAAGAGATCCTTACACCAAAGTTAGTATAAATACGTTTTCGATTCTTCAAAACTAATTTTTGTTTTGTAAAGATTTTAATGTTCCATTCTACATACGAATCGCGAATTAGATTGCAGTTCAAATCCAATAATACTTCAAAAGGATTCTTTATTGATCTAGATCAGCTGTGGCGAACCTTTTTATATGTGCGTGCCAAATATTACAATTATTTTTTTTTGTACAACCTCTGGCGTTGCTGGAAAATTCTTAATAAAAAATAAACAGTAAACATTTAATTGTTACAAAATTTTATTAAATTAAGGAGTTGACTTAAAAATTCATAAAATAATTGCATACAATACATTTTGCCATATAAAAGTCAATACTAATTAATAACTTTTATTGATGAGATTTTTATTGTTGTACTTTGGATGCCAAATATTGTATATCGGGTTTATAAGTCGTAACTTTAAACAATGCACATGCTGCGCTGGATTCATCAGTCAGCTTATTTCTATAACTACCTTTTATAAAATTCATTTCGGAAAATAACTACTCGCAACCATAAGTTGAGGAGAAAATAGACAGTACAGCAGTTGCTAGTTTTTTAAACAGTTATAAGTTTCGGGAATGGCATTTCAAGTTCTTCTTATTTCATATTCTGCGTTCTTTTTAATTGTGTCCAATCACCGATCATTTTCAATTGCTTTCAAGTCTTTTCTTAAATCGACAAATTTTTGTTTCCATGTGGAACTAGACTGAAAATCAATTAATTGCATTTCTAAATCTTCGAAGTTGAGTCACTCAAAAATCTTTATATTGAGTTTATCTACTCCGGTGGTATCAGGATATAAAATAAACTTCGATGGTTCTGCAAATTGCCTGAAATCTTGAAACCTTGAAAAAAATTCATTGCTTATCGCCTGAATCACTGCAGAAAATTTTTGTGTTATTTTAATTCGATCTGGTTTTTCATGAGTTTTTAGATCTAAGAAGAATTTTGTTATATTTGAGAAATACTTAAATGTGTTATAAATAACATCACGGTTGAAAACTTTTAATTTAACTGCAAATGCTTGAATTAAATCGAACATAACAATAACTGTTTTATTAATACCTTGTAACTTAACATTTAATTCATTCAAATTTAAGCATAAGTCAGTGAAAAACATTAATTTGTAAAACCATTCAACATCCAGTAATTGACTATATTTTTCCATAATTTTTTCATTATGAAAAAAAGTCTAATTTCATCTAAACAGTCCACGAATCTTTCGTTCCGCCGTTTGTTTAAATTTAGTATTCCATGGCTTAGATTTTTGAAATTTTGCATTTTTCGTTGTAAAATGAGGATACAATTTAAAAATCGATAACGTGCCTGAAAAATTTTCATACGTGCCACAGGTTCACCACCGCTGATGTAGATGACAATAATAAAAACACAATAAATGTATTTTTCATCTTATTTATTTCTTAATAGGCGTAAGTAACTTAAATCAGCGAATTTCTGACATTAGTGTTTGATTAAGATTATTTATTTTGGTATTATTGTCGATTCTCTTCTTTTTTGCAACATGCATATTATTTGGTCATAATGTATATTCTCTTTCTTGGTCATAATTTTGTTCCCCTATTCATCCCAGGTGGCGAGTAGTTGAAGAAGATTCGAATTCGAATCAATTTAAGAATGGACTGATTCGAAATCCAGTCGAGGACAGTGATGTAAGTATTTCATATACTTTTTCATTATTAATACTTTTTTCAATTGATTATATTTTTAAATCAAGATTCATATGTTTTTTTTACAAAAAAGAAAAGTGATATCAGCGTATAGTTATTAGAGGCCGTGTAATATGAAATGTCGGATTATTCAAAGAGTAATAAAAATGGATTTTTTTAATTCAAATTAACATTTTATTAATCAAAATAAACACCATTAGCTTGTACACACTCTTTTCAACGCGTTTCCAACAAAAAAATCCCCCCTTTTGACCCCATCGTAAAGGTCCTCTTTTGACCTCATTCATATTACTAAAGGTCTTATTTCGTATGTAATGTTCACCATACTGTCACTATAATCTTTTAGCCATGTACAAAAATGATTTCGGCGTGTGTCCTGATTGTTCACCATGATTAACTCACTATCCCGGTCGCTTTCTGTTGCAGCTGATCTATTTTTCATCGCAGGTTATAATTCTTCTCAAAAAGGGTGTTCTGTTCTTCAAATAAATTGAGCTGCAAATTTCAAATTCATACAAAAAATAACCTTCAATTCCTTGGTCGACACCATTATACAAAATTTCTGCAAAAATCACAGTTATCCAAAATTTTCTTAAAAAATAACAGTAACTTACTGAGAATTGTATGAACTTTAAATGAGCATAAAAAAACTTATAACTTTTAAACATATAACTAATCACTCGAACGATCAACTTGTGTTTAATGAGAAATCAGACATTTCATATTATACGACCTAATACTTTTCCATTTAAATTATTGAGATATTAGAGAATTGCCAGTTGAATAAATCAGCTGGTACAAAATGTGCAATTGTTGATTTTTTTTTATTTAACGTATTGATGTTTAAATAAATGTATTTCTTCTGATTAAACTATTTGTATGCACGCTTCTTGGGAATCGAATCCCTAAATATCTTTATGTACGCTGTATTTGTATATTTGTTATTTTTATTTATTTTTTTTAAAAAAAAACTTGAATTGAACATTAAATAAAGGTAGAAGACATCGATGATGATTTGATAATCGCGAGACACGAGAAGTGCGAGGTCGAAGAGAGACGCAAGTTCATGAGTTACATCAAGTTCCCGTTGTCCGGTTCGAGATCGAGAGCGAACAGGAGAACGGATAGTAGGACGGAATCGAGTGGCGCCAATACTCCAGACCCGATGTCACCGCACACGAGCGAGACGATGGACGTTATTAGTTCGCCGCCAATAACACCTTCGACGACGACGACGACGCAACAGTCCGACGACATTCCTACTATGCTGAACCTGACCGGCACGTTGAGACGACGCACGGTATCGCAGTCGCGTTGGATCAAAGAACGCGAGATCGTCGCCCGCGAGGATCCGCGTTGTACGACACCAGAATCGATCGATGTGCAACCGTACGAGTCGAGGGTGTTTCCACTCGCCGATGAGGACTATGATAAGATGTTAAGGGCGATGCCGAGTGGACACCCGATCAATTCGGCCGAGAACAACGTCGCTAATAAAAGTGATAGCGTCACGATACCACCGATGTCCCCGGAATCGGATTCGACGTCGAACTCAGTGCTCGCTGAGGAAGATCCTAACGATCCCGAGTGGGTCGGTGGGGAGGGTAGTAGTAGGGACAGAACGAAAAGATAGGCGGGACGATGACGATGTTAATGGATATTTAGACTCATTACTGACACTTTTTTTCACTGATTTTTCTCTATACATAGTGTGTAAATGATTCAGTCGGATATATAAAGTAATATCATGACAAAAGGGAGAAAAAAAGGAAAAAAAAACATAATGAACACAAACACTAAATGTATATTTGGTTATTGTGCGATTGGGTGGTGCGTATGTAATATGTTGCTTTAGTTGTGTGATTTGAGAATATTTAAAAAAAAGATGTTACCTATTTTGTGACGTTAATGTGACAAATTTGTTCATGTTTAACAGACATGTTGTTAATTTAATATACAAAATAAATGAAAATTAATTTGTACAAATTATTACGTATGTAGCATTTTTTGAAACGTGCGCAAGTTTGCGCGCGACCAACGTTCAGATTGTTATGTTTCTCGATTGCACTCACTCGCAGGGCCGCTGTTTAATAAGAGTCGATAATGATTATGACTGTTGTGTATGGCGATTCCGCACCAAGAAGCTTATCGGAACTGAAACCGATGATCCGTTGCGATCACGCGATCGAACGAAAATTGAAATATACGCATTGCCCCCCTTTATTTTCATTTTGGTTTTTATTGATTCGACTAGCTTCGATCAGATACGCTTCCCACTTGTGCGTATTCGCCGAATATTTTTCTTATGATCTCATATGTAATCTATATAATTTCAATTTGGAATGTATGATTGTTAAGTGTAGCGTATTTATTACGATTTATTTATATAATAGTTTTATTTGAAATATTCGTTTGTTACATATGTATAAAAGTGAAAGTATATGAAATATACATATATATACTGATTCTTTTTCTCTCCCATACGAGTACGTATGCACACAAAACACACACATATACAATGAGCCAAATTCATGTTTCGCGCAGTAACTTCTATACAAAGTCATTTGTATACACAGTTTATGTTTGCCGTTATCTTCCAAACAATTATTGTTTCACATAAACACGTCTCAATTTACGTATTTACACGTACGCAAACTCCTTCTCTTTCGCATTCATTAATCTCGGTATTTAGTTTTTCTATTGTTCGTGATTTTTTATATACCACTCGTGCTTTCTCATACACACTACAATGAATATCTCTATCCTGTGCATTAAAAAATTCATTGTTTTCTTAAGCATCCTTTTCTTTTTTTAAACACTACACATCGCGTACGCATATCTCATGACATACATACGTGTATGTGTGTGTGTTTAATATATATATATATATATATATATACATATATACACATATGTATATATATATATATATATATATATATATATATATACATATATACACATATGTATAAAATTGTATAATTGCAGAAAAAATTTAGTAAGATGTAGATATGTATTTTTGTGATATTGCAGTCGAGGAACATAACTATTACATTTGTCTTAATCATTGTTAATACAGATTTATTTAAAATTAAAACCAATCTATTTTGGCTCACTGTCTAAATGGAATTTTCAGTCCTCCTATTTTGATAAATAGTGTTTAATTGTAAATAACTGTGTAAAAAAAGAAAAAAAAATAATCGGATAATGAAAATGGTAATATTCAGTAAATGAAAAAACTAAATAAAAATATAAAAAAACAGATATAAATTCACTCTAGAGGAAAAATCGAAAACATTCAGAATATTATGTATTACACATCGTTTTATTATTATTTGATACCAGATTGTAGAGAAATATCACTGATTCTTAGGCATTAACAATTATAATAGTTGATTGCATCCAAGTGTAGAATGGATATATAATAATTTTCGAAGTAAGAAATCTGTAGCGGTATTTTTTCCGCGTGTATTCATTCGTTCATTCTTGCTGAGGAGTTGTGAATGTGTCTAATGTGAAATGGTTAAATGCAAATTATATTTTTTGAGAAGTACAAAAGGAAGATATTAAACATTTTGCTAACTTGAAGAAAATCTTTTTGTTTTATTCATATATTTCAATACCTGTTTTAAACATGTTTTATTATTATTTTTTAAATGAAATTAAATTTTTTCATTAATAAATGTATCAAAAGTGATATATCAGAATATAATTGGTCTTCTTTAAAATGAGCTATTGGGACTAATTTATTTTTTTTCATAAGTAATAGAAAAACAAGATTTTTTTTTCCCCAATAAGAAGTAAAACTACCATTTTAAGTGTCTCAGTAGATTACTATATTGATTTTTTTTTTTTAAAAAAATAAATTCAGATTTAATGCTTTTACTTACATCCCTTATTATAAATTTATTGAAATAATTCGAAAACAAGAAATATAAAGAAAAAGTAGATTTATTTATATATATATGTAAAAATGTATACAATATATTATGTATGTTTTTTAAGTTATATTACATAAGATTACAGTGCAAGGATATTTGTGTCTTGGATTATAACAGTAAGTAATTATTTTATTTACTTTCAAAATCGAATTAGTTCTCTATTTTTCATATGAATAAAATTAGTGATAGTTTAATAAGAATTTTATAATGAGTTTTTTTCAGTTTATATTATTTTTAGTAAATATTATTTGATATTATTTTATTCGTTTAACACATTGTCGTCAGATCTTTTTACACATTAATTGAAGTCTGGCGCGGGAGATTTTTTTACCACTCCCAAGTGAACATTTTAACTTTTTTAGAAAACTTCTGAACTAATCAATATAACTTGATGACATTTAAAAAAGTAAACTCTTAAAACATTTTGAATAAAATTGTAAAATAAAAAATTGCTGCTATAAATATATAGCAGCAATTTGTATAGTGTGAACCGTGATGTAAGATATGACAATAAAATTTGTAAATAACCCATATTATTATCGGTGTACATTGCTAGACTAAAAAAAATGTATTTTTATAGGTCCCGCAATCTAGCATTGGTTTGAAAAAACGTATTATACGTATTATGATAAAATTGTATTAATAAACTTGTTTGTATCAATTCAAATGTTTTATTTGATTTGAAATTCATGTTAATAAGTAGACGTACCTCGTCCATTATTGATAAGGTTTAAATTATAATGCTTGTTATAAAGGATGCGTTCGTTGAAGGTTTTATCGTGCAACTAGCAACGATTGTTAACGTATCCGCTGTTCATAAGATTATTCCGTGGGTTGTGGTAGCAAAATTTGACATTAGGGAAAACGTTTCCGATACATGATAATGTTTTATTACTTGTTGTTAGTTGTGTCTACATGTTTGTAAATTGTGTATTAGGTCAATGTATGTCAAATGGTTTTAATGGGCCTGTATATTTAAGACATTTAATGTGTTTTCTCTTCCATTCGTTATTTTTTCGTAATTAAAGTTGTAAAGTAAGTTCAGCCTATGTGCAGTATGGCTTCAAGATGATTTTAAATCGTCGATTTATTGCTTTCTAGACATGGAAGAAGTGTGTCCTTTGTCGACTAATGAAGAGGAACGTACACAGTTAAGGTTTACTGCGAGTCCGCCACCGAACTGTGCCATTTGTTTATCAGATTGTGATAATAAAAGTTTTACAGATCAATGCATGCACCAGTTCTGTTTCGATTGTTTACTAAGATGGTCAAAGGTCTCATAATGTTTTTTAAATAGAACTAATTCGATATAATAACCCCGATTATATTTTTTCAATTCCGAGAGTCGTTTGTCGTTTATTGAAATCGCTGATAGATTTTAAATTTCACATTGCATTCGTGACGATTCGACTGCTTGTAAGATCGGCTCTTATGTATGATTAAAATTTATAGATAAAAGCCGAATGTCCTCTGTGTAAGCAACCGTTCAAATCCATTATACACAATGTGAAGTCTGTTAACGAGTACGAAAAACATATCATTCTGAGTCCTGCTACCACCGAAGAGCTCAACAACAGTACCGTCGATGTTGACGAACACCTTTATTATTTGCCGAACGCGCCGACACCGCCGAGGCCGAGACGATTCCAATTCAGGTGAGAAGATTTTTTTTATTCTCCGATTCTGATTTCGACTATATGTTTTAAAATGATTATAGAACTACTCTTGTCTTGGACCAGCGTGATGAATTAGCAATACAAGAAATGTTGATGACACATCCGTTGACTAATTCCTTATATATTCCATCTCTCAGGTATATAAAATATCCGTTAATTATTGATTTGTGTGACAGTGGAGAAAAGCTTGATCCTTATTTTAATTTCAAATTGTAAAATAACTACTGTTATTTTAAAATATCTAGAGACTAGAAGTTGTGTTTTTAAATATAAAAACAATGTTAATAATTTATTTTAAACATTTTTTTTTTGCTTCCAGTCTTACTAATCTTATTTTCAAAATTCAATATTATAAAAAAAAAGTTTTAGTAGTTTTTGAGTTCTAGTATATCATGAATTTGTAGTAAGTTATAAATTAAAAACTAGAGTGTAACGGAGTTATTTCAGTTTTTGTTGAATTATTGATTCGTATAATTTTTTATAATCCATGTATCTTGCATCGTTTTAATTTATAAGTAAAAAATATGTTAGGCATTAAAAGTATTAATAATTCAATTTTCATTTGGTTACAAATGTATATTTTTTCTTAAATTTGTATGTTTCTTGGACTGTTATATATTCAATTCTGAAATTTTAATAGGTTCAACAGATCAGCCAATTCAAATATACGCCCATTAAATTCTCTGGATTTCAGAACTGCTATATATCAGCACAACTGGTGGGTCAATGATACTGTCGATGTAACAGGAAGGTATCGCGATTGTTCGCCGCAATTTTTCAGGTACAAATTCAGTGCTCGTATGAAGTGTATAGTCGTGAACTTTCCGTTACACGTGCGTTCTGAATACATATATGACTTTTCTTATTAGGGAAAATCCTGCACAAATGCATCGAATAACACCGTGGCTTCACCGTGAACTCACGGCATTATTAAATCACAATATACCTCATATGATGTATGTAACAACAGTAATTATTAATTTACTTAATGAACATCATGTAACAAGTCCTGAGTTCAGAAGCCGGATTCATTGTTATTTTGGTGATAGAACTGATCATTTTATTCATGAGTTTTATAATTTTTTAAGATCACCATATGACATGATTGGATATGGTAGATATTCAACATATACACAGAGAAATATTGAAATTAATTCTAGTAATTCATCATCTGATAGTGACAGTGATGTACAGGTCAGTGTTATTTTGTATTTGAAAAAAAAAAACATATTTTTAGTATGAAGACGTCTCTTAGAATAAAACGAAGAGTATTTTTGTTGTAAATATGTTCAGTCGGTTCGTTTATTGTAGGTGATATCGACTCGACGAAATTCCGATTGTGTTATAGTAGGTCAGACGATTTCTCAACGTATGGAAAATACCGAAGTTATAGTACTGTCCGATTCCGATTCAAATAACTCGGACGTAATTATCAGAGAACCGACACCGCCGTTAATCATCGATATTGCGGATTCAGATGATAACGAACTAGAAAACAATATGAACAATCAAGAAATAATAGTGCCTGAAGTGAAATCCGAGTCTATCGATTCGAACTATGCGTGTTCTAATAATTCCTCCGATCAGTATATTAGTAATACTAGTAACGGTAATAATAATAATAACATTAGTGAATGTTGTGATAACGCGAGTAGTGGAAGTTCAAATTATTTAAAGCAGTTACATTATATAAATACCAAAAAGGCTGCACCTACTTCTGACAGCGAGAGCTCGTACAGATCGTGGTACCTTACAAAAGAAAAACAAAATTCTTCGGTCGGTTCGAATAGCTCCGTTAGCAAAAGTTCATCTGAAATGTATTCCAGCGATGAGACGTATATATCGCCTAGTAGAAAACGAGTCAGGAGACAACGAAGGTCTACCAATTTAGTGAAACGGAGACGTCGATGTAACGTCGAACACTCCGAAGACAGTTCGGACTCCGATAGCAACGTCGATAAGCCGAGTACGAGCAGGTATCATAAATGTTCTAAACGTTTAAGGAGCGTGATCGTTAAGCCGTCTTCTTCGAACGTGACACAAAATCAAATGTGGTATAAAAAGCCTGCACATCCGACGAGTTCAGAAGATTCATCGAACTGATGATTTTAATAAGAATAAACTGATTATTATTTTGTAGTTTGACTAAGAACGAACTGATTATCATTTTGTGATTTAATAAAAATGAACCGATTATTTTGTGGTTTTAATAAAATGAACTGATTATTATTTTGTGATTTAATAAGAATGAACTGATTATTTGATTCTATTATTTATTTATGTTTGAATTAGAGGTGTTGTCAGATATTGTCGAATATTTAATTTTATACAAATTTAATTATAAATTATATAATTTTCCAGTGTAATTACAAAAAGTTGATAATAAAACTTTTCTTTAGTATGTTGTTTTGTAACCTGTACAAGAAAAAAAAAATGTTGCTGTTAATTTTTATATAAACATTCAGACGTACAAGAGTAGAACGTGACTAGACATTTATTATTATAGAGTAAAAAAATTGTTTGATTAATTTATTCAGTATGTAGTTAATATCCGCAATAATTATTGGCAATTCTCATTTCAATTCAGATTTTATATTAGTTTTTTGGGGATATTCTTTATTAAGTCATATTTGGAGGTGTTTTATTGCTTTTTATTAATTTATATGAAATTATTGCTCTGACGAATAAGGGAAATGTTGATATTGCTGTTTGCACATTGAAGCAGTAAATATGAAATTATCAATGAATTATTTTTTATTGTAACTTGATATTAGTTACTGATTATTAGAGACAAAAGTATATACAAAAATTAAAGTTAATTTGTGAATTGATATTTAAATTTTTAAAAAAACCTTTATTTTGTATCATATTTATGAAATATTATTTATTAATTTTTTAACCTTATAAATGTAATTTCAACATTGTAATTGTATGTATATTTTTTTTTATCTTATCTATGTAATTCAATAATTTTTTTATTTTTTTCTCTTCTGTTTAAATTAATGTAAATAGAATAAGATAACCTAGAATTTAGGTCTAAGATTATCAAAAATGTTTCACAGTTTCAGGCAACAAAATTGTAGATTTCTTGTACAATTCATACGTAATTGTACTACGATGAATGCTGAGTTAGCTAATACCGATTCAGGTATAATTATAACTTTTATATTCATTTCTGTTCAGATTAATGGGTATAACCTCATTTTGTAGCTGTTGTTGTAAACACAATCGGAAGAATCGCAACAATCGGTATTAATAGACCAGAGAAACGAAATTGTGTGGATCGTCATACTGCACAATTATTGAAAAATGCTTTCGTTTCTTTTGAAGAAGATACCAGTGTTGATATTGGTGTCTTACATGGCTTTGGCGGAAATTTTTGTTCTGGTTTCGATTTAGAAGATCTTTCGAAACTCGAAAATCAAAAGGAATTGTTTTTAAATCAAGACGGTTATATGGTATGTAAGAATAAATAAAATTTAGTTTTATATAATTGAATTATTTGTTTGTTTTGTTTTTTTTGTAGGGCCCCACACACCGTTTCATTAAAAAACCATTAATAGGAGCATTGAGCGGTTATGCTGTCGCCGGTGGCATGGAGTTGGCATTGATGTGTGATTTACGTGTGATGGAGGAAACAGCAGTGATGGGAGTTTTTAACAGACGTTTCGGTATGAACGATGGAAATTAACTACGGTCTGAATCGCTGATCATTATATCGTACAGGTGTGCCTCTTATCGACGGAGGAACTGTACGTCTTCAGGCGATGATAGGTTTGTCGAGGACGATGGATCTCGTGCTGACCGGAAGATCTATAAACGCAAAAGAGGCATTCGAATGGGGTTTAGCGAACAGGCTCGTCGCTTGCGGTACTTGTAAGTCGTTATGTTACTTGATATTAAATTTTTGAGATGATTTAAAAGTGTTTTTGATCAACAGCACTCGGTCAGGCAATAAATTTAGCAAATTCAATACAGAAATTCCCACAGAAATGCCTTAATATCGATAGACTGTCTGTTTATTACAGCAGTTTTGATGCAACATCTTTTCAGGATGCAGTTGCAAATGAAAAGAAGAATTTAAGTGAAGAAATATTCCAGGAAGCTGTAGAAGGCTCTAGGAAATTTTTGAGTGGAGTAGGTAAACATGGGAAATTTTATAATCTCAGTGAAAGAAATAGGAAAGATTGGGAAAATAATTAATGGTTGCTTATTCTGTATGATATTGTTGAATAGATTGTGAATGTTTATATTTGTATTGAAAATTTGTAAATAAAATATTTTTAATTATATTGCAGTAAGTTTTATACCAATGTTTTTATATATATATATATGTGTGTGTGTGTGTGTGTATATATATATATATATATATATATATATATATATATATATATATATATATATTTGTGTGTGTATGTATTGTGTTATGAATTGACATATTTGTCTATTAAAAAATGTAGTAAAATATAATTCATTTTATAGAAAAAATAATTTTATATATTTTTATTTTTACCATGTAATACAAGTTATTTTTATTGGTTATGGGGCTATTTCTTTTTAATAAGAAAAGATTGATACTGCCTTTTAATTTTATTTAGGAATTCATTTTGTTGATGTGCATTTTGTTGAATTAATGGCTGTATTTTACAGTTTCCACAGTCATCTTCTATAAAAACGAAATTCGTTAGAAAAAGTATTAAATTTTTACTTCATAAATTGTAATGTAAGCATTTATCAGTTATCATTATTAAACTTATAACTCTAAAAACATATTATCGTTTGTCTATTTAATTTTTATTCTGATTATTTTTTTGATATAAAAAAAAAAATTAATTGTACAGTAAAAATATTTAAAAATGTAATTTAGAATATCTGATAACTTTAAATCATCGATATTTGAACATTATTACATAATGTAAATTATGGTAAACTATATTACTTGTAAGTAAAATAACAATGTATGTAGTTTTTTCTGTCAACAATTCGGTTCCGGGTGTTGAATAGACGTATTCATTTAAATGTTTTATTGTGCCGTTTTCCTCGCATAGATCTATCTCAGCTATAAATTACAAATAGTTTATATAAAATGTGTTCAGACAATGTTTCATTTATGTAAGACCTTCGTCGTCGATTTTCAATACGGACCGTAAGTACTCCAATATAATTTTTATAGGACAATCGTGGTTCACTAGTAGTTCATGTTCATGTGCGGTCGTCGCCTTTACAGGCACCTCTTGGTCTTCAATATCTACCGCAGAAAAATATAAAGATAATTAAAAGAGATTTATAGTCAGTCGTTCTGTACCTGAATATCGTATTTTTACGAACATATTTTTTTCATATGACCATTTGAAAGAAATTGTATATATTATTGGCAGACTTTAATAATAACAAACATTCATCGCAGTGTTGTTTTCAT
Source organism: Neoneuromus ignobilis (assembly GCA_029203775.1). Classification (NCBI taxonomy): domain Eukaryota; kingdom Metazoa; phylum Arthropoda; class Insecta; order Megaloptera; family Corydalidae; genus Neoneuromus; species Neoneuromus ignobilis. Next base: position 5,875,525 of record CP092096.1, on the reverse strand, counting down.
TGTTGTTACTATAGCAACCGTGTACATATTTTGTAAACAGTACGATAGTCATCTAATGTAGTGTGTAAATTGATTTGTTACACAGACGTGTTTATTGTTTTTAGTATTATTAATTATCGTTCTAACGTGGATTTATCATTTCGAGATGGACTGGAAACGGTTCATGGCATTACAGCCAGACGAACTGGCCGATTCGGACAAAGACGAATTGTTCAGCAATGTTGTCTGGTTCGACGTCGACGGAGCGAAATTAAATTGGGATAAGATGAAACATTTATTCAAGATCACGCAAGAAATATTGAAATATAAAAACGAGCAGGTGATTTATAATGAAAGAACGCGGGTTTGTGTGCGGTGTTTATTGAACGTTCTTTGTTCTTAAGGTCGAGTCGCTGATATCAGAATTAGACGAATTAGCGACGAAACAAGGCGAAGAAGAAGCGCATCACATTAAAAAAATCGGACATAGGACGATTGGAAGAGAATCCGATGATGGTAATTCTATAATAAAGTCCTATTCCTTTTAACTATATAAACCATTTAATTGAATTTTTTTTAAGGGGGTATTCTAGTCTAGAATTTCGAAAAAATCGATTTTTTTTATTTGCATATTTTCAAAGTTTAGACCTTTAAGAATATGTGCTTAAGAGGATTTTTAGAAATTCGAATTATTTTCGGAGTTATAGCTATTTTTGTGACGCGCCAACCAATTCGGTCTGGCCGGAACTCCAAACTTTAAACGCGTTTTTCTCGAAACTACTTTTTTCGACACGGTTGACGTGATATCTCAAGTTCTAATGGACCGATTTACTTGAAATTTGGTACAGAGCTCCTCAATATAACAGTGATTGCCCCCGCCTAGGATTTTTTGAAAATTTTGTTTTTTACTATTTTTAAAAAATTCCGAAAGTTGAAAAAAATAGGGAAAAATGACTGTTCTTTCACACTGCCGCCATTTTGCGATTTTTTTTTAATTTCCCTAGGCGGGGATACTACTACAACCTTCTTTTTCAATAATTTTAAAAAAAAATTTGTTTCAAATGACCGGAAGGGTTGGAACACGTTAACCAGGAGACACCTTTTTTTTCGAGCCCCCACTTTGCCAGCCTGTACCTTTTTCAAATTTGAATTTTTTGTTTTTAATAATACTTTTTTATACTCTTAAAATGTCAATAAATAACTGATAAAAATGGATAGTAAAAATATTTGTTGTTGTTTTTTTATAGCGCCCGAAAAAACACTTAAAATTCGTGCGTCTAGACTAGAATACCCCCTTAAAGCTGCTATAACATTCGGTAAATGTATTTGATGCGAATTTCAGAATACGACAATTTCAAAGAAGAATATTTGAATATGAAATCGAAAATGAAAGAACAATCGGTAGAGATACAGCGTTATAGTAGAGAAATTGAAAAAGTGAGTTTTCTGTACGTGTTTATTATTCTGTATCTTTGTATAAATGTATATGTTTTTCGATCAGCTTACGCGACAGATTAATTTTCTGGAACGTGAGAAATCCGATCTACAAGCACAGTTGCAGTCGCACCAGAGTGCCATAGAAAGCGATAACGATTCGTCTGAAGCAACTGTACACGAGAGTCATAAAGAACTAGTAGAAAATATACATCAGAAGAATAGACATATCTCTGAACTCCTAACTGACGTTGAGGTAACAAATGTAATGTATATTCATCCTAAAATAGTTTATTATAAGAATGTTTATTTCGCCAGTTGCTGGAAAAAGAGAATATAATCCTTAGAGAGAATCTGATGAATTTAAAGGAAGAACTGGCGAGTACGACGAGTAAAATGGCTAATATAGCCGGTGATTTGAACGACTTAAGACATCTGTATGAAGCTGAAAAAGGCATGAACACGTTTACTAATTGTTGCATGTTAATGTCATATGTTTACATTTATTGTTACATTTTTTTTTCCAGAAAAGAACAGTACTTTAGAAGAGAAAAATAATTTGCTGAATACACAACTGAACGAATTCTTGTCACAGAGACAACAACAGGATGAAGAAATCGAAAAGTTGAGTGCAGTACTCGACGAGAAGGTTGACGAATGGAAGGTAAATCGACGATTGTACGAATATTGGCTATTCTTATCGTTTGTTATTTTCAATGTAGCGGATTCTCGAGACGAAAGACGAAGAGATCGAAGAATGGAAATCGCGTTACAATGGAGCGTTATTGTGTCAAACGAAAACGGTCGAAATCAGTGCAGAGAGTGAAACTGTTGAAGCGTTGAATATGACGATCGAACGACAGGAAGATAAGATAGAAGAACTGGAACAACAGTTACGCGAGGCGACGATCGAAATGAACGAAACGGCCGCACTTATAGAGAAAATGAAATCAGGGATTGAGAAGAGGACAGTGGGCACAGACGAATCGGATGTGGTCAGGCAGCTGAAGGTGCAGGTACAAGCGGCGAATGAACGTGTGAAACTCTTGCAGAGTCGTGTAGCCGATGCTGAAGACGATGCATGTCATAAAGCAGAAGAGGTGATTTTTTTAATTTCATCTAAAAGTAAATGTATGTAAGAAAGTAGTAACTGTTTTATTTAGGTAGATAGAGATTATGGAAAATATGTTTTTCAAAAAAGTTCTTTTACTATACACAAATGAATTTTAACCCCAACACCACAATAATTTAAAGTGTTCAATAATCACTTATTGTTTACTTGTTATTTATAATTATATAATTTATAATTATATCGGTTGATGCATTTCGATGGCGACGCTATCATCGTCAGAGCCTTTCTGTTAAGATTTAGTTTTTTTTCCAGTTTTAGTGTATTTTGTCTTCTTGTAATGTTGATTCTTCGTATGTTTAACGCACTTAGGGACGTATAGCAGCCCCCGTAGCTCGTTATGTGTCTTCTTATCTTGATGTATCTTCTTATATTCTTCAGTCGTCTGTATTTGTGGTCATCAGGGAAAAAATCACAAAAAACCCTGATGTCTATTCTAGATTTGTTGCCGTAGACTAGCAGCTTATTCACCCCCTTCCCGGTCGAGGTTATTTCCTCGACCAATATAATGTTTGTTGTTATTTGCGTATGTGCTTTCGTTTGTCTTTCTCGTACTTTTTGGTTTATTTCTCAGGTGAAAATCACAAAAAACCCTGATGTCTGTTCTGTTAAGATCTAGACTAACTTTCTTATATATACCTATACTAATTTGTGTTTTGTGTCTTTATTCAATCTATCAACAATTGGGGGTTATATCTTTCTTTTCGTCATCTTGTCTGCAAGCATGAAGTGCTTTCCCTTATTTATTGTCTTTGCAACATGTTCTTTTTCATAGATTTGTGACCTTTTTTGATGACATGTATTGACTTATTTATTACTTGTAACGGTATTCGAATTTTTTTAGCGATTTGTGAGGTCTGTTCTAGATGAATTGAATATCTGCAAGCGTTAGTTTTGTGATTTAATTTTTTAAAAAGTTCTTTTACTACTTTAATTCCATTTTTACCTGACATTCTTCGTAATGTAATTGTTACAATGGTAAGTAATCGAGTTAAGTTAATAAATAAAAAATTACATATTAAGCTTAATAACATTTAAATGTGAAAATAACAATCATAGTTATTTTTGTTTCTTGATAAATAATTATTATATATGTGTAACTTTAAAAACTCAAATTTGGAAAGTATTTTATAATCATTTATTTTATTGATGATTTTGGAGTGAGTGGTTTATTCATATTATATTATTAGGTAGTGTAATATGAAATGTCGGATTACTCAAAGAGAAATAAAAATTATTTTTCTAATTTAAATAAATATGTTATTAACCAAAATAAGTATCACTAGCTTGTATACACTCTTTCCAACGCGTTTCCAACAAAAAAATCCTCTTTTGAAAAAGTCGCGGTATTTAGAAGGCACAACATCTGTGAAGGTCCTTTCGACCTCATTCGTATAACGAAAGGTTTTATTTCGCATGCAATCTTCCAAACTGCGAAATAAGTGGTAATTTGTTGCTGAAAGATCAGTTGAGTATGGAGGATGTGGCAGGATCTCGTAGCCTTAGTCGTTCAGCGTTTGCAAGGTTATTTGCGCTACATGCGGTCTTCCATTGCCGTGAAGTAGGATGGATTCACGTCTTTTGGTTAATGCGGGGCCTATTTGGATAAGTTTTCTGTGCATTTCTTTAATTTCAAGTCAATATGACTGAATAGTTATTGTTTGTCCAGGCCTCGAGAATGAATAATGAACGATACCCTTTGCAGTTCCCTTTACTGCCTCCATAATCTTTTGGTCATGTAGAGATGACTTCGGTGTATGTCCCGGATGTTCAGCATGATTAACCTCAATGTCCCGATCGTTTTCTGTTGTCGTAGCTGATCCATTTTTCATCGCAGGTTACAGTTCTTCTCAAAAAGGGTGTCCTATTATTCCTCAAATAAAGTGAACTGCAAATTTCAAATCTTTACTGCATTTGTTGATCATCACAAATCATGCGGAACTCATTTGTCGCGCTTTTTAAACTTTCCTATATTTTTGAGATGGTTACCGATGGTTTAGTAACACACCTCAAATTCTTCTGCGAGGGAAGACAATGTTCGAGAGGAATTAGCTTTCACTAGTGCTCGAAGAACGTCATCGTCTACAAGGACAAGTGGTTTTATGCGAGGTTTATTTTTTAAGTCTTTTTCTCCACAACGGATTTTTTCGAACCAACTCTGTATGGTTCGTTCATTAACGGTACCATCACCAAACACAGTGTTGATATTGCGAGCGGCATGTGCCGCACTATTACCCAATTTGAATTCGTAGAAAAAAATAACCTTTAATTCTTTGGTCGACACCATTATATAAAATTTCTGCAAAAATTATAGTCATCCAAAATTTTTTTTAAAAAATAACAGTTGCTTTCTAAGAACTGTATGCTCTTTAAATGAGCACAAAAAAACTTATAAATTTTAAACATATAACTAATCACTTGAACTCAACTTGTGACTGATAAGGAATCCAACATTTCATATTGCACGACCGAATAGTTTGTAATTTTCAGAATAACTTTTCGTAAATGTAATTCCAGGTTTCTTCCTTAATAAAACAACTTCGCGATTATGAAGACGGCCAATATGGACTCTCTGAGGCGATCGTCAACATACAGGAATTGAAATCGAAGGTCCACACACGCGATAAACAAATCCGAGAACTCGTTCGATTATCAAATAAGTTACAATCGGACGCTGATAAGTTAGAGATGGAAAATTTATCTCTGATGTACGGAAACGCGTCGATTATGCTGGTACTTTTGATCTAAACAAAAAGAAATGTTTATTTCTAGGAATTCGCTCGGCTTGCCAATCGAAACGACTGTTCGTACGGACGGCATTGCGACGAAACTGAAATCGTACAAGAAATTGATCCAAAAACTACAGATGCAGGTAGAAAATTTTGAAGAGGAGAAAATACGATTGACGCTCGAGAATCGTCAAATGAATCGTTCGATATCGAAGCTGACGGATCAAATAAATGTTCTCGGTGCGGTACCTGATATTCTGACCGACGAGCCGGATACGAAACAAGGTCTGCGTGTGGATCAAACCGGAATCGACGATGAGCTAAAGAGGAAGTATGCCGAAACTGAAAGGCATCTCGATGATGTTATTACCGAGAACGAAGCGCTGAGAAAGGGAATGCACGAGATACTGGACAGTATACAAGAACAAGCAGGTGAGAGATAAGTATATCCGATTAAAAAAGCGGAAATATTTAATTAAGCAATGATTGTTCCAAAATTGACTTGCAAACCTTAACAACGTAATTTTTTTATTGTAAATATACATTTTCAGCCAAGTCTGAACTTAGTATAAAATCAGACATACTAGAACGTCTTTTGAGAGCTTTAGACATACGCCACGTTTCCGGTTGGTATCATCCTGCGATGCGATTACAAGCCGAAGTGTTTTCATTGCAAGGTGGAAATTTGGAACTTCGTGACCAGCTACAAGCAATCAAGTATGTGGCATTATTTCTATTTTATCTCGTATATTTTTCTATTATTGCCTTTATTTTATTTCAAAACTTTACTATCTATTTATTGAATTGAATATATAGACAATAATGTTGTATGGAATTTATTAAAATAGACTGGAAGCGGAACAGAAGATTGAAAAACTGCAAAAAGAGAAACTTGAAGTGGAACTCAGTCAGCGAAGAGTTTTATATGAATCTAAATCGAAGAAAGCGGATGTAGGTATTATTGAAATGATCGCTCTTCCTGCAGAATTGTCTCCGTCGAGTGCAGAAATCATATACAAACAGAAATGTCATCTTCTGCATGTATTGAACGTAAGCAGTTCGCTTTTTATATGTTGATTATACTTTCATATCGTCTATAAATATACATTACGAACGGAAAGTCTGCGCACACTCATTCTTCTTTATTAATATCGTCTATAACATAAAAAGACTATTGTTGATAACAAAGTAACTATTTTTTATTTTTTCTGCAAAGTCTTAAAAATTAAAAAACATCAACAAAATACTTTTTAAATATCAACAAAGTAAAGAAAAGCAACAAAAAAACGAAATTTTAAAAAAATACGTTAGAAAAAGTCTGCGCACAGTTGCGTTTATTTATTATCCTTAGAATTTTTAATTTCAGCATTACAATTGGCTAAGTGATTGTTGAAAATGCAATGCAGATTGTTATTTTTAATTTTAGTTTTTGTCAAACAGGTAATACAAGTGAATATCATGGAAAATAAAATGTGTAATTTTAAAAAGAAGAAAATATGTATATCAGAGATTTAAAAATAATTATAAAATTATGGGAAGAAGAAAATAGCTATCCAAGTATGAAAACAATTTTAGAAAGACAGCATTCATCAATTTATATAGTGAAAAATGTATTAAAACAACGGATATCATAACGTTAAAGCCCCGTTGTGGCAGCCGTTCAAAGTTATCTGAAAGGGAAAAACGTTATATCATAAATACAGTTAAGACTAATCCACGATTATCCACTTTTGTAATTGCTGAAAGTATCCATGTACAATTTGATAAAAAAATTTGATGATACGATAAGGAAAAATCTAATAATTGCTGGGTACCGTAGTCGGATTGCAAGACAGTAATCGTTCATTTCAAGAGTGAACTGAATTAAGCAAAATGAGCATGTAAATAAGCGGGAGTAATTTTGGAAAAATATAATCGAGAGTAAATGTTATATATTTGCTATAAAAGGAAGAAAGTTAATTTGGCGAAAACCTAATATAGCCTTAGATAAGAAAAATCTCTTTCTCACCGTGAAACACGGTGGTGGTCGAGTGATGTTATGGGTGTGTATGTTAAGTAGCGGCATTGGTAATATCGAATTTATAGTCAATAATAAATAAATTCGACTACCTCGATATCTTAAATCGAAATTTAAAGGAAAATGTGGGAACAATCGGATTAGGCCGTAATTTTATTTCCGACAAGACAATTATCACAAACATACGATCGAAATTGTCAAAGTTTGTGTACTCTATAATATTCCAAAGTACTTGCATATACTCCCACAATCTTGTGACTTCCATTGAACATTTATAGAATTTACTTAAGCACAAAATTCGGAAATTTCGAAGAAATGTCGAAAACTATCATTATTGAAAAATGAGCCAAAATTAGTTCTGAATAAACTGAAAAATTAATGCAATTTATGAAAAAAGATTGGAAAAAGTTTTAAAATAGAAAGATTACCCAATATCATTCTGAAAATAACATTTTAAGCCCTTTTTTTAGTTTTTAATTAGGTGTGCGCAGACTTTTTCTCACGTAATTTTTTAAAATTTCGTTTGTTTTGTTGTTTTTCTTTACTTTATTGATATTTAAAAACTGTTTTGTTGATGTTTTTTTAATTTTTAAGACTTTATAAAAAAAATAAAAAATAGTTACTTTGTTATCAACAATATTTTTTATGTTATAGGCGATATTAATAAAGATAGAATGGGTGTGCGCAGACTTTCTCTTCGTAGTGTATATTCATGTTACTTATTTGATTTCCAGGAATACCATGCACAAGAAGAAAAGAATATTGAATTGAGCACAACCCTAGAGACGTATAGAAAAAATTTAAATACTATACGTCATCAGTTAGGTTTACTTTATAAGGAATATAACGACGAGAAACGAAAATGGAATTCGGAGAAAAAAACGTACGAAAATGAACGAATCGAAAAGAACGATAAGATTAACACACTTGCTTCTCAGTTGGACGAGATGCGTAAAAGCACCGTGAATGATGAACTGAATAATAATAACAAGGATGACGTTGGGGACGAGAAGGAAGTGTTAAACGATTCTCGTCAGCGTTTGCTTGACCTCATTTCCGATCATACGGTACTTCAAAGAAAACACACATATTTGGAGAAAGAGGAGACACGATTCTCTTCGCAGGCATTCAAGCTGAAACAAGATCTCCTCGATTCCGAATTGTATTCTAAGAAAATTGTCGGTAAACTCGAACAGGAGAAGGAGCAACTGATAATCAAAAATCATTTATTAGAGAAAACATTGAGCGAAAGTGTTCTTGGATCTAAGTACGATTCGCTCGTGAAAGAAAACACGGAAATTTCGAGAAAATATCGCGAGGTACTTGAGCAGCAGTACTGTATTAAGGATGGCTTCAAAAATCAGACAGAATTACTAGAGCTGAAGGTGAAAAATTACGAAACATCGATCGAAAAAATGAAAAAAGAACTGCTGGATACCAAAACGGAATTGTATTCTCTGAGAGAGACCAGTTCCAGGGATACGAAAATGGAAGATAATTTACCAGAACGATTCGCTCAGTTGGAGATCAAGACTATATCGGAAACGCAACGCGCGAACCACGCTGATAATCTGATGAAAGTGATACAAGATCAACTGAAAAGATCCGAAGAGCGTTTTGCTGAAGTCTTGTCGCAAAATAATTCACTACAGATCAAAATCGTTGAATTACAACGACGCGAGAGCGACTTACAGGATCGTTTAGTCGATTCAATCGATAAAAATATTTATGAAACTGTCAGGACACGCGTCGTCCAACTCGAGAGCGAGAATGACAAGTGGAAGGTGAAATATTTTGGATTGCAGGACACGTATCGTGTGTGTAAAGAAGAACTGAGGTTTTATAAGCTACAGAAGTTCTTCAGTGATGACGAAAACGTTAGTTTGAAGCACCAGCTGCTCGATTTACAGGGAATCAGTGATGAGAAAGCGCTGATAGCTAGACTCGAAGCCGACATGTTCTCGGCGAAGAATCGACAGTCAGAGACCGACAGTCAAGTGGAGAATTTAAAAGAAGATATCGTTAGATTGACTGAAACGCTCGATGCGAAGAATATTGATTTCCAAAGATGGGAAGAGGATTCAAATAATAGAATTAGTCAACTGAACACGAAATGCAGGTATTATAGTGTTATTTAATTATTTTGATACAATCAAATGGACGGTTTGTGATTACATTTTTCAGAAATCTAGAGAATATTTTACATTCTCAGCGTCAACGTTACGTGGGATCGGCGCCTCTTATCACAGTGGAACATGTTTACGAGAGTTTGAAACAGGCTTCGATTGATTCACAGATTGCGTACAAGAAGTTATTAAATATCGAGAAAACAGAAAACGATACGAAGAGCGTGAATGAGGAATTGCTATTGAAGATGCAGCTGATTGATAGTTTGAAACGTGTGTTTGAAGAGCGTAACGGTAAAAGTGTTTCAGAAAGGATGTTACAGTGGCATCAGGAGAGGAACGAATTAAAAATAAATGTAGGATTTATTCATTAATTTTTATTGTGATTATCGTGCCACAATCTCTAATCTTGTAGTAGCTTTGTGTGAAGATTAATTCTTTAAATAATTGATTTACAGGAATTGAAGTATTGCCGTCAGATCGAGTTCAAAGATAATCAGTTACAACAGGCGTTTGTTCGCTTGAATAAACAAGAGGATTCTATTCAGAATTTGCAAAGAGAGGTGTTGAGATCTGTTTCGACATTAAATGAGGATCGTTCTTTGAATATAATCGTAGACAGTGGTGATGCGAAAGAAAGTCCTAAGAAGACTACACCGCCGACAATTAAAGAAACTACATCGTCATCGATGCCGACCAAATATTTAATATGCACGGAAACACAAACTATCTACGAGTATCGACACCAATTTACTGCCACGTCGTTCGACGATTTCGACACGGACGATCTCGACAACGAATTAAAACGTACTCTGGAGCTATTGTCAGAGAAGACGACGAATCTGAAAAACTGCGAGTCGCGTGTTAATGAACTCGAGAGACTTGTGCACGATTTAAGAAAGGATTTAGCGTTGACTCAGGAAGAACTGTTAACGACTAATAAACCGGCAGAGTCACTTCCAACTGATCGAAACGACGGATCCGATCAGAATGACCAGATTTCTTCGATGAAGGTATATGTTTTAATGAAATCCAAAACGGATGTCTTAAAAATATTTGAGTAATTATAATGAACTTCTTGGTACAATATTTATGTTCAACAGGCGGTTATCATAGATCTACAGAAAATCGTTAACCAGAAAGAAGAGACGGTTGCTATGTATCAAAATATGTTAAAAGAGAGACGCGATGAGCATGGTAAAGCAGCAGAACTATTTCAGTCTGAAATTCAACAGCTGCAAGCGAATCTACTTGATTTAAAACAAGAAAATGAACAGTGAGTATTAAGAGAAGAAGCAGGATATTCTTTACTTTAATTATTCATTAGTAAAATGTGAAATATGAACTTATTACTGGTAGTCGTAGCATCAAACTGGATATATTCCATCTGAGAATATTTTTATTGATTTTTGGATTATTTTCTCTCTCTCTATATATATAATATGCTTTTTAGATTGAAAACTCGTGATACTAAAGAGACTCCAGATTCGTTCCAAAACCGCGAGGCATTAGAAAAATATGTCGAAGAAGTTCATGTCCTAGAATCGCACGTTGGTGAACTCCACACGGCCGTGCACTCACTTGAATCGCAGCTAGCCGCTTCTCAACAAGAGGCTATGCGCTGGAAGAGTTTGTCCGAGGATAGACTCTCGTCGATGGATAAATTGAGAGTTCAGTAAGTCATCTATTACTTTCTCCAGAACCTTTTGTATTATTATCTTTTTTTCACTTATTGTTTAAGAATTAAATAGTATAAGAAATCAGTGAACACTTATAAAATGTTAGGGTGTTTGGACGAGTAATTCATTTGGGATATAATTTATTTTCGTTGTTTAGAAACGGCAAAATTATGTAAAACTAGTATTTTTTTTAATTATTTTGAAAATGCGTTCATTTTATAGACTAGAAACACAGCATCAAACAGAATTGGATTGTTACAAGAACGAGTGTACAAAATGGCGGGATGAGAGCGAAAAATCTAAACAGGAGCTTTCGAAATTACGTATAGAGTTAAATCAAGGCGGTGTAAATGTCGCAAAGATTATTAACGACAAAGATCAATTAATACACGAGCTTCAGATTCAGCTAAATGAGTTTAAAGTGAGTATAGACGGCTATTATTAGATTTTTTATACAGGTGTACATATATACAAATAATTTAAAAACAGGAAGAATTGAAACGACATGCAGATAAACCTCCAGTTCAGGTGACACCGCAGATGATTGTCTTAGAAGGTGCCAAGAAGAAGTTACAGGCTGATAATGAAAGTTTGAAAAAGCAGCTGAACGCATTAACTAACAAAGAAAAAACGGCTAGAGACGAAATCCAAAGTTTAAAAACACAGTTGTTACGAAGGTAGCTGATTTATAACTACAAGATATTCAGTTTATTTCACATTTTCGAAATATTGGTTTTTATGTTTTGTAGACCAATACTATCAGCTAGAAGTGATCGATCGAACGAACGATCAAATCTTCGTGAACAACAGCTACAGAAAAAAATTACAGCTCTTGAAGTGGAGATTGCCGATGTAAAGCAGAAGCTCGAGAAGGAAACTGCGATCAATGAGATGCGTCGTACCAGGAATGCAGACGAACTCGCTTTGTGGGATAAACAGAAAAGGTGGCAACAGACGGCGGAGAAGCTGCGTGAAAAGTTGAAGACAAAGACGGCAGAGTGTGAGAAGCTCGATCAGAATGTTGGGTCGTTGAGAGTCGTCGTTTCCAGACTCGAACGCGAGAAACACGTACTTGAATCGAAATTGAAAGTGTTGCGCGGGTCGCAGGTATCTATGGCTGATAATCGGATCGAAATGCTCGAATTGGAGAACGTGCGGTTGACGATCGAGGTCGAGGCGCTTACCAAGAAGCTAGAGATGCAGCAACATCATTCCGGTGGACTTGGTGCTGTTATGATGGAAGAAAAACTTGAATCGCAAGAGAGGAAGATCGCTGTACTGGAAATAGCTTCGAAGGTATTTTCCTCTTTAAAAGATTGTTTTTTCGTAATTTTTTATAGTATATGTGATTATTATATGTTGAACTTTAAGGGAAATTCAACGTTGTTAGCTGAATTGGAACGATTACAGTCAGCAAATGGCGCACTCCAGAAAGAAAACTTACGGCTCCAAGCAACGAATCTTGAAATGAAACTTGAACTCGAGAAGAGCAATAACGATTTTCCGAGACTAAGAGAACAAATTGGTCATCTTGAAAAGTATATTTGAATTGGATTATTTTTTACAACATATTTTATTACATTTGTACGTTTCTATAGATATGTCGAGGTTTTGAAAGAAGAAAATATGCAGCATATGTCGTCGGCCGAGACAAATTTGCAGTCTTCTTCAAATAAGAAAATTACTGAATTGGAGAAGACCGTGTTTGTTCTTAAACGGATTATTGAAAAACAACAAGTCGAACTTAAACGAGTCCATTCTCCAAAAACAGTGATTAGTGGACAAACTGTAGTTATTTTTTTATATATAAACATATTTGTATGGATGTGTATACATGAATAAAATTACAGATATCGACTGAAAAGCTGAAATCCGACCTATACAAATCTCAGCAGCAGTTCAAAGACAGTTCAAAGAGGATTGCTCTTCTGGAAGAGGAGTTGCAAAACGCCCATAAGCACATAAAGTTATTAGAGAATGGAACAATACCGGAAAAACCGGATTCGGGTGGAAATATGGCAGAGGAAATTGCCGATCTTCGAGCGCAGCTCAAACAGAAATCAGATCTGTTAGATAAAGTTAAATTTCTGTTACAGAAAGCTGCCGTTAAGGAGAAAACACTCGATGAACAGGTTCGGTCAATATAGATTCATTATTTGGAAAAAGATTAAATTTGTTTTTGTTCTCAGATCAAAATGTTGAAGAAACTCGTACCACAAGAATCGTCATCTGAGCCGACTTCGAAATCGCAGTAGCTCGAGTTTGTTTTAAATGTGAAAAAGACTTATAAACGATATTTTTTCATTTAAATAGTAATTTTATTAAAACGTTTTATTAATTTAGTGCATATATAATCATCACATTAGCTTATTATTAACCCACTGTTGGGTAGAAGCCTCAATAAGTGTTACCATTCATTAGTATTTGATAATATCGCTTTAACCAAGCGGGTTGATGAATGTATATACATTTATATATATATATATATATATATATATATATATATATATATATATATATATATATATATACATATTTGAAATGGAAATGAGCAGGTCATATAGTAAGAAAAGTAGTCGATGGACAAGGGATGCTGTTAATTAAGAACCTAAATGTATATGAAGGTCCAAAAAAAGATTTATGAATAGATGGGACAAAGATATAAAGAAATTCGTGAATGGAATAACAGAGGAAGGCATTGATCGGTTGAAGTGCAGAATTTTGGGAGAGTCCTTCATTCAACAGTGGATTGAGAGGGGTTGATGATTATAATGATGATGATGATGACACACATACACAGATATATATATATATATATATATATATATATATATATATATATATTATTTCATATATTAATGACGTTCAAATTTAATCTATTGCTCTATTTGTATCGCAGTTACATTGTTCAGTTTTCAACTTATATGGAATTGTAAAAAATATTTGTACAATATTGAAATAATTTAAAAAAATGTGTACTTGATGTTCATTAAGTAAAAAAGGAATAATTAAAATTATCAGTTAAGAAAATTTAATTATATGTAATTGCTTGTGCTATATAAATGAATAATTATCAAATCAAAAAAGAAAAAATACATTTTTACTGACAGTGACAATCGATAGTGAAATAATAATGTATTATATATTTTTTATGTTCTTGTATGAAATTTGTATAAATACAATAGGATATGTTTATTTTAAAGAAATACTTAGATGATTGATAATTCAGCTGTATTTTTAAAACATTAATGTTTGAATTTGTTACGATTAAATAACACAAAAGTATTATCTTAACTACTGAAAAAAAGTAAATAAAAAGTAATATGATCGTGTTACAGAAATATGATAATTTTGTTTGCTTAAGTATTATATTTGGAACCTCTGTTTTTAGATAAGTAAATCATTAATTACCAAAAAATAAATTCGCATGTCTTATTGTTTAATTTTTCAGGTTAGAAAAAGCAATTTTTTGCAACAGGTTGTAATATTCTTTTCAAAATCTCGTAGTGTTTTAATGCAGTTTTTTTATTAATTCTATACGGGTTAATTATTAAATTTATGAAAAATATTCATCCATTGTGTTGATTAACATACATAATAATGTCTGTTCTTAAACAATCTACAAAATGTTTATTTTCGAAAAAGTTTCAAAGAGTTACTAATAACATTCAAGTATTATCAACGAGGAAATTGCATTTCACATATACTCCTGACTCTGAACAACCTGTCCATGGTAATATGAATGAAATTAGATCTGTTTGATTTTGATTTTAATTGTATTTAATTACTTTCTTGCAGGAGAGACGAAAAAAATGAATATGTTTCAAGCAATCAACAATGCTCTAGATATCATACTAAGGACCGATCAGTCTGCTATGGTATTCGGTGAAGATGTCGGATTTGGAGGTGTTTTTCGTTGTACGCTCGATTTGCAGAACAAGTACGGTAAAGAACGTGTGTTTAACACGCCGCTCTGCGAACAAGGAATTGTCGGATTCGGTATCGGTGTCGCTAATGCCGGTTCGACGGCGATCGCTGAGATACAGTTTGCAGATTATATTTTCCCGGCTTTCGATCAGGTGTCGATTAAAAAAATTATAAACGTGAATTCGTTTCATAATTCTCTTTTTACATTTTTTAGTTAGTCAACGAAGCCGCTAAGTTTAGGTATCGTAGTGGTGGTAAATTCGATTGCGGAAGCTTGACTATACGTGCACCTTGTGGAGCGGTCGGTCATGGAGCTTTATACCACTCGCAAAGTCCTGAAGCCTATTTTGCTCATACACCAGGACTTAAAGTAATTAGATGTTTGTGTTTTAAATAGATTTTTCTCTGAATTTTATTTTTTCGTTTAAGATCGTCATACCTCGGGGTCCTATAAAAGCCAAAGGATTGTTGCTTTCTTGTATTCGTGAAAAAGATCCATGTTTAGTATTTGAACCGAAAGCGTTATACCGATCGGCCGTTGAAGAAGTTCCCGTAGATGATTTTATGTCACCGTTAGGCAAAGCTGATGTTTTGATTGAAGGTCACTTTGAAATTTAATTAAAATGTATTTTTTTCATTCTCATTACTATTAAAAATAGGTGATCAAGTTACATTAATTGGTTGGGGCACGCAGGTGCATGTTCTTAAAGAAGTGGCAACTTTGGCAAAAGAAAAATTTAATGTAAATTGTGAAGTGATTGACTTAGTATCTATTCTTCCATGGGATAAAGAAACTGTAGTCAATGTAAGTAAAATTTCTCAGTAATTGGATTAGAGTACACAAATATGTTTTTATAAGAAAGGAACATTTATAAAAATTTCAAGAGTATTACTCACTATTTATTAGTTTCAACAAACTGAAAGATTATCCAATGTTTGTATCTTAGTTGTTACTTATTTTTTTGGTAAATGATTAAGATATGATTTTTTTCTAATTTCAGTCTGTAAAAAAGACTAAAAGAGTTATCGTGTCACATGAAGCACCACTGACGGGTGGATTCGGTGCTGAAATAGCATCGGTCATACAAGTAATTATAAATTTATCAATTTCTTTTACAAGTATATATGTATTTTTAATTTTTTCCAGGATGAGTGCTTCTTGTACTTAGAAGCACCCGTACAAAGAGTGACTGGATATGATACACCTTTTCCACACATATTTGAACCTTTCTATATTCCAGATAAGTGGCGCTGTTTGCAAGCTATCGATAAATTGATGAATTATTGATAGGCGTAAGAATTACTGATGGATTTGTTGTGAACGATTTTGATTCAGGGATTTTGTAAGTTTTGTATATTTGTATTATTGTGTTCATAAACAGTTGTTATAAATGAATTGTTGATATAAATTTCTACAAATATATATTTTTTCACTGTTTTTTCCTGTGTTAGTACATATCCATTGTTCATAAACAGAATTTTAAATGTATATTTTTTATTATTATGCTTTTAGATACAAATGTGTTATTTATTTATGTATATAATGTTTAATATCTTCTCGTAAATAATATTATCAGAATATGCATTGGTTGTAAAAAACAAAACAAGTTATTTTTTTTGTATTTTATTATTTTTTTATAAAATCTTGTGGTATTGGGAAATGATGAATTTATATAAAAAGTGAATTAGTTACATGCTTATTGAATTAGGTATAGATATTTTTACAGTAAGTATTTTTTCTAAATGATAAATTTCTTTATGTTTTGACTAATACATATCAATTATAATTGATTAAATAGATACTAATTAGCAATTTCTAATTGGGGAAAAAATGTATTGTATTTAAATGAATTTTGACTGTAATTAATCTCAATGTATTTATGATGAAAAAAATTTATATTTTAATCAGACAGCAGTGTTTTTTATTTTACAACGTTTTATATGATGAAATTATGTAATGGTTCATATAGTTATTGGTTTGTATTCCGATTCCGATTTTCGTCATGTATGGTTATTTTAATTGAGATTATTGTATTTTTAATAAAGTATATGATGGAGTTTTGGTTTGTAGTGCTATTTTGTACATTTTATTATCTGAAGAATTATCAAATGAAGTAAAAATCAATAATCACTCTTGTTTTTATGTAATAACTGCGGTCGTGTTGAAAAGTAAGGTTGAAAGAAGTTGTGTAATTCCAGTTAGTATAATCTTTATATGAACAATTTTGACAGAAATGAATATTATTTCCAATTAACGAGTGTGATATGATTATAAAAAAGATATTTTTATAAAGAAAAGTTATATAAAAATTATTTGTTGCGATTGTTTGAATATAATAAAAATAATTTTTGATTAGTAGTACAGTATACTTGTACCGTTTATTTGATTTTTTGTATTTTTTCTTACCACGTGTTTTTTTTTTGTCGTTAAATGTGTGTTAGAAAAATGGTTGTAATTCAATGAATGTTTTTAAAATTCATAGTGTTCGATTATATTAATTATATATGTAATACAAAGAACATTTAATGTTGAATAACCGTCCATTTTTGCTTTTTTAATGTTGATGGTGTGTGTTTCAAATATAATCATCTCTCTTTCTTTGGACAAACTTCTGAATAAAAGGTAAGAATTTATCCAAATATATTTTTTTAAATACGAATATACTTTTTGATTTTCTGTGATATACTGTTTCATCAACCACTTGTTCTCGATCTATTTGACACGAAACCGAATTACTTACAACATGCCGTATGCTCTATTAATTACGAAAAGTAATTACGTGGAAAGAATTTTAAACGATATATAAATTTCGTTCGAGAAAAAAAAATGGACGAATGTGTGCACTTAATACGAAAGACCTTGTGGTGTATGCGAGAGATGTCGGTCGTATTTTTTCCTTTTCGTTTTGTTCGAGATACATTTGTAATAATTAACAATAAATTTCTGTTACCAGAAATAACGAGGGAAAAAAACGCCATGTACATTTTTATATGTTTAATTCGATACAAAGAGATTGAGGAAAAAAAGCACGTGGGAGGTGCTGACATTTAATGTAGAGTGGTACTTGAGCAGAGGCGTGTGTTGCTAATTTTTCATAGTTTTTCAGTCGTTTGTATTATATAACAGGATTGTACAGATGTTTTTTTAAGCGCGATAGAACTTTAAATTGAATTCTTATCGAAAGTTATATCTAATCTAAAACATATACATATATATATATATATATATATATATATATATATACATATATAAACACACACAAATATATATATATATATATGTGTGTGTGTATGTATATATAAAGTATGATAGTTTTTTAGGTTAGATAGCATTTTCGACAGGGATTCAATTTAAAGTTCTACCACGCTTGAAAAAACATATTATCACTTAAGTACAATAGATACATTGGGTCTTTCTACACTAGTCAGCATGCATACAGTATTCAAGCCCATTATCTCTCGTCTCACACCCTCTTATCGCCAAAATCCTCCACCCAAAAAAAAATCAGTTTTCGGGTAAGAGCGTGTAAGACGAGTGGTAATGGGCCGTGAATACTGTATATATGTTGACTAGTGTGGAAAGGCCCATTGTCTTCATTATCGGTCCTTAGTTTTTATATTGCGAACTAATTTTGATGCTTAAGAGATTCATGTGTTATGTATCGTTTATTTAAAGCTTGATTTTTTTACAAATCAAAAATATATGAACAGAGCTCTTAAGAGTACACACATACATTTTTTGTACCATTACAAAATAGAAAAAGATAATTATAGTTATATATATTCGCTGTATTATTTTCATTTTTATTTTTGATTCATTATCATCATCAACATCCTTTTTCTATCTACTGTTAGTTGAAGGAATTTTCCAAAACTTTCCACCTCGAGTAATTCAATGCTTCTTTTCTATCCTTTACCGAAAAATATTCTTATATTTCTGTTTCATCTATTCATAGGTTTCTTCTTCTTCTCAATCAATAACTTTTCTTCTCCGTCAGTAGCCATCTAAGTTTTATTTTAAATAATCGAAAGTACGATTTTTAAAGAAAACATATTTATTTTTATCAATCAATCAACAGCGTTCAACAAAATACTGGGCAATCATCAATCCATCAGTCAACAACTGTGGCTCGAGGAGCTCTATCTGTCGTCGTTACAATCTCATGGCTAGAATTGTATGTTGTGCTTACAATATTCAGAGTAGAACTGATGTTACCCAGAGTAACAAGTAACAAAGAAACCTCTAGTTCTTATTATCACGATATTTTATTGACAATCAAAAATTGATTGTTGCGTTTTTTATAGGTCTAAATAATTCGTAACGGACTTATTCGTCAACAATTAACGCGTGGATTATGTATGCTGTTCCCATGGGAACAACCTTGGGAAAGTTACATGTGTTTCATATAACTTCTATTCTTGCTATACAACCGACCAATTTCATTTTGAAACTTGTTACTCTTGCTATAAGGTCCTGAATCCCGATTCTCTTTCCAATCCACTTATTTCTCTTTCTGTATTTCCGTGTTATTTCTAACATTTATCATTCTATTTCATTGTATTTTGTCTGAAACTGATATTTA
This sequence comes from Neoneuromus ignobilis, assembly GCA_029203775.1. Classification (NCBI taxonomy): domain Eukaryota; kingdom Metazoa; phylum Arthropoda; class Insecta; order Megaloptera; family Corydalidae; genus Neoneuromus; species Neoneuromus ignobilis. The sequence goes on along the minus strand of CP092096.1, from coordinate 5,855,922 downwards.
TTAAAATAATGTACTTAAAAATCTACAACAGATCTGCAATAACAACAATGGCTTTTTGACAGTGATTTGATTCGATACATAAATCTTATTAATATTTTATATATTTATTTGTGGACTTCTTAATAAAAACTGTTAAATGTCTGTCACTTTTAGTTTTTTTTTTTACAGTTTTCTTGTCTAGTTGATGTTTCAAGGGCGAATTTGACTTTGTTTATATTTTTTTTTATATGCATATCTAATGTTAGTTGTTTATTTTATCTAATTTCAACGTACGTTTCGTACACATCTAATTAATCTTCCTTCGTACGATAAGTGCGTGTTCTTCCACCGCACGTTTCTAATAACAATAACGTAGTTGTGATCGGTGGTAACAATAATTACAATAATGATAATAATAACAGTGCCGACGACGATGATAACAATGATAATAACGATAAAGTTAATGATAACAATGACTATAATGGTAATAATAATAATAATTCGGTCGATTCGAACGAACCCCGCCACTGAGAGTAACGAGAACGAGAGAGCGGCGACCGGTAGGGCAGACATTCTCTACACTTCGACGGCCTTGTCAAGGCGATCTACTACTCACGCCGTCTGATCAACAAATGCCAATCATGATTGTAATGAACGGCATAATTTTATACCGTAACAACACAAGCAACTTTCACATTACAATAAATAATAGCAAACATTACATGAGCACAAACACAAACACATACATACACATACAATATTATATATATATATATATATATATATATATATATATATATATATATATATATATATATATACATATACATAAATTCATACGTTATCATCATCATCAAAGCCTATATCAGCCCATTTTTGGGCAAAAATTCATTGAATCCTACCGATTCTTCTACTTCAAATATTTCTCATATTTCCAGTACTTTGCACATTTTCATAACACTTTCAAGGCTATTATTAAAGATAATTGTAGTCAAGTGAATAGTTATTTTCACTGTGGTTGATCCAGAATTTATCTTTGCAGTTATTTATTTACCATATTAAAGAAAGCTATATATACATAAAAAAATTATATATTATATTATATTAAGTAAATCCTTTATTGTGATTTATAACTTAGAGCCAATAAGTACAACTTTTATCAAATAATCTATAGAATATATAATATCATTTTTATATGATTCATGGAAATGTGATTTAGGGAATATCCACTGTATATATATATATATATATATATATATATATATATATATATATATATATATATATATAATGTTCATATTTACATAAATTAATGCACACACTAGCACGTACATATTTTGTACGTGCATTTAATCCGTAGAACGCGAGATGAACAACAATTACTCATGCGAATATGTAATCCATATTGATAATTATCCATTAATATGTTACGTAAAGTGCATTTATGTCATTAAGAGTGATTATGTGTGCATTTGTAACAGTTAATTGTTTAATAGATGCATTCCTGACAAGCGTGTTGTTCCTTTTTTTGTTTTAATGGCGATGCCCGGCATCTATACATTTTCTCACAAAACCGTATTATGATGTAAACAGTAATATTGAAATAGCTTTTATGAATGTTTTTAGTCGATTGATTTGTTAATAAGTGAACAGTCACTGAGGAACGATATTATTTCTTTTAAAAACGTATTACATTTTTTTTTAAGAATGTTGAAAGAATAGTACTATTTTCGAATGAATTTATAAATCATTGTTTGATTTATGTATGTAGTTGTCATGGTAATATATTAGGGGACCGGAAAGTAATGTCGTTTCTGTCGATATTCGTTAGTCATTTATCAGCTCATTGTGTACTTCAAAGTCGTGCCAAAGACATTTTAAGGTTAGAGTGACTTGTTTACTCGTAAATAATAAAATCTTATTTTTTTTTGCAATTTATGGTGAAATGGCCAGCCAAATACCAGAAGAGGTACATATCTGGCATTGTACGCTTTTTGAGTTTCAAAAGGGTAGTAACGCAACGGCTGTTACCAAAAACATTTGCGATATTTATCCAAACGCATTAGACGTTCGTAAATGCCAAAGGTGGTTTTCTAAGTTCAAATCCGGTAATTTCGATCTTTCCGACTCGTACCGATCAGGAAGACCAACAACTTTAGACAATGACATGTTAAGGGCGGAAGTGGAAGCAAATCCGTGTCAGACAATCGAGGAACTGTCAAATACTCTTAACCAACCTTGGTCGACCATCAAAGAACATTTGCAGCAGATTGGTAAAGTAAGCAGAGCAGGTGTTTGGGTCCCGCATAATCTGTCCGAAGAAAACAAAGCTAACCGATCCACCACATGCAACTTATTGCTTCAGCGGCACAATACAGAAGCGTTTTTTGGTCGCTTGATCACTGGAGATGAAAAATGGGTCCTCTATGATAATCCAAAATGCAAAAGGCAGCGGCTCTCTCCGAATGAATCGCCACGAAGTACAGCTCTAAGCCAGGTTTACACCCCAAAAAGGTGCTTTTGTGTGTTTGATGGAGTATTCGCGAGGTCGTTCGTTTTGAAGTGCTGAAATCTGGACAAATTGTGAATGCAGACCTTTACTGTGAACAATTGGATCGAGTAAATCAATCTTTAATTGAAAAGTGCTCGGCGATTGTCAACAGAAAAGGTGTTATTCTGCAACACGATAATGCAAGACCGCTCTGCGCGAGACGAACCCTGGAAAAAATTAACGAATTGGGATGGGAGGTATTGCCTCACCCACCATACTCGTCCGATATTGCGCCATCGGATTTCCATTTATTCCGATCGCTACAACATTTTCTAAGTGGCAAAAATTTGAAAATTCGGATTATGTCCAAAATACCATCTCCAGATTTTTGCTCAAAAACCAATTGATTTTTATCGATCCGGCATTGAAATTTTGCACACTAGATGGCAAAAGGATGTTGATAACGAGGGTGATTACATTATTGATTAAAAATAAAAACTTGGTAAACATTTATCTGTTTGAATTTAATGTAGAAAAACGATATTACTTTCCGGTTCCCCTAATAGTTACCATGGCAAAGTTGTTAAAATGTTTTATTCGCCGATCTTCAATTTATATAGGTGTATAGAGTGTTGAGAAACTGGTTAGGTACTGTTTGGAAAATTCTCAAAAATTCCAAAATAAAATGTCAATGGAGAGTATAAGTACAATATTTATTGTAATTGCTTTATGATTCAAGTAGTTCTCGTTAAAACATTGCAATTTATTTGATTTCTTGTGAGTAAATACCAATATGTATTTATGAATAGAGTTGTTGTTTTAGTGATATTTTTTTTAATTATCACCTATGTTTTTTCAAAAATGTTTCGTTTATTAACATCTTTCTATATTAGTCATTCAATTCAAATATTCGTTTGGAATAGTAAAAGTTGTTAATAGAGTTTCTAAGAATTTCAATCTATTCACTAATTATTCTACTTCTGTAATATTCAAATCTAAAGATCGAAATGGTCAGTTCAGCATTCTAAAATCTTCTGTTTCAAACTACTGATCTATTTAAACATTCAGTCCGTTTCTTCTATAGTTGATCATCGTACCGATTTGAATACTTTGTATCCTATCTTCCTATCGACTTTCTAATAATCGACGGATCCTTCTTCGTCGGCTCGATCGTATCCGTCGATGACGAAAAGGAATTCCATCAACGTCTACACAATATCGAATAACTGCGACGAGAACGGTTGCACGGTTTATTAAAATTGCTCGGTGGTCATTCGGTCGGTCGAATTTCACCATCGTTCGAATATAATAGAGAACGTTTGAGATATCGAAACGAATTCTTGACACGATTCGACAAACGGATAAATAAACAAATAAATAAATAAATAATTCGCTCCGGTGAAACACAAATTGCATATAAGAGTCGTTACCGTGTAATAAATACATTTACCTGTTGTTTATATTGCACGTACGTCTGTCATGTTTATATATACATACTACATATATATATATATATATATATATATATATATATATATATATATATATGTAAATATATTTACATATACATGCACGTTTCGTTGCATTTCACGGATTCAATGAACTCATTGTGTACATGATTATCGATCGACGCTATCTCTATTAACAACAAAGTACACGTAACGAAAACACAAATAGTTAATTGTTCAGAAGACGTTTCCTCATTTCACTTCTCTATGCTAAATTGGCAATTGTGGCCGTGTTGTTACAGTTCGAACTGATTACTGTGCCTTGCTCGATTTTGCAACTAGATGGACATTTTTGGAATTGCTGCATTTTCTATACAAGAATGATTCATGCATATATATATATATATATATATATATATATATATATATATATATATATATATATATATATATAGTATTTTTCAATAAGCGCTTCAGAAGATTAAATGGAAATAAAACAAAAAGTATTTAATTAATTATCTATTTTTTACATTTTTAAGCATATTCTATGACGTTAATGACAGAACACAATTTCACCCATATGACCATCACGACTTCGCTTGACATAGTACATTTGTTTAGTCCAATTTTCAGGATTATTTTAAACAAAGTACTTACATTCGAAGAGGGAGCCAAAATCATAAGAAACGAACAGTTTGGCTTCAGAAGAAAGCATTCAACGGTGCACCAGCTAGCTCGAATAGTTGAGCACGCCACTGAAACACTAGGAAGAAACAGAAATATGGGGATGATACTCATTGATATCGAGAAAGCTTTCGATACTGTATGGTACGATGGATTAACTTTCAAGCTAATCAGGTATCGAATCCCTAATTACCTAGTGAAGATTATTGATGGGTATCTAAGAAGACGTTCGTTTAATGTGGATATAAATGAAAAGATTTCAGATAGAAAGATGATCAGTGCTGGGGTTTCCCAGGGCTCGTTACTGGGATCAGTACTGTTCAACTTCTACATAAACGATATACCCAAATCGGATGCTGTGCAGCTTGCACTCTATGCTGATGATACAGTGGTTTTCATCCGAAATGCAAACCTGGAGACAATCAAAAGAGAATTACAGTGGTAAATGGTCCTGCTCGCTGATTATTTCAATACGTGGAAAATCAAGATCAACAATGCCAAGACAGAAGGCATCCTGTTTATAAACAGCAAGACCGTCACTCCAGATGCGGTAAAAATGAACGGATACGAAGTCATATGGAAAGATTCCATTAAGGGGGTATTCTAGTCTAAACGCACGAATTTGAGGTGTTTTTTCGGGCGCTATAAAAAAAACTAACAAATATTTTTACTATCCATTTTTTTATCAGTTATTTATTGATATTTTAAGAGTATAAAAAAGTATTAAAAACAAAAAATTAAAAAAGATACAGGCTGGAAAAGTGGGGGGCTCGAAAAAAAAGGTGTCTCCTGGTTGACGTGGTTCCAACCCTTACGGTCATTTGAAACAAATTTTTTTTGAAATTATTGAAAAAGAAGGTTGTAGTAGTATCCCCGTCTAGGGAAATTTAAAAAAAAATATTCGCAAAATGGCGTCAGTGTGAAAAAACAGTCATTTTTTTTACTCTATTTTTTTCAAATTTCGGAATTTTTTAAAAATAGTAAAAAACAAAATTTTCCAAAAATCCTAAGTGGGGGCAATCACTGTTATATTGTGAAGTTCTGTACCAAATTTCAAGTAAATCGGTCCATTAGAACTTGAGATATCACGTCAACCGTGTCGAAAAAAGTAGTTTCGAGAAAAACGCGTTTAAAGTTTGGAATCGAGTTTAGACTGGATTGGTTGGCGTGTCACAAAAATTGCTATAACTCCGAAAATAATTCGAATTTCGAAAAATCCTCTTAAGGTCATATTCTTAAAGGTCTAAACTTTGAAAATATGCAAAAAATCGATTTTTTTCGAAATTATAGACTTGAATACCCCCTTAAGTATCTGGGTGTACACTTGGATAGGAAACTTACGTATAAGGGGCAAATCATAAGTGTACGGAAAAAATCGAATGGAGCACTACGACAAATTTACAGCCTGATAGCTAGAAAGAGCGGAGTGTGCAAAGAAAATAAGCTCATGATATATAAAGCGGTGATACGACTGATAATAACGTACGCAGCCACGATTTGGAGGAATACGTATGTAACGCACATAAAGTCTCCACAGACTACCCAGAACAAAGCATTGAAGGTGGCCCTAGATCGAGAAAGAAGTTTCAGCACTTCTAAATTGCACAAGGAAGCTGATATGGAAACGGTTGCGGATTTCATCAATATAATGGGATGGAGATTTTATGAGAGAAAACTCGACGATAACCCTCTTATCAACAGACTTGGGACAGCGAAAGTAATACCCACTGGTAGCCGGGTCAGAAGACACAGGCGAAGAAACGTTTCAATGCAACTGTACATATTCAGCGAAAATTTCGAAATGAAATCAACGAAGTCAGTTAAAAGAAAACGATCGAGGCTAGAAGAACGTGTGGACCGAGGAGTAAATGCCGGCCCGGGAGGTGGGAGGGGGGGGTGTAAACTCTTTCCTAATATTTTCTTCTTTTTCTTTATAATTTTCACCTCCACCACAAGATAGATATCTGGGTTTTTTGAAATTTTTCCCATATGGCAATATGAAGCCCGAACAAGCATAGCAAAGGACCTAGAACAAATGATATGAAGACATTTGACGGCAAACGGAGTATGTTACACACCCCTAGATACGTTCCTGAACAGAAACTCTCTCGACCAGATGACGAACAAGACCAAATCGCAAAAAATCCAATTTTTAGTTACTCACATAATTGTGGTCCAAATTCATGAATTACACGTTCAATTTTATTTTTAATTCTTCTGTTGTTTGTGGTTTATCAGTATAAACCAATGATTTCACATAGCCCCACAGAAAATAATCTAATGGCGTTAGATCACATGATCTTTGTGGACAATTGATGGGTCCATTTCGTGAAAATTTTGTTTCAATAAGTGTATTATTTCCGTAGATGTATGGCACGTAACATCGTTCTGTTGAAACCAAATATCGTGTTAACGATTTTCAATCATTTTTGGAAAAATCATTAATCATGTTTCGTTTGAAAAGTATGGTAAAAAAGTAAGAAAAACTAAATTGAAAAATTAAATTAAATTAATTAATTAAATTAAATAAATTTACCATACTTATCAAACGACGCTCGTATTAATTGTAACGTGATCTCCAATTTAATTTTGAAAAAAATATGGTCCGATGGCACCATCAGCATATAACGCAGACTAGACAGTTACTTTATGTGGATGCAGTGGTCTTTGTTCAATGACTTATTAATTGCTTTCACTCCAAATTCTGCAATTTTATTTATTTAGTGTTGACCGTAAGTTTCACGAAGCGTACGAAGAGTTTTGTGAACTGAACATTGATTTTTATAAGTATTCACAATTTCTAAGCGATGTTGAAGTGTTAAACGTTCCATAATAGTTTGCCAAATGATGTCAAAATGAGCTTAAAAAAATCAAACATGGCTGCTACCAGCTGTCAAAGTTTTGATATTTTTATCGGATATATATATATATATATATATATATATATATATATATATATATATATATATATATAGACACACAAATGCATAATTATGTTTTGTGTGATTTAAATAAAAAAAGTGATAAATAATTAATAATCAGACACATTAGTTGTTTTTCAAATGAATGTACAAATAATACCGAACACACATACACATGTAATACACATAGTCTCTTGTTCCTAATTTGTTGTTCAATTATGTGTTTGTCGTTCGATTCTATTATCTTTCTAAAAGTTTCCATGTCGACGAAAAACAACAAGTGATAAAACTTGTTTTGGTGCACTCATTAAAATATTTCAATAACAAATTTTTTTATATCAGCGGATAGAATATCTAATACACTAAATATATACACAAATGTTGATATGTGTGTGTTTTGTATAATCTATTAAATTTGTCATATATTTTTTCTTGCTAGATAATTACCTAACGTGAGAGTAGACAGTTGTTTAATTTTAGTATTCAATTATTGTTGTATTTTGTTATGATTAATATTAATATTTGTACCATTTTCGTGATAGATTTTCCGAAATAGCTATCAAAACATTCCAGAGTGTCTATAAATATTTTGGATAGACATTCAGAAAGCAGATTTAGTAGCTCGATTGATAATTCTGTACTATCGCATTGTTGAAACTGATTTTTTACAAACATATTTAATCGAATCACAATTGTAATAAAATAGTTTTAAATAAAAGAAGAGAATACAGAATGCATAATGAAATTGTAGGTTGTAATCGAGAATTTGTAAAACAATAATAAACAGATCGATGAATATTTTAATATTTCTTTTTTCTGTTTATTACTTGGTCATTACTTTTATTTTTCTCCATGAACAATAATATATATATGGACCGTTTATTTTGAAAGTGGTGTAAGTCCATTTTCTGTTGTTTCGAGAAAATTAAAGGTTAGCATATTTGTCAATTAAAAATGTAGGTTAATATTGTCGAGTCTGGCAATGTTTCTACTAATTTATCAATATGTAATTTGATTATATAAATTTTTTTTAGGCGAATTTAACTATAATAATGTATATTTACTCGCTGGAAATGCACTTACACCACTTTCTTAATTGGTCAATTGTAAAAATCATTTAATTTCGATTTTGAAAAATTCAATATCACTTAAAATATATTTCGTATTAATCCAATTTTGTTTATAAATAATAACAAGAAATAAAATAGGAGTAGTATTTTTTATTTTGAACGTTGATTATATTTATATATTGTTAAACTTAACATAAGATATTGGTATTATTTATTTATGCTTTTCATGTGGCAGTGTTTTGAAATATTCATGATGCACAAGAGGTATATAAGGTAATAACTTCTTCATATCCTTATATTTTTCGTATGTAATAGATTTGGCATTGTGATACAAAGGCGCCAGGGCGGTTTTTTTCAAATTTTGGCGGTCTTCCCCGACATGTAGGTGATCAATCTAAAGTCTTGAATTCTGTGTCCTCCATTGATGTTTTATATAAAATAGTATACGGTGCACTTTTGAAAAACCTTATCCAACAGATTTCCAACCAATTTACCTTTTCTCCATTAGTGTTTCTTCTTATCTGTTTTTTAATTGCGTTTTGTAGATTTTTTGTTGAAACGAAATTCTTTCGTTTCATTTCATGTAAAATAAATTTATTATGTTGTCTACATTGTTTTATAACATCATAATAATCTTGTGGCGTGTACAGGAAATTCTTATTTCGTAATGCCATTTCTATGGTACCAAAATCTGCATCGTTTGGAAGATACGAATGCCCGGAGAGTAAAAATTTATGATCAATTACTTTATTGTTATTTTCCAAAGACTGGACTACCCTCAACTACATCAATGCCATTTGTAAATTTCGATTTTGCCCAGTACACATATCACTATATGCAATAATATGACTGTGAATCGTTACATTTTGTAAATGTCTCAAACAGCAAGAAGCTATTTCCTGCGATGCCCTGGAAGCAGTAGTTTCGTCCCACATATACATATTAACTTTATTGTTGTGGAAATTGTGAAATCCCTCGTTCAAAAATTAATCGTTTAAACAAATAAAACAAACCAGTGGCCACTGACCCCGCCACTTGTCTATGGAAATTGGATTTACACCACTTTCATAATCAATGGCTATGCAATTTCTTTTATCGGCCAATTTCAAATTGAACAAAGCATTGGCATTTTTTAAGAAATTAAATACTAACTAGTTATAAAAAAAACGTTTACACTAAATTAAGCATAAATTCGTGATATCTCATTTTTTTAAAAAATGGACTTACACCACTTTCTAAATAAACGGTCCATATAAATATATATATATATATATATATATATATATATATATATATATATATATATATATATATATATATATATATATATATATATATATATATATATATATACATACACATACACACGAGGGTCGTTTCAAAAGTTCCTGGAAAATGTGAATAAAAATACAACAAATTGAATTAAACACTTTCTTTTTCAACGTGTGTTATACTTTCAAGTTTCATTTAAGTTACAACATTTTTCTATACGGTGTCACCATCTTTTTAAGCCTTTCTGGTAGAAGTCATTACTCTTTGAATCTAGTCACTGTCCTATAAAACGTTTCACTTCATTTATCGACTCTCAGCGAATGCCTCTAATGTCTTTTTTTTAAATTTTGTAATAAAAAAAGTTTAATAGGGCTAAATCTGGACTAGATGAAGGGTGTGATAAAATTTTCCATCGATATTCACGTAATACTGCTTCGGTAGAACTTGTAGAGTGAAACGGAATGTTATCATGATGATTTTTTCCGGGCTGTTTTTTTTTTTTTAGAGCTGCATATAGTTTTTTAAACATGTTTCATAATAAATTGAAGTTAATTTTCTTTAATCTTCAAGAAAATCTATGAGCAACACTCCATCAGAATAACAGAAAATGGTGGGAATTACCTTTATTACAGATATTTTTGATTTAGATTTCATGAAAGCACTTGTACCTTTTAATGGGGCTTTTCCACACTAGTTTTTTTTAGGCTTTGATATTATACGTCCTCTAATAATGGGAGCATATATTCATGGGCGTACGTAGGGGTGTGTAACATACCCCGTCTTGTGCCATATGTTTTCATATGATTTGTTCTAGGGCTTCATTTGCTCTTTTTGGGCGTTAAGAGGGTATAGACCCACGAATTTTAGGTGATTTTTCGGGCGCTATAAAAAACAACAACAAATATTTTTACTATCCTATTTTATTAGTTATTTATTGACATTTTAAGAGTATAAAAAAGTATTATTAAAAACAAAAAAAAATAAAATTGAAAAAGGTACAGGCTGACAAAGTGGGGGCTCGAAAAAAAGGTGTTTCCTGGTTGACGTGGTTCCAACCCTTCCGGTCATCTAAAACAAATTTTTTTTTGAAATTATTAAAAAAGAATATTGTAGTAGTATCCCCGCCTAGGGAAATTTTTAAAAAAATGTTTCGCAAAATGGCGGTAGTGTGAAAAAACAGTCATTTTTTTGCTCTATTTTTTTCAATTTTCGGAATTTTTTAAAATAGTAAAAAACAAAATTTTCAAAAAATCCTAGGCGGGGGCAATCACTGTTATATTGAGAAGCTCTGTACCAATTTTCAAGTAAATCGGTCCATTAGAATTGAGATATCACCGTCAACCGTGTCGAAAAAAGAGTTTCGGGCAGTCTGAGTCGTTTAATGGTGTGTTATACTTACATTTTCTCAATCGGCAATCCCTGACCCGTAAAATGTACCTTCTTCTACTTCAAAATTGACATTTTTTGAAGCTCTTTCAGATATACGAGCAGTTCTATAGCTTCTTTAGAAGCATTAGCATTAGAGTTAGCCTACCGTCTATTGTTGATTCGTTCCGACCAGACCGGATTAGTTAGTGTGTCAAAAAAATAGCTATAACTCCGAAAATAATTCGAATTTCGAAAAATCCTCTCAAGGACATATTCTTAAAGGTCTAAACTTTGAAAATTTGCAAAAAATCGATTTTTTCGAAATTCTAGACTAGAATACCCCCTTAAATTATGATGTGGGAAAAAAATTCCATATTAGTCAGCATGCATACAGTATTCACGCCCATTACCGCTCGTCTAACACCCTCTTATCGCCAAACTTCCCCACCAAAAAAATTAGTTTTTGGGTAAGAGCGTGCGAGACGAGTGGTAATGGGCCATGAATACTATATGCATGTTGACTAGCGTGGAAAGGTCCATTAACCATTATTTTGATTGTTGCTTGTTTTCGGGATCAAACTGAAAATTCAAGTTTCGCCACCCGTAACAATCTTGTTAAGAAAATATCAGAATTAGCATCAATTTTAATTAAAAATTGTAGCGAATAGTCAGCGCTCAACGTTAATTCAGTTTGACTTTTTCTTGGATGAGTTCCTTGAAGGTCGTTTTTTACGCAATGAATTTTTCAGTCCTGTACTCAATTTCAAATTTGAAAGAATATATTCATTTGTGTGATGTATTTATTTGTGTGACAATCGACATGTATATATCTTTTCTCAACTATCAATCGTGTCGGTCTTACAATTAATAAATGAATGTGTATTAGTAGATTGTTCTTTTCTTCTTTTTCGTTCGTATTGTCGGACGTGCGGAACACTAATTATGATAATTTTACTCGGACATAGTTTCTGACCTCGTAGTAAATACATCTCTCTCCACCCGTGTTTAATTTGACGGGTAATAAAAGATAATAAAGTGGTCTCATTAATTATTATACGATATCGATTCGTTCGTGTAAGAACAAAATCTATTGATTTCTGTTCCGACATACGTTCGAATGTTGTTCTGTTGTGAAATCGACACAGTTGATTAATTGTATGAATGTACGTCGACGAGATATACATTATACATACAGACATACACACACATAAATTATATATATATATATATATATATATATATATATATATATATATATACAGTGAGTCAATAAAATACACTTATAAACTTATTTTTTCAGTAGAGATTAAATAATACAAAACTGAATTTCAAAAAAGAAAAAGTTGCAAGTCAAGAAATTTATATTAACCCATTACATTCCAAATTTTTTTTTTAATATTTTTGGTGTATTAGGGTTGGAATTAAAAAGAATTTTGAAGACTCATCTAAAAAAAACACTTAGAATTTCCAATTTATTGTTATTTTTGTAACTAGTTTCAGTTTTTGTATTGTTCTTAGATAAAAATCCAAGAATTTTCTTCAATGTGCATCAGACTTTGTGTTTTTCCTCCATTAACTCATTACCTTTCAAATTTTTTTTTTGATATTTTTGGTGAATTAGGGTTGAAAATGGAATTAGATAATGGATTTAGGTTACTTTACTTTTATATTTTTAAAAAATAGTTATTTTTTAACATTTTTTATTGATACCCATTTGGGGCTCATGGAATTTCCAGTTACAAAAATTTTGAAAAAACAAAAAGTATTACAAACACAAGAAAAACTCATATTATATGCCAAACAGGAAAGCATTCGACATGTAGTTCTATATTACATTTTCTACACTGCTTGCGCACATTTGTGCCATATATAGCACATTTCCTTTGTTTTCCCTCACAGGTCCTTTCCAATACGTGTCCAATTGGATCAAATATAACACCTTCAGGTACAAGGCTTTTCCTTGTTATGCTTGAAGTGGGTCTTCCAGTGACTTAAGGATTGGATAATTATTCTTTTTTCATAAATGTTCTTGCAATATTGCGTCTGAAGTCTGATAAGGAGATATTTTTATTCGAAGCAGTATAAAGAGCATGGGCGTTAACAACACCAACATCAATGGCATTTGTAAAAAGAGGAAAATACCACATAATTGCTCTACAATGTTTGGTCTATCCACTCGACATTTTTTCTTTTCTTTCTTAGAATATCTTTTCACTTTTTCTAAAGGTTATAGTCCTAAATAATTTGATAGAACTTTGACGCAGTTACTGTCATTCCAAATCAATGCAAAAATGTTATTACTTTCATCATAACAATAATCGTATGCTCCACGTTCTTCTTTTTCACTATTTATCAGATTTCAAGGGACACTTATTCATTCTATTATACCGTGCTGTTCCAGTCGCCTTTATATTGCGTTCTTTCAATTTCAATAATAATTCAAAGCTGGTAAAGAAGTTGTCGAAAAATATTTCATATTCTGATGGATACTGCAGAAAAGAAGTCATCTTCATTATTACAGAGGCTTCTACACCAGTCACAACTTATTCTTCTTCGCATTTACCTTCATAAATATCCATATGAAAACAATACCCAGATTCAGAGCAGCACATGGCCCATTGTTTAAAACCAAATCTGATTGGCTTTCCTTTTATAAATTATTTCAAAAAGTGATGTCCATAATATCTTATCATTTGCTCATCGACTGAAAGCTTTTGAGTAAATATTTAGAACTTTTTAAAATTTAAATTCAATTTGTCAATCACAGGTCGAATTTTAAATAGCTTATCTTTCTTTTCCATGGCAATTATGGAACTATTGTCGTTAATATGCAAATTTCTTTTTATTTCTAAAAACCTGTGCTTTGATATACAGTTTCTAACGCAGGTAAGATTCAGATCTTCATCTTCACACCATTATAATATTGCCCCGAAAACCGCAAAAGTAAAAAAAAACTATGAATTACTAAAATACTTAAATATTATCAATTTTATGTCACAGCACATTCCATGAGCCTCATATGGGGATCAATATATTTTATAGTATATTTTTTATAATAAGTATTATATATACTTATAAATTATTGTGCTATCAACTAAAAGGATGTGTTAGTAGTCTCACACACGAATCTGCTAAAAAAAGCAAAAAAATACGAACAAAAAGTTCACTAGAAATCAATGTAAACATTAAAACATCATTTTACCGCATCGGTTATAAATTTATACATCAAATACTTTTACAAGTTAGGCTTGTTTAACGAATACAAATTTTATTTAATATAATCTAATTGTAAGTGAAAAAAAATCAAATCCCCATTTGAAGATCGCGGAAGCTAATGGGTTAATCTTCTATAAAAAACAGTAATGTTAAAAACAAAATTAATTTTTTTAATAATATTTTAATACAAAAAGTAAGACAAGATTAAAATTGTGATTAAAAAAGAATTAGGACTGTTTGTAAAACTATCATTTTTTTAGGTTTGAAAAGGGACATTTATATCTTTTGTTTATTTGTTTTATACAACTGTCAAATTTGAATAGTAGACTCTCGTAGTAGGTGAAAAATTCCATATTAATAGGTGAAAATGGGAAGATAGCGTGAACAAACTTCTTTAGAAGTGAGAGAACTGATTATAAAATATTATAATGAGGGAAAATCGTGCCGTGATATTGGGAAAATTATTAATAGGTCTCAATTGACAGTTAATGACGTTATTATATATTTTAAAATTTCAAAATCCATGGTAAATGAAGGAAAATTTAGTAGATCTAAGGTATTTACCAAGTCAGACGAGCGGTGAATCGTACACCAAATTTTTTTAAAAAAAACAATGTTGAGTGCTCCAAAGTGAGCAATCGAAATCTCACAATATTCAAAAAAAGTGTGTATCTTAAAACAATTAGGTTGGATTTTTTTTTAGATTTGGTCTTATTCGTCTTCAAGTGATGAGCGCTTATATTCTTAGGCGTGTCTGGGGATGTTAAAAATATCCCGTCTGCCGCCATATATCTTCAAATGGTTTTTTCTAGGGCATCTTGCTTAATGTTTGGGCTTCTGATTCTAATCTGGGAAAAATCATATCAATTCGTTTTTTTTTTAAGTTTGACCGCAGTTTTCTTGTGAGTATCTGGGGATATTAAAGTATCCCATTTGCCGCCATATATCTTCAAATGATTTTTTCTAGGGCATCTTACTTTATGTTTGGGTTTCTGATTTTTTAATCTGGGAAAAATTTAATTAGGTTGGTGTTGTGAAGAGACAGTTTTCACAGAAGAGTGTCTCATAGAAAACTGTTTGTGAGAAAGGTGAATAGACGTAAAAGGTTAGAAATTTGTTAACATTTATAAATATAAAGATTTTTCATTCTGGTTTTAAGTTTTATTTTCTGATGAAAGCAAATGTAATATATTTCGATCAGATGGCGAGTATCACGTCTGGCGAAAACCTAACACAGAGTTAAAGGAGAAAAACTTACGCGTCACTTGTTGGGTCAGTTATGGTTTAGGGTTGTATGTCTGTTGCTGGTTCGGGAATTCTTTGTATAATTGATGGAAATATGGATCACAAACAGTATATTAACATTTTAAAAGAAAATATGATTTCTAGGGCCAAAAAATTACGAATAAGACAAAATTTCCATTTCTATCAAGATAACGATTCCAAACACAAATCTTGTAACGTGCATTTGGTTATTTTATAACTGTCCACATGTAATAAAAACACCTCCGCAATCGCCAGATATTAATGTGATTGAATATCTATGGGCTCATTTGGATAAACCAATTGAAAAAATATTAGGTTAGAAACAAAAAAGACTTAGAATTGATTTTAAAAGATGAATGGACCAAAATTGATCCTGTCATATAGAAAAAATTGTAGAATGGATGTCTAGAAGATTGACAGCAATTAAAAACAACAAAGGATTACCAACAAAATAGGAAATAGCATTAAATAATTAAATATATGTCATTAAATTTTGAGTGTCCGAGTTGTGTTTTGAGCAAAATCATATTTTTTACTTTTCATGCTGTAATAATATTATAATAATTTTTATTTTTATGAATTTTATTATTTTAATATTAATTAAATTGTATTTTTTCGTAACAAAAATCATTACAATAATATTTAATCTGCCGAAAGAATAATTTGTAATAATAATAATAATGATTTATTGTGGCTGAGTACTTACATATACATTGGTGTATACAGAGTTTTTGACTTAACTTAGCTTATTATTATTTATATAATGCTATATGGGTTAGGATGGAGGAGTGGTGAGGTTTTGAGGTTGGTGAATGTTTTGAGGTATTTGCAGGAAAGTTTCAAAAACCTGCGTTTGAGAGAATAATTTAGTGAGTGTCCGAGTCTTTATTGACTTACTGTACGAGGTCGTTTGATAAGTCCGTGTAAATTCCGAAAGATGGCACCACTGGTGTATATCGAGGTTATTTTTAATTAGTAGCACCTCTTGGAAGAACACACATCAAGTTTCAGCCATATCGGTCTATTCCTTTGTGTTTGACAATCGTTGGAATCAAGGAAATCGAGTGATTGTCAAATAATGGACGAAAAAGAATTTCGCGTGTTGATTAAACACTACTTCATTAAAGGCAAAACGCCTCAGGAGACTAAACAGAAGCTTGATAAACATTATGGTGACTCTGAACCTTCGATTAGTGTGGTTTATAAGTGGTTTCAAAATTTTCGGAGTGGCCATATGAGCACAAGAGACGCTGAACGTTCTGGACGCTCTGTTGAGGTCACCACTCTAGAAATCATTGATAAAATCCATGATATGGTGATGGATGACAGAAGAGTGAAAGTGCGTGAGATTACTAGTGCTGTAGGGATCTCGTGTGAACGGGTACATAATATTTTGCACCAACATTTGGATATGAAAAAGCTATCCGCCAGGTGGGTGGCGCGATCGACCAAAAACGAGGTCGTGTGAAGTGTTGCAAGAACGGTTTGCAGCTGTTTCAGCGAAATCCACAGGACTTTAAGCGTCGTTTCATCACTGTAGATGAAACATTGATACATCACTACACTCCTGAGACCAAAGAGCAGTCTAAACAATGGGTTATCAAGAGGGAATCTGCTCCGAAAAAGGCGAAGACAATTCCTTCGGCCGGGAAGGTTATGGCGACTGTCTTTTGGGATTCGCAAGGAATAATCATTATCGATTATTTGGAAAAGGGTAAAACCATTATAGGTGCATATTATTCATTGTTATTGAATCGTTTGAAAACCGAGTTGCAAGAAAAACGTCCCCGATTAGCCCACAAAAAAGTCCTCTTTCATCACGACAACGCACCAGCTCACCCCTCAGCAGTTGTGGCCGAAAAATTAATGGAAATAGGGTTCCAAATCGTTTCACATCCCCCCTATTCTCCAGACTTGGCTCCATCGGATTATTATTTGTTCCCTAATATGAAGAAATGGCTCGCGGGAAAAAGATTTTATTCGAACGAGGAGGTGATTGCAGGAACGAATGACTATTTTACAGACTTGGACAAATCCTATTATTCGGAAGGGATCAACAAACTAGAGCAGCGTTGGATGAAGTGTATAAGCCTAAAAGGAGACTATGTTGAAAAATAAAAACGATTTATTCAAAAAAATGAAGCAGTTTTTATTTTTACACGGACTTATCAAATAACCCTCGTATATATAACAGAGATTGATTTGCATTTATTCATTTATTAAAACAATGACGTATACTAAATCGATGATTACAAACTTGTCTTAAAAGATCATTTAATTAAATCAGAGGTTTGTAATACGCGATTTGTTGATTAATTGCACATACTTATAAATTAATGTATAAACTTTGTAAAGGTGTATTAGTTCTACTACTTGTTTTAATACAGATTGACCGAGTTAAATCTTTTGTGTACTTAGTTCGTTCTCATTTTCTTTTTATAAAAATGAACGTACGTTCTTAATTATAAAAATTAACTATTAAATATTCTTAAAATATTAGTTACATCTCTGTTTTAATTTCTATTAAATCGTATAAATATTACTTATTTCCATGATATCCTGTTAAAATCGTTCTCCATGCTCGCCACTGACATTTAAAAAAAAACAAATCTCTGTTCTTATTATTAATTTATGAAATATTTGACAAACATACTCGATCGTTTCGTTTATACGTCTGTAGACGAATGTTTATTCGACCACATTCATCAGTCAATATTCGATTGATCCGTCCGTCTGTTGTCAGTGGTACTCGACACATCACCTTCATAACACAAAAGCTGATCGATCGACATCGAACGAGGACCTCGAATGAGAAGAATTATAATAAGATGACATTAATGAACGCCGATACGTCCTCCCCGTTCGTCCTGTTAATGCGATTGATCGCCTTGAGAACGACGAATTTCCCGACGGCGTCGGTGCGTCTTTCAATCAATTTCATCTTCCTCGAACGTGTCAAATGTTGAGATCCGGCTTCAAAATATTACACACACACATGTATGTATTAAGGACGTACATGTAAATACCTGAGCATTTCTATAGAATTCGCTTTTGGCGAATTTCATACAAGGTCTATCAAATGTGTTATTAACAATGAACGTTTATTAAAAGCTTACACACACACACACACATATATTTATATATATATATATATATATATATATATATATATATATATATATACATACACATACACATACACTAAATGTGTCTTGTTTGAAATCAAACAAGAATATTAAAGATGTATCCCGTGTTTATTGGTTTTCTTTAAGAAATGATATCCTCAAACAAAATATCATCTCTGTTTTAAAAAATACAGATGTTTTTTCTGTGAGAAAATATCTGTTCGAATTTTGTACATTTGATTTTCGCCTTCGGTCTATTTCTCTAGATATAGAGATTTTTAATTTTCCATAACTTCTTCCTCAACTTCTTCTGGTAGTACATCAGAAATTGTATATTCATCATTAACTCATTATTTTTTATATTCTTATGGTCTCCATTGTGGACATAAAAATGTTTATAGAATGTTACCTTCATTATTTTTTATTGCCATTAACATATCCTGTTTCAATAAAATATCTCTTTTTATTTCTTTATATTATGGCTTATAAGTTCTTTGTGTAATTTTGTCTAATATTATATCTCAGTTTCTTTCTAAATAACTTGCAATTTTGGAGTATTCAATACATGTATTGCAAATGAGATTTTTTGATGTTTTTTAGTCTTTTCTATAAGCTCTTTGGTTTCCTCTGATTTTTTAAGATTCTTATATATACAGTAATATCTCGCATAGTCCGGTTAATCAGTTCTACTGATTAGCCGGACTATTTGAAACCAGACTAATCGAAACACTAATTAAATACAAAAAACGTTAATTGGTTCCAAACAAATTTTTTTCCTGTTTTTCAGTAAATAAAACGATGGTAATATATTTCAATGTTTGTATGTATTAACAAAACAAAATCAGGGGCTTACACATTCATTTTAAATACATTTTAAATTCATTTTCAAATGGGTTGTTAAAAACTAATTATCAAAAAATCGACTTCACTCTAGAGTTGCGAATCGAAAACTAAAAGAAAAAGAAAAAGAGCACAAAACTAGAACTGCGCATGCGTTAGACATCATAATGTGCATATACGATTTCGGTTTTCTTTTTTATTATGTTTTCATAATAAAGGGGAAAACTTGAAAATTTGCGTACAAAAATAATTTTATGTATTAATTTTTTCGGATTTTTTTTCAAGTAAAATTTTTTTTTGTAAATTTTAAACAGGACTATAGTGAAACCGGACTAATCGAAGCCGGAAATATACGAGGTATTGCTATAGATAGATAGATAGATAGATAGATAGATAGATAGATAGATTCGATATATAGATGATAATGACTAGATAGATACTAGATAGGTAGTAGATTAGATAAAGATAATATAGATAGATAGATTCGATAGATAGATAATATAGATAGATAGATAGATACAGATAGATAGATAGATAGATATCATAAATAGATAGATAGATAGATAGATAGATAGATAGATAGATAGATAGATAGATACTCGTAGATAGATAGATAGATAGATACTCGTAGATAGATAGATAGATAGATACTCGTAGATAGATAGATAGATAGATACTCGTAGATAGATAGATAGATAGATACTCGTAGATAGATAGATAGATAGATACTCGTAGATAGATAGATAGATAGATAGATACTCGTAGATAGATAGGCGCATAGATATATAATAGATAGATATAGATAGATATAGATAGATATAGATAGATATAGATAGATATAGATAGATATAGATAGATATAGATAGATATAGATAGATATAGATAGATATAGATAGATATAGATAGATATAGATAGATATAGATAGATATAGATAGATAGATATAGATAGATAGATATAGATAGATAGATATAGATAGATAGATAGATAGATATAGATAGATAGATAGATAGATAGATAGATATAGATAGATAGATAGATAGATAGATAGGTAGATATAGATAGATATAGATAGATATAGATAGATAGATATAGATAGATAAAGATAAATAGAGATAGATATGGATAGATAGATAGATAGAGATAGATAATAGATATAGTAGATAGATAGATAGATAGATAGATAGATAGATAGATAGATAGATAGATAGATAGATAGATAGATAGATAGATATATTGAGTG
>CP092096.1:5787500-5830000 GCA_029203775.1 Neoneuromus ignobilis | reverse complement strand
TTCTAAGACAATTCGAAAGATAATCACAAACTAAAACTTGCATGTGAAAGAGTGAAGATGACCTTTACAATAAAAAAAACTGTCAAAATAAAATGTCAGAGATTTCGACTGTCAAATTTAGTACTTAAAGAAATCGGACATTCTATATTTAATGACCTAATAGAAATGGCACTAATACAATAAATTTGCATATACACACACATACAAATTCTGATAATAAAGTACATAGAAATTTTTTTATTAAATAAAGTAGCAGCACTGAAAGTCCTATTCTGTTATTGCTAAGTAAAACAATATTAAATGAAATTTAAAATGAAAGGAATTTTATTGGGTCCGTTCGGAAAGTAATTTCGTTTTTTTTAGAAAAATGAACGACCATTTTTTATAGTATATAAATATTTTATTTAATTGTATAATTTGACTATCTTGGCCAATACATTTTGCCATCTTTCTGGTAGCGTGATTCCACGCTCGTAGAACTTCTGATCTTTGCTTGCAAAAAACTGAACGAAGTGATTTTTGCCATCCTCATTTGAACTAAATGTTTTATGATCTAAAGAGTTCTGTAAAGACCGGAACAAGAAATAATCGGAGGGTGCCAGATCTGACGAATATTGGTATATCATCCAAGTTGTAACAGTTTCTGGTAAGTCATCAAACTAGTATGAGGTCTGACGTTATCATGATGAAACACTACGCTTTTTCTGTTAATTAATTCTGGTCTTTATCAATTAGACATAATTTGTCCAATTGATGGCAGTACAATTCCGTATTGATTGTGGTAGAATTGTGTGGTAGAAACTAAAAAAAAAAAACAATTCCCTTGAAATTCCACCAAATAGAGAACATCACTTTTTTTGATGAATATCGGTTTTCGAAGTGCTCTAAGTCGACTCATCTCTTCTGCTCCATGATCTCTTCCATTTAACATTATTGTAAACAATCCATTTTTTATCATCAATTATAATTCGTTTCAGAAATGAATCACTTATTCATGTTTGAGCAGCAAATCACAGATGTCAATGCGACAGAGCAAATTTCTTTCTCTGAGAACATGTGGAAACCAAATATCAAGCATTGAAACGAAACCAAATCGTTTCATATGGTCATGAATGTCGTGCTAATGGGAGAGTTGTAAAAAAATTATCCATGGTAATATTTCGGCCTGATCTTTTGAACGGAGCCATCAACTCTTTATCAACTCGCTCTCCTAAATTTTTTTCTCTACCCGATACTGATTGTCCAGTATAAATTTGATCAGTGAGAGGATAGAAGTTTTCTGCATCACAAATCCACCATATTTATATAATAGACGTCGCCAGATATACGAATTTAGGGCCGCAATAATGACATTTTGTAATGGGGTACAAGTGTACTCGGGTAGTAATCAATGTGAAAAATTTCGGGTAGTAACATAACGGTTAAATAATAAAACGTCTGGGTTGTGGTGGCGGTTTTTCTCCCGAAGCCCTGGTAGCGAACGAGTTAATTCCGATCAACCTAATAAATTAATTTACATGCAGTCGTATTTAATTCCGTTCAAAATAAAAATTTCCTCTCCCAATCGCTTGACAGAGAAACTGTGCCGGAGTTGCTGTTTAGGTAATGGTAAAAAAACTTACGAAGTGCAAAGGGTTAATGATCTAATAATATTCTTTCTTGAATATTGAACATGTCATTGTACAGAATACGAGCATATATACGTTTCAAAACGTTCAGATATTTTCGATCGTTGTTACAAGATGCTTCTCCATCCGATATCCCGTTTTCTCGAATCTTCGTGGACATCTCGCATCGCTTCGAACGTTCTAGAACCGCCGCGACGACGGAATGACGTCGCAGAAAATGCGCTGCAGTCGCCGCCGCGCGTTCCCCGCCGCCCGTGCCGCGGATCAATATACGACCGGGCGTTCGAACCTCTCTCTCGCGCCGTCATCCATCCTCCCGCGTCCCGGTAGTGCAGTCAGCGCGTGACGTCATCACCTGTAGCGCATAGCGGTCGTTATCCTGGGTCACGGCGAACGCGGCTTCAATTCGCGTTTCGCAGTATATATTTTATCGTTTTCCCTTTCGATTATTCCCATTCAGGCTTTGGCGAGAACGAACTCTCGTACATATATGGGACCGACATTTGCGTACGATCGGATGGATATTGACTCGTGATGGACGGATGTTAGAGTTCGACGGAAAACCACACGCGATATTTTCTGTTTTCTCTCTTTTTTCTCTCCACTCGTCTCGTCTCTCATTTCTTTTTCTCTCTCGTGCGTACACACACGCTGATATGAATTATTCAACTCGTCAGTTTTGGTCGTAATGACTGTAATAATACTCGAATGGTGCTGTTTGATAAGTAAGCTCGCGAGATCCATCCGAGTAGATGGACGATCGTTGCTCTTTTATTCACCTGCAATTCTTCTTTTGTTAACAAGCAAAAAGGATTTCATTGTACTGCCGGTCATTATAATCCATTTCGCTTGATATGATGAAATCTCGAGGGATTGTCACTTCGAGAATAGACGATGGCCGCAATTTATAACTCTAGTCTTGTCTCTGTTGTTTATTACTCGTATATTTTTTTCTTAGATATATATATATATATATATACAGGAATAACTCGCATAGTCCGACTAATCAATTCCTCTAATTAACCGGACTAATCGAAACATACACTAAATGTGTCTTGTTTGAAATTAAACAAGAATATTAAAGATGTATCCTGTGTTTATTGGTTTTCTTTAAGAAATGATATCCTCAAACAAAATATTATCTCTGTTTTAAAAAATACAGATGTTTTTTCTGTGAGAAAATCTCTGTTCGAATTTTATACATTTGATTTTCGCCTTCGGTCTATTTCTCTAGATATAGAGATTTTTAATTTTCCATAATTTCTTCCTCAACTTCTTCTGGTAGTACATCAGAAATTGTATATTCATCATTAACTCATTATTTTTTATATCCTTATGGTCTTCATTATAGATATAAAAATGTTTATAACATTAAATGTTTATAGAATGTTAGCTTCATTATTTTTTATTGTCATTGACATATCCTGTTTAAATAAAATATCTCTTTATTTCCTTATATTATGGTTTATAAGTTCTTTGTGTAATTTTGTCTAATATCATATCTCAGTTTCTTTCTAAATAATTTGCAATTTTGGAGTATTCAATACATATATTGCAAATGAGATATTTTTTATCTTTTTCTCTCTCTTCTATAAGCTCTTTAAGTGCAACAAAATATCGTTCAAGTCTCTACCACGACTGCGTCTGCAGGTATTAATTCGAATATCGAAATTTTCAATGACTTTTCGACATGATGCAGAAATTATTCCACGAATTGCAACTCAAATCTTGTTCTTTAGGTCATTAATTGTTTGTGGCTTGTTAGCATAAACGCGATTTTTCAAAAAATACCACAAAAAAATTTAATGATGTTAAATCGTATGACCTTGGAGGCCAATTGAAATTTTCATTTCGTGAAATTACACGTTAACGAAATTTTGATCATAAAAGTTAAATATTTCTTCGAATCGTGTGACATGTAACATCGTCTTGCTGGAAATGGACATCAGACACACCAATATCATTCAATTCTGGTCATAAAATTCACTCAATATTGATTGGCATCGCCCAGCATTGACAGTAATAGTATTTCCAGCATTATCTTCGAAGAAAAATGGTCCAATGATTCCATTTTCCCAAAATTCACACCAAAAAGTAATTTTTTGTATTTGTAGAGATTTCTCATAAATAACACGAGTATTTTCATTACCTTAGATACGACAATTTTGCTTATTAACGAATTCCTCTATTGTGAAATGAGCTTCATCACCAAACAAAATTTTGCTTGAAACCAATTGATCTGTTTTTCGTTGTTCAATAATCCAACTAGCGAAATTGTGATGCTATAAATGATCTCTTTCTTTCAATTCCCGAGTTAGTTGAATTTTGTATTCTTGTAAATGCATATATTTATGGAAAATCAATTGAGCCCTAGTTATGCCTCTTTTGTATTCTTGTTAAGTTAGATTAATGAATTTGATATTTATGGAAAATCCTACTATAACACTGGTACAAAATCTTTTGCATTTTGTACACGTGTAAATGCATATATTTATGGAAAATCCTACATAAAGAGCCACTAGATATGCCCAATTCTTGCAAATGACGTGAAATTGATGTCGTCGGTTTATTTTCAACACTTTTACTTACAACAGCAATGTTTTCATTTGTGCGTATAGCTTTGGTCTTCCACTTTTCGGCTTATCGATTACATAATCAGTTTCTTCGAATTTTTTCACTAATCTTTGAATTGAGGACTGATTTGACCGATTATTTACACCCAAAAAATTACGAATTTTGCGTTGGGTATTTTTCAAAGAACGCCCATTTTCATAATAAGTTTGAATAATATGTAAATACGTTGCTCAAATGTATATCTATGTATGGTTAAAATGGTAACCTTCTATTAACACAAAAATGCTTATTATGCCATTTGAAAAGACATGACATGTAAACATTATTACAGTGTTGATATCTAGGTGTCACATTTGGATGACTGTATATATAATATATATATATATATATATATATATATATATATATATATATATATATATATAATATTGTACTACATTATTTCATTTGTGAAGATTTATGCAAGATTTATTTATTATGATATATTTTTATATTCAATCCGCATGTCATGAATCATTCTGTGTTTTCAATTTTGATATTCATCCATGGATAACTAATGATTCTCTATGAATCTGAATCTGTAATTGTTTTATTTATTGAATGATGTTGCTTAGCAACGTATTTCCGTCGATACAAATGATAATTGTTAATAAATTCTTGAGGAATTCATACTGAAAAATCTTGATAATGATGATAAGTAGTAGTAAATATACGATATCTGTTATAAAAATACTGTTGTTGTGTTTGTTACTATAAGTTCTGTCCCTAACATTAAGGGGGTATTCTAGTCTAGAATCCTTATCCAAGGAAGATAATTGTAACTGTTTGATGGTCTACAACTGACGTAGTTAACTATTCGTTCTTGAAACAATTAAGGGGGTATTCTAGTCTAGAATTTCGAAAAAATCGATTTTTTTGTTTGCATATTTTCAAAGTTTAGACCTTTAAGAATATGTCCTTAAGAGAATTTTTCTAAATTCTAATTATTTTCGGAGTTATAGCTATTTTTGTGACGCGCCAATCAATCCGGTCTGGTCGGAACTCCACGCGTTTTTCTCGAAACTACTTTTTTCGACACGGTTGAGATGTGATATCTCACGTTCTAATGGACCGATTTACTTGAAATTTGGTACAGAGCTTCTCAATATAACAGTGATTAGCCCCGTTTAGGATTTTTTGAAAATTTTGTTTTTACTATTTTTAAAAAATTCCGAAAGTTGAAAAAAATAGGGCAAAAAATGACTGTTTTTTCACATTGCCGCCATTTTGCTATTTTTTTTTTAAATTTCCCTAGGCGGGGATACTAGTACAACCTTATTTTTTAATAATTTCAAAAAAAAAATTGTTTCACATGACCGGATGGGTTGGAACTACGTCAACCAGGAGACACCTTTTTTTTTCGAGCCCCCACTTTGCCAGCCTGTACCTTTTTCAATTTCGATTTTTTTGTTTTGAATAATACTTTTTTATACTCTTAAAATGTCAATAAATAACTGATAAAAATGGATAGTAAAAATATTTGTTGTTTTTTTTATAACGCCCGAAAAAAACACTTAAAATTCGTGCATCTAGACTAGAATACCCCTTTAATTTCAGTATGAAATAGAAAATGAAACTAACATCACTGTAACAAAGAAGTTGTGTTGTGTAGGGTTATGTATGTGCATTGGAAAAAACAAACGCAGTTTATGCAAATCGGACTCGTCATAAATTCGACGATAATATCAATAACAAAATAAAAAAGCGATTTCGAAAAATCGATCGTGTACACAGGGACGCCGTGCTGTTTTGTCGACGTGCGTGCGTGCGTGTGCGTGCGAGTGGTCAGTACAGGTACCGGCCGCCGTGTCGACCTATGCCACAACTTTCACTCGTAAACCAGTGCCCCGGAGCGGTGCATGTGTCAATTGAGTGGCCTGAACAGCCTTGACATTTATCTGCCCACAAGTGACACTCTCTTCACTCGTATTTTACATACGTTTCTGTTTTATGTGTACGTGCGATTAATTCACGAGCACGCGGCGTCGTCGAATTTCTCGAAAGGAACGCTAATTCTGCAGAAGTCGGATCGTCTTTTTTTAAACAGTTTTGTATTGAGCGATGACAACAAACGAAGATGTTTTTTTAAAAAAAAACATCATTTGTATCAAAAATAGTTTTAGGATTAAAAATCTATTCAATATGGAAAATCGTATTAAACCATTTGTAACAAATGTGTTTTTTTGTTGTACTCTCTGTATATAAATTTTAATATAGGTTCATCCAAATATGACGCCTAGATTTGAGTTTTATTCAAAAGAAATTATACACATGTATTTTTTCAATAAAACACAAATCTAGGCGTCATATTTGGTTGATTATATATTTTGATTAAACGAACCACTCATTTCATCTCTACAAGAATTTAATAACAACCTATTGTTCATTTTAGATGATTATTCCATCATCAGAATTCAAATTTGGATTTTAGAATATGAATTCTCAGCATCTTAAAATGAAATATTCTGGATAAGGGAAGGAATCCTGACATAAAACATGTTAATACTGAGTCAATCATTTGTTTGATTTTTTTTTTTGATTCGAGGAATTAAAAAGAATTTTGAAGACTCATCTAAAAAAAACACTTATAGTTTCCAATCTATTGTTATTTTTGTAACTAGTTTCAGTTTTTGTATTGTTCTTAGGTAGAAATCCAAGAATTTTCTTCAATGTGCATCAGACTTTGTGTTTTTCATCCATTAACCCATTACCTTCCAATTTTTTTTTTGATATTTTTGGTGTATTAGGGTTGAAAATGGAATTAGATAATGGAATTTAGGTTACTTTACTTGTATATTTTAAAAAATAGTTATTTTTTAACATTTTTTATTGATACCCATTTGGGACTCATGGAATTTCCAGTTACAAAAATTTTGAAAAAACAAAAAGTATTACAAACACAAGAAAAACTCATATTCTATGCCAAACAGGAAAGCATTCGACATGTAGTCCTATATTACATTTTCTACACTGCTTGTGCACATTTGTGCCACATATGGCACATTTCCTTTGTTTTCCCTCACAGGTCCTTTCCAATACATGTCCAATTGGATCAAATATAACACCTTCAGGTACAAGGCTTTTCCTTGTTATGCTTGAACTGGGTCTTCCAGTGGCTTAAGGATTGGATAATGATTCTGTTTTCATAAATGTTCTTGCAATATTGCGTCTGAAGTCTGATAACGAAATGTTTTTATTCGAAACAGTATAAAGAGCATGGGCGTTAACAACAGTAACATCAATGGCATTTGTAAAAAGAGGAAAAGACCATTTCTTACCTCTAAATTTAATTCGATACTTTTGGACATCTAAGTCTAGCTTGTCAACTCCACCCATATATTTATTATATTGCCCTACAATGTTTGGTCTATCCACTCGACATTCTTTCTTTTCTTTCTTAGAATATCTCTTCACTTTTTCTAAAGGTTATAGTCCTAAATAATTTGACAGAACTTTGACGTAGTTATTATCATTCCAAATCATTGAAAATTTTTTATTACTTATATCATAACAATAATCGTATGCTCCACGTTCTTCTTTTTTCATTATGTTATCAAATTTCAAGGGACACTTATTCATTCTATTATACCGTGCTGTTCCAGTCGCCTTTATATTATGTTCTTTCAATTTCAACAATAATTCAAAGCTGGTAAAGAAGTTGTCGAAAAATATTTCATATTCTGATGTATACTGAAGAAAAGAAGTCATCTTCATTATTACAGATGCTTCTACACCACTCACAACTTGTTCTTCTTCGCATTTACCTTCATAAATATCCATATGAAAACAATACTCAGATTCAGAGCAGCACATGGCCCATTGTTTAAAATCAAATCTGATTGGCTTTCCTCTTATAAATTGTTTTAAAAAGTGATGTCTATAATATCTTATCATTTGCTCATCGACTGAAAGCTTTTGAGTAAATATTCAGAACTTTTTAAAATTTGAATTCAATTTGTCAATCACAGGTCGAATTTTAAATAACTTATCTTTCTTTTCCATGGCAATTATGGAACTATTGTCGTTAAAATGCAAATTTCTTTTTATTTCTAAAAACCTATGCTTTGGCATACCGTTTCTAGGTAAGATTCAGATCTTCATCTTCACACTAGTACAATTGTTCTTGTGGTAAGAATGTTATCCAGACAACAAAAATATTCCAGTAAACTTTCTAAACCAATTTGTGGAAAGTTCAAAATTATGTCTGTTGTTTTGTCTCGAATGATTTATACTTTGAGTCACTGTGTAGTTTAACAAATCTTCATCGAAAAATTCTTTAAATATGTCAACAGGTGATTTATTTTTCAAATGTAGTCATTTTTGATTTCATTTTAGATACATTGTCATATTGCAATGTAATGTCGGAAAAGTTTATATCCTGTTTTTTCAGTCACTCTTCGGCAATACTTTAAGTTTTGATTTTTGCGTTGATGATGGATTATCTTCTAAGGCACTATAATGTACTTCTAATTGACCGAGAACGTCTTGCAGGAGAGTGTCTTCTAAAATATTATCATCAAGGTCTTCACAATCTGATACTTCATCCACGTTATCGGGAGGCAGTTCAACTATATCGATGGTTTCTCGTTTTAATTCGTCAAAAAGTTCATCACTTTCGAGTAATTCTTCTCTATTTTTTTAATACCAAGAAATTTTATAGCAGCTACACTGCCCCGAAAACTGTAAAAGTAAAAAAAACTATGAATTACTAAAATACTTAAATATTATCAATTTTATATCATAGCACATTCCATGAGCCCCAAATGAGGATCAATATATTTTATAGTATATTTGTTATAATAAGTATTATATATACTTATAAATTATTGTGCTATCAACTAAAAGGATGTGTTAGTAGTCTCACACACGAATCTGCCAAAAAAAGCAAAAAAATACGAACAAAAAGTTCACTAGAAAACAATGTAAACATTAAAACATCATTTTACTGCATCGGTTATAAATTTATATATTAAATACTTTTACAAGTTAGGGAACATTGAAACAAAAAATAATTTTGAAAACTAGAAGGTATGTGTGTTTAACGAATACAAATTTTATTTAATATAATCCTATTGTAAGTGAAAAAAAATAAATATTCAAATCCTCATTTGGGGATCGCGGAAGCGAATGGGTTAATGTTTGTTGGAGTATGGTTGAGGAGTGCTAATTTATTTATTGTAGTGTTTAAATATGGATTATAGTGAGATTGTTTCGAAAGTAAATATTTTTCATATTTTTGGATGTCAAATGAAAGGGCCGAGATGAAATATTCAAATAAATTGTCAATGTCTCCATACACGACTTTTTTTCTATTCGTTTAATCCCAGGACATTTACAATACTTACGAACGAGATACCGATCGACCGTATCTGTATGTCCGAACGAGTGTCGCCGGTTCGTATCTCGCACGGATCGCCCGCGGGCGTCGCCCACCTCGCCCCCGACGTCACTCACTGCCGCGGCGAGCGGACGAAGGCCGTCCACTCGACCCAACGACAACCGACCGCACTCTCCGACCATACAAACTCACCTTTTTTTCTACAGTCACGTTCTTTTTTCTACTTTATTTATCTATCTATATATGTCGTGTGTTCGTTTCTTGACTTTTTTTCGGTCGTGTTTGTTCCGATACGGCGGTAACGGGTCTCGCTCTCGTAATATCGAATCTGTGCGTGGCTGTCATTTTGCCATACAAATACAACAATGAGCCGTTGTATCTGTTTTTTTTTTTTGTCGCCACTCTTTCATTCTCTCGTTGTACGTAATATGCACGTGTATAGAGTCGACCGAAATTCGCGGACGTTATTTGCACAATAATTGGTTTACTCCAAAAATGTTTTTGGTTTTTTAAGCATTTGAAGATTTTTAAATTAAATATGATGTTTGTTTCTCTATCTATGATTATTTTTCAAAGCTCTTCTCCTAATTGTTTCAAAAATACTTGGGATTGATTTATTTTTTTCTTGAGCATACAGTTATTTTCGAAATAAATAATATATGCTGCAAGAGCTGCAATATCAACGATATTGAAGAACAATGCAAGTGGTCACCTGTTTGTATGCCTTCTCACATTATAGCGTCTTACTTATTTCTCTATAATGTTTATACCAGATTTTGTTTTGTTATAAAAATGGATTGTTGGGTTTATTTTTGGGTCCAATCATTGGGCTTTTCCACATTAGTCAGCATGCATACAGTATTCACGCCCATTATCGTTTGTCTCGCACCCTCTTATTGCCAAACTCCCCCACCTAAAAAAATTATTTTTCGGGTAAGACCGTGTGAGACGAGTGGTAATGGGCCGTGAATACTGTATACATGTTGACTAGTATGGAAAGACCCATTGCGTTGTCGTGATACATCGATGACAAAACTATGACGGTTTTATTATTTTTTTTTGGTACATATGAACATATTGTCACGTTGTTGTTATAGCCAAATAATAAAGAATTTATTTTTCGAGATTTTATCTTTGTCATTTCTGCAGGAATATATTTTTTATTGCATTTCAATGTCCCAACGACTGTCAATTTCCATGATAATAAATGTCGGGCTAACGGGAAAGTTGTAAAAAAATTATCCATGGTAATATTCCTAAAATTTTTTACTCCTAAATTTTTTTCTCTACCAGATACTGATTTTCCAATATAAATGACCAGTGAGAGGATAGAAGTTTTCTACATCACAAATCCACCGTATTTATATAATAGACACTGCCAGATATACGAATTTAGGGTCGTAATAATGACATTTTGTAATGGGGTACACGTGTACCCGGGTAGTAATCAATGTGAAAAATTTTGGGTAGTAACATAACGGTTATATAGGATCAGAAGATATTTTATTGATTTTTTTTGAACACACTATATATATATATATATATATATATATATATATATATATATATATATATATTTGTGTGTATGTATGTGTGTATGAATGTGTGCTACTGGTATACAATTCCGGAGGCTATTACAGTATGTTGTAATGCAATCACAAGTGTCACCTTCGGCATTGAAACGACCTTCGCAACGTTTTTGTTTCGTGCACGTTTTTTTTTGTTTTCACTCATTTTTGTTAACTGGTCTTGTCGATTTGTCGCGTTGCCGAATCGTGATTGTCCGCAGGCCGACATAACAATACACATATAAATATATAACAGAACATTGTATACGACCACTTCAGGAAACCGAACGTTCGAAATTCCGATGTGGGTCAATGGTTGCGTAACTGATTGTTCGACTCTAGGCCGCGGATACGACGAAGATACTGTTTATGTGTGTTGTTTTTTCTACATCCCTGAACTCGTACACAGATTTACAGAATGCATTCGGTCGGGCATTCTATACACATTGTTCTTTGTCCGTTTTGTTTAACACGGTAATGGAATTGAATTTGGTGTAGATTTCTTTCCTTCGAAACTAGACATTTTTTTTTAAACGAAACGGAAAATCAGTTAGACATTTTTATTTATTGCTATCGAAATAAATGTATTTGTTTCATATTTACAACAATCGTTTATAATTATCAATTTTCTTAGAGCATGTAATCTCTCATCTTATTAACACTAAAAGTGCAGACTCTTAATATATAGATATCATACTCTAACCGGTCAAATGACCGGTTTTATATAAAAACTTTATTACATATTTCCCACATTTACAGCAGACTTTTGTGGCTTTATTGACGTTGTAAATTCTTCACTTGACACATTTTACGTTTATGAGAATGTGTAGTAGATTAGTCGATGTTTCTTCCATATTTGTTCTTCCTTTTTGTTCTTCCAGGTATTTTCGATATGCAGTAGCAAGTTTTTCTGATAATTTAACCCTTTGAGCGCTGAGTTGTGCGAAGTTAAGCGTGTGCTGTGGACCGCCTATTTTTTACGACGAATCACTCGCTGGGCTGCCTACTTTTTACGACGAAGCGCATGCTGGGCTGATTAAAATTTCATTGCAAAATATGTTGATTGTAGCTGAAATAATTTAAGCAGTGAGCACAAAAACCTTAACAGAACCATTTATTTCATTAAGCAATAATAACATGAACAATATAAAAAAAATTATATCTTTTAAATTGAAAATTTAATAATTTTGTATTGAGTCTTGAAACACATATCTGCGTTCATGGCCCAAATTGAATGGCTGTGTGGGAACCCATATATGCGTTCATAGCGCTCAATTGGCTAAGTAAAAAATCTTGTCTCTACATACAGTAATACCTCGATTAGTCCGGTTTCACTATAGTCCTTTTTATTGGTATCATTATCTTGATTTAAGTAAAAAATACATTCTGTTTCCAATTTTCGGGCATTTTTTTTAACATTAGATCTTAAAATATTCAAATACATGGTCTGACCCAAATTATCAATACGTGAGGATTTACCGGTTGTTTTATTTTTTTATCGCTCTATAGATTGATGAATGATGCCTACTTAAAATTATTCCAATATTTTGGTAACTATTTTCTTTTTCTTATAATTTTATAATTATTTTTCGCTCTGATATACTTATTTTCTTTTTTTTTTAAATTACACGTTTCATTTTCAATGATTATTTTTAATTATGTTTACTTGTATCACCTATTTGACAAAAATAAAGTTAAGCATAACAATATGCATTGCATTTTCAACAATCGCTTAGTTAATTGTAATGCTGTAATTAAAAATTCGAAAAATTCTGCAGCTGTGTGCATACTTTTTCTTGCTATTTTTTTAGGTCGTAGCTGGTTTTTGTTATTATATTAAAATTTTCGTTTTACAATGCTGCTGTTGATATAAATAGTAAATTCCGTTGTAATTAAATAATTCCAAAAAAATGTAAAAATTAATTATTTTTCCCTAATTTATTGCAAATAAATCTGTGATAAATGTGGTGTGCGCAGACTTTTTCTTGCTAGTATTCGTAAATATGTCTATATATATATATATATATATATATATATATATATATATATAATAGTCTTATTTATAAATGCAAATTAGATATTAAGAATTCTAGTTTTGGAACAATCGTTAATTAAATGTTACTCCTTGTAAATGTGATTTTAAAAGTGTTCACCAAGTAATATAACCTTTTTTGAAAATACAGTAATACCTCGCATAGTCCGGTTTCGATTAGTCCGGTTTGAAATTTCCAAAAAAACCTTTTTTTTTACTTGAAAAAAATCTTACTAAAAAGTTTTTCTTGAGAAAAATCCCAAAAAATTAATCCATAAAATTATTTTCATACGCAAATTTTCAAGTTTTCCCCTTTATTATGAAAACATAATAAAAAAGAAAACCGAAATCTTATATGTACATTATGCACAACGCATGCGCAGTTCTAATTTTGTGGTCTTTTTTTTCTATTAGTTTTCGATTCACAACTCTAGATATATATATTTATATATTTATTAGATGAGTTTTTTCTATATATATATATATATATATATATATATATATATATATTTATTAGATGAGTCGAAGTGGAAACTTTTAGGATAGAAAGAAAATGCTCTCTCTCTCTCTCTATTTCTCTCTCTCTCTCTCTATTTCTCTCTCTCTCTCTCTCTCTCTCTCTCTATTTCTCTCTCTCTCTATATATATATATATATAAAGTAATACCTCGCATAGACCGGCTTCGATTAGTCCGGTTTTACTATAGTCCTCTTTGAAATTTCCTAAAACAAAAATTTTTTACTTGAAAAAACCTACTAATTTTTTTCATGAAAAAATCCCAAAAAATTAATATATCAAATTCTTTTTATACGCAAATTTTCCAGTTTTCCCCTTTATTATAAAAACATAAAAAAAAGAAAACCGAAATCGTATATGCACATTATGCACAACGCATGCGCAGTTCTAGTTGTGTGGTCTTTTTTCTTTTTCTATTAGTTTTCGATTCGCAACTCTAGAATGAAGTCGATTTTTTGATAATTAAATTTTAATAATCCATTTGAAAATGAATTTAAAATGTATTTAAAATAAATGTATAAACCACTGATTTTTTTTGTTGATACATTCTATCATACCTTCGTCGATTATCAAATTAAAAGCACTATTTACAATACCAAACATATTTCTTTCAACATAGGCAATTGGACCTGAGACGTCTTTGAATAAAGTATAACCCAGTGATCTACCTGCATTTCCACTTTCTTTCAATTTTTCCCATAAAGTCCCATTAGCAGCTCGTTCGGTTGAAATTTCTCCATTATTAGATGCATCAGCAGCGTGTAATTCACTTTTGGTTTCAGAATCAAAAAGAATACGGGTTCTTTTTCTTCCAGGAGCTATATAACGAAGATCTTCATCCTCACTGCTCGAAAATTCAATTCTATTTGCTTCTTTCTTTATTTTATCCTTGTTTTTACATAGTTCCGTGTCAGCTGCATTAGATTCGTTATCTGATTGGTCTTCCCTTATTCGGATCAGTTTTTTAGCAATTCAAGACATAAATTTCATGTGTAACTATAAAATCATTTAATGAGTCAACTCGACTCATAACAGTAAAAATAGGTATACCACATTTGAAAATACGAAATTAAGGGGTGGGCGGAGGGAATGAATTAATATTTGTATATGTTTCATTATGTAATTAAAAACCACTATATGTTTTTAAAAAATAATATTTAAATTTTCTAAGTATATAGCAATAAAATCTTAAATGAGTCAATTTGACTCTCTCCGTAGATCTAGTGTTAATATTAAATAACAAACTTGCTGAAACCATAATACAATTATTTCAATAAATTCGAAAATTAGAAAAATAAAAAATATCTATATTTCACTGTTATATTCTTTTTCTCCTACCGTATATATAGTCTTTTTTATTTATATGCACGCGTTGCATTTTTCTCTAATTGAAAATGGAACAATCAAATCTACATCGTTCCTTTCGATTCCCTGTTCACGTGACAGGATCATGTCTTCGATCATCGTACGCAAATAAAGTCGATTACATGGAAACCGGTTCGCCCGCTTCTTCGCTGTTGCCATGTACACCTCGACTACTACTGGTCCTGCTATCGGACTGAAAATTTACATGTCGTTGACATTGTATGACGGCACATAAACACACTATCTGTCGTCGCTAAGAATAGATAGATAAAACTGTACACATATTGAAATTCAAATGTACGCACACACACACACACACACACACATGTTTATATATACATATATTTCTAGAATGATTTTTATTGACCGGTTTTCAAACTCGATAAAACAATAACGAAAAGCTGTCCATTTATTTATTTCAAGGACTTGACCCGTTCGTAATTATAAAGTGTGTTTTTTAAGCCTGATGTAACTGTAAATTGAAATAAAATACATAATAATTGACCGAATGATCATTTATTTGGTATTATTCGAAAGATAATTTTATGGCATTAACCCATTCGCTTCCGCGATCCCCAAATGGGAATTTGAATATTTTTTTTT
The DNA here is from genome assembly GCA_029203775.1 of Neoneuromus ignobilis. Lineage (NCBI taxonomy): Eukaryota > Metazoa > Arthropoda > Insecta > Megaloptera > Corydalidae > Neoneuromus > Neoneuromus ignobilis. The sequence goes on along the minus strand of CP092096.1, from coordinate 5,814,337 downwards.
CACTTACAATAGGATTATATTAAATAAAATTTGTATTAGTTAAACACACATACCTTCTAGTTTTCAAAATTATTTTTTGTTTCAATGTTCCCTAACTTGTAAAAGTATTTGATATATCAATTTCTAACCGATGCAGTAAAATGATGTTTTAATGTTTACATTGTTTTCTAGTGAACTTTTTGTTCGTATTTTTTTGCTTTTTTTGGCAGATTCGTGTGTGAGATTACTAACCTATCATTTCAGTTGACAGCACAATAATATATAAGTATATTTAATACTCGTTATAAAAAATATACTATAAAATACATTGATCCTCGTTCGGGGCTCATGGAATATACTATGATATAAAATCGATAATATTTAAGTATATTAGTAATTCATAGTTTTTTTTTTTTACTTTTCGAGGCAATACGGCTGTTAGAAAATGTCTTAGTATTAGAAATATACAAGAATTACTCGAAAGTGATGAATTTTTTGACGAATTAAAACGAGAAACCATGGATATAGTTAAACTACCTCCCGATAACGTGGATGAAGTATCAGATTGTGAAGACCTTGGTGATAATATTTTATAAGACACTCTCCTGCAAGACGTTCCCAGTCAATTAGAAGTACATTATAGTGCCTTAGAAGATAATCCATCATCAACGCAAAAATCAAAACGTAAAGTTATGCCGAAAAGGACTGGAAAAAACAGGACACAAACTTTTCCAACATTACATTGCAATATGACAATGTATCTAAAATGAAATCAAAAATGACTCTACATTTGAAAAATAAATCACCTGTTGACATATTTGATGAATTTTTCTATGAAGATTTGTTAAACTACATAGTAACTCAAAGTATAAATCATGCGAGACAAAACAACAGACATAATTTTGAACTTTCCACAAATTGGTTTAGAAAGTTTACTGGAATATTTTTGTTGTCTGGATACCATTCCTTACCACAAGAACAATTGTACTATTGTGAAGATGAAGATCTGAATCTTACCTAGAAACGGTATGCCAAAGCACAGGTTTTTAGAAATAAAAATAAATTTACATTTTAACGACAATAGTTCCATAATTGCCATGGAAAAGAAAGATAAGCTATTTAAAATTCGACCTGTGATTGACAAATTGAATTCAAATTTTAAAAAATTCTAAATATTTACTCAAATCCTTTCAGTCGATGAGCAAATGATAAGATATTATGGACACCACTTTTTGAAACAATTTATAAGAGGAAAGCCAATCAGATTTGGTTTTAAACAATGGGCCATGTGCTGCTTTGAATCTGGGTATTGTTTTCATATGGATATTTATGAAGGTAAATATGAAGAAAAACAAGTTGTAAGTAGTGTAGGAGCCTCTGTAATAATGAAGGCGAACTCTTTTCTGCAGTATACATTAGAATATGAAATATTTTTAGACAACTTCTTTATCAGCTTTAAATTATTATTGAAATTGAAAGAACGTAATATAAAGGCGACTGGAACAGCACGGTTTAAGAGAATGAATAAGCGTCCCTTGAAATCTGATAACATAATGAAAAAAGAAGAACGTGGAACATACGATTATTGTTATGATGAAAGTAATAACATTTTTGCATTGATTTGGAATGACAATAACTGCGTCAAAGTTCTGTCAAATTATTTAGGACTATAACCTTTAGAAAAAGTGAAAAGATATTCTAAGAAAGAAAAGAAAGAATGTCGAGTGGATAGACCAAACATTGTAGGGCAATATAATAAATATATGGGTGGAGTTGACAAGCTGGACTGGAATGTCCAAAAGTATCGCATTAAATATAGAGGTAAGAAATGGTACTTTCCTCTTTTTACAAATGCCATTGATGTTGCTGTTGTTAACGCCCATGCTCTTTATTCTGCTTCGAATAAAAACATCTCGTCATCGGACTTCAGACGCAATATTGCAAGAACATTTATGAAAATAGAATAATTATCCAATCCTTAAGTCACTGAAAGATCCAGTTCAAACATAACAAGGAAAAGCCTTGTACCTGAAGGTGTTATATTTGATCTAATTGGACGTGAATTGAAAAGGACCTATGAGGGAAAACAAAGGAAATGTGCCATATGTGGCACAAATGTGCACAAGCAGTGTAGAAAATGTAATATAGAACTACATGCCGAATGGTTTCCTCTTTGGCATATAATATGAGTTTTTCTTGTGTTTGTAATACTTTTTGTTTGTTCAAAATTTTTGTAACTGGAAATTCCATTAGCCCCAAATGGGTATCAATAAAAAATGTTAAAAAATAACTATTTTTTTAAATATACAACTAAAGTAATCTCAATTCCATTATCTAATTCCGTTTTCAACCCTAATACACCAAAAATATAAAAAAAAATTTGCAAGGTAATGGGTTAATATTGGAAAATTATTTTGGGCATATGTGCACTATGGAACTATCTGATATACCGCATTCGGTCAGTCCAATTTCGGGTAACAATTCCTATCTAACCTAAAAAAACATATAATATTTATCGTGGTTAGGCTTTAAGAATAAAACAAAATACGTTTTGATTTAAGCGGCTTTGTCGAGTTGAAATGAAGAAAATTTCGTACAACTGTCAAGTTATTTCGGTGTTAATATTTAATAGTAAAATAAATCAAAGTTATGAAATATTAAAAGTCAATTAGAGGTTATTTAAAGGGACGTCTCATATTCACGAAATTCAATTTCAATTCTTGAAGTATGTCGGTAACAATCAAAAATAACTATTTCAGAATCGTAGGATTTTCTTTTAAAATAAAATGACGAACGAAATGTACAGGAGATTGACCGATCATTCCATTTTCAGTCGTGTCGAAAAAAATATTGGCCGAATGTCGGAAACAATATGTCAGGGTAAATAACATCCGTCCGATTGATGACGGATCGATACACGCGGGCGTCGGTCCAATTTACGCGCCGCACGTCGCGGCGTTCGACATGACAGAAACTCATTATCCGCGAGAAAAATTTTTTTTCGACGCACGTCCGTCGCCGTCGTCGAGTTATATTCGACCACGTGAGGTGCATATTGCGTTTTAATCGGCCCGTCGTCACGGCAACGGATGCGACTCTGACCCATTTCGTGCGTCGGGTCGAGTGTGCGTGTGACAGGTTCGTTCAAGAAACTGGTTCTTCAATCTTACAATTATTTATTTTTATTCCTCTTTATATATATATATATATATATATATATATATATATATATATATATATATATATATAAATTGCACAGTGATTAAATTTCACCCACGCAGGTATTAAAAATAAGCTGAATGAGAGCTTTTCACAAACCGTAAATACGTTTTTTTTTCTGTTGAAAAGTTCTTATGGTTTTGTTCGAATTATCGTTCCATCAAGTTAATTTGAGTGAATAATATTGTATTTCAAGTGGCATTATTTATTAAAGTTATTCAATAATTTATTAAAGTTATTTAATAAAGTTAATTCATAAAAATGAGTCTTGGATATCCATGAAAATCATGTATATACTCATATATACACACATACACATACATACCCACATACATACATACATACACACATACACACATACATACATATATATATATATATATATATATATATATATATATATATATATATATATATATATATACACGAGGTGTGATCAAAAAATAAGGTGAATTTTTATTTTTTTCAAAGAATATTTATTTATTCATCAATTTTTATTTTGTCTCCTTCAAAGTAATCCCCCTCGGATATAATGCACTTGTGTCAACGCTTTTTCCAATCCTCAAAGCATTTCAAAAAATCATTTTTTTGATCTTGTTCAGCTCCTCTTTCGATGCCGTCTTTATTTCCTCAATCGTTGCAAAACGCCGTCCTTTCATGGGCCTCTTCAGTTTCGGGAACAAGAAGAAGTCACAGGGGCCCAGGTCTGGGGAATACGGTGCCTGCGGCGTCATTAGTGTGTTGGTTTTAGCCAAAAATTCGCGCACAAGCAACGATGTGTGAGCAGGGGCGTTATCATGGTGCAAAAGCCAATTTTTGTTCTTCCACAAATTCGGAACATTCGTTTCTAGCGGATTGCTTCGCGCAAATTGCGCATAACTTGCAGGTAATATTCCTTATTTACTGTTCTACCTTGTGGCAAGAACTCATGATGCACCACGCCCCTGCAATCAAAGAAAACTGTAAGCAAAACCTTCACATTTGATCGAACTTGGCGTGCTTTTTTTGGTCTTGGTGATCCGGAATGCCTCCACTGGGACGATTGAGTCTTAGTTTCGTCGTCATAACCGTATACCCATGTTTCGTCACTTGTTATGACCCTGTCGAGTAAATCTGGGTCGTCGTTGACGTCATTCAATAGCTCTTGGGCGATACTCATGCGATGGTTCTTTTAGTCGAAATTGAGCAATTTCGGAACAAACTTCGCTGACACACGTCTCATGTCTAAAACACCCGTTAAAATTAATTGGCACAAACCAAACAAGATGCCAATATCATCAGCAATTTCTCTAATGGTAATTATACGATTCCCCAACACTATTTTCTTCACTTCTTCAACGTTCTCATCAGCTGTTGACGTGCTGGGGCGTCCAGAACGAGGTTCGTCGTTGGTGTCTTCTCGGCATTCTTGGAAGAGTTTATACCACTTGTGAACATATTTTTGGCTTAAAGTAGACTCATCGTATGCCACTTTCAACATTTCAAGTGTTTTGGAGCACTTGATTCCATTTTTCACACAAAATTTAATGTAAACTCTTTGATCCATGATTTTCGACAGCGGAAAATCGTGGAGCCTGCAAAACACTTCTAACTTTTATGCCTCTCTCCAACAAACTAAACATGCTACATAGCTGAAATTTGGAACATATATTCAAGACGAGTGTACCAACATAACCAAATAAAAAAATCGAAGATCGAACGGATGTAGCTCGCTAAATTTCAAAATTCACCTTACTTTCTGATCACACCTCGTATATATATAAAAGCGGAAAGAAATGTCGTTTTTTTTACAATGTGAAAAAAATTATTTATAAAAAATAATACAGAATATTTATTCCGATAGATAATTTCCATGGTTATTTATAATATCTTGGCACAATTTAGGCAATTTTTTGATGCCTCCTTTATAAAATTCTGATTGTTTTGACTTAAAAAAGACATCCAAGTGTTTTCGAACATCATTATCCGATTTAAATTTTTTATCTCGAAGCGAATACTCCATACTTCGGAATAAATGATAATCAGAAGGCGCAGTATCGGGAGAGTAAGGTGGATGAGGCAGCAGCTCTAAATCCAGTTCCTTAATATTTTCCTGGGTAATTCTCGCTGCATGCGTCCTCGTATTGTCGTGCTGCAAGATGCGCCGTTGATTATTCACCAGAACGGATCGTTTTTTAGTAATTCCGCTTTTAATCTTGCTAATTGCGCACAGTAGACTTCGGTTTTGATAGATTGACCAGGTTTTAATAATTCAAAATGAATCATACCTGAAATATTCCACCAGATACATAAAATAACCTTTTTTAAAGTCAAAGATGGTTGAGGTGTTGAAACCGGTGTTTGACCTGGAGAAAACCATTGTTTTTTTTATGTGAATTGTTATAAAGGATCCATTTTTCGTCTCCAGTAACAATTCTTTTCAGAAACGGATCGGTTTCATACCTGATCAGCAGCAAAGAACAAATGGTTACTCGCTAATCTAAAGCCGACGGCGATAGATCGTGCGTAACCCAAACCCCCGTCTGTGTTTTTTCTGAGCCTTTTTAAATTACTTTTTATAGTCGACCAGGGGCAGGCGATGTCCTGCGACAATTCCTTAATGGTTTTGCGCGGATCTGATTCCATCAATGATTTTAACACGTCGTCATCGATTTTTTGTGGTCTTCCCGATTTTGGCTTATCCTTAAGATTTCTGCCGTCGTATTTAAATTGTTTGACCAGCGTTGACATTCACGGATATTCAAGTTTTCGACGTAAGTTTCATTAACATTTTCTGTAGCTTCTTTGGGCTTTAATTCTTTATCAAACAAAAATAACAAAATACACCGCAACTGCATCTCTGAGATCTCTGGCCCTGACATTTTTGCTATCAGTAAAAATAAAAAAAATGATTGAGTACTATTTCCGAAATTTCCCTATATGATTTTTTTTTTGGTGTAAATTTATAATTATTTTTCTCTCGGATATACAAGATTCTTTTGATCTGCGTCCTGTTTTTGAAATATCTTCTTAAAACTTACTAAACGATGAAAACTGTCAACGTAAACTGAGTCGGGAATCTTCGGAAAACATAAATATTGGGTTATACTGTAGTGCTGCCACATTTATTCAACAAAAACTTTGATATTGCATGTCATTATTAATAAGGAACGAATACTTTTGCTCATTTTAAATGTAACACCCTGTCTTTATTTTAGCAATTTATGCTATATAATAGAATAAATTACTGTTTTTTGGATTTTTTTTCTAATGAATATTATATTTCATATCAATTAAATATATTTTTTTTAATTTAATGACTATGAATTATATCAATAAATTTAGTTTTTAGCAGTGGTTCCCGAACTTACTATGCCCATGGACTTCTTCTTATAGTAAAAACCTGACCATGAACCTCCAAGTGAAATAACTCTACATAAATTGATAATAGAAAAATTACAAATTTAACTTTGATGTCTTGAATGGTAAATGGTGACGTAAAAATAAAATATAAATAAAACATTTTGATATTTAAAGTAGTATTTATTGAAATTAAAACTTTTGTTTTAAAATACAAAAACACCTTATTTTTTTTTAATGAGATGGGTGGTACTTGATGGGATGATATGAGTTTATTTATGTTCGGCTCTATGTTTGTGAGTAACATTCGTAAGTCTCCACGAGCACTAATTTTCAGTCGGTTTTTTTTTTCGTGACGAGGCTCATATATGCACTAAATCCACCTTCTACTAAACAGGAAGGCGGGAAAGCAATCAACAGCTTCTGTACAGTGACCCATAATGCAGGATATAAAATTGGTATCTGTTTTTGTAACCAGAATTTGTGGTATCCTTGTTCAAACATTGGTTTCAGCTCCTCATTTGTGAATAATTCAATAAATTGCTCTTGTATTAGTATGGATTCATCTGAGTGTGTGGGTCTATTTGCAAAAGAGTCCAACACCCAATCGGGGATAACCAAGTGAAGAATGTTTTCAAATTTTTGGCTGAGGTCAGAATGAAGAGTCGTCAAGTGTTGACAATAAGTAAGCAAATCTTCATCTCGTTTTTGCAATTTTTAAAGATTTGGAAACTGAGAGCATTCTCCTCTCCCCAAGCATTACCATTACTTGTATTTTGTGTACCTATCTATATTTATATCTTACTCAGGACGTAAAAATCGTTACCAATTTATTTATTGCTATTTATTTTAACTTTCATATAATGAAAACGGGTCACAATTATTTTACTTTATATTAAACCTTTCGCAGATCCCTCGAAGTTGTCCACTCACCCCCAAATTAATTTTAATATGCCAAAGACCCCTACAGCGGTAGTTATATGAAACACATGTAACTTTCCCAAGGTTGTTCCCACGGGAACAGCATACATAATCCACGCGTTAATTGTTGACGAATAATTCTGTTAGGAATTATTTAGACCTATAAAAAACGCGACAATCAATTTTTGATTGTCAATAAAATATCGTGATAATGAGAACTAGAGGTTTCTTTGTTACTTGTTACACTGGGTAACATCAGTTGTAATCTGAATGTTGTAAGCACAACATCCAATTCTAGCCATGAGATTGTAACAACGACAGATAGAGCTCCTCGAGCTACAGTTGTTGACTGATGGATTGATGATTGCCCAGTATTTTGTTGAACGCTGTTGATTGATTGAAAAATAAAAATGTTTTATTTTAATTATTGTGATTTCAATTATTTAAAATAAAACTCGGTCACAAGGACCTCTGAGGGTCTGTAGGAACCACTTTGGGAATCTATGGTCTAAATAATGAGATTGAAAATGTGAACGAAACCTTTATTTGTCATTTATTTTAACTGTTTTACATACTGCAGTGACTACAATTTAGAAGTGATTATATTTCATTAATAATTATTTAAAATTCAATTGTATTAAAATTATTAATTAAATTTCATTAAAAATTATTTGTAATTTCTTCGAAAAAAATCATTTTATTTGAACATTTTTCGTAACGATTTAATTAATAGTAATTTTCATTTAATATTGCATTTAATTAATATTTTACAATTTTGAATATTGAAATCAATTGGTTTATTAATCGCTTCAAACAATTGATGATTAAAAAATCAATCGCGACTAACCATTAATTTTTTAGTCGTTAGCCACAGATTGATTTAAAAATGAATAATTTCAAATCAATTATTTGAAACGACTAACGACTAATAAATTAATCGTAACTGATGATTAATTCTACACGATTAAAATTTTAGTCGTTAGTTATTGATTGGATAATTTTTGCTTTATTATAATATTATCATCATTATCCAAATTTACATCAGTACACTATTTAAACTTAAATCGATGTATATTGAATTTTTATCCTAATTTGTTTTACGTGTAATTTCCTCCAAAAAAATTTACGTGACAGTACTACAAAATGGCGGTCAATTTTATGCACTGGTACATTTAAGGTATCCGCATGCGTTTACACACAAATACCCTTATTTAATTAATTGAATGTAAATCATAAAAGGTTATATCAGAATATCGCACGACGTCCGGTGGTTCATACTTTTTTATCTATATTATATATATATATATATATATATATATATATATATATATATATATATATATGTGCGTATGTGTGTGTGTTTTATTATACACACATCGAATGACGACTGTACGTATCAAATATAAATTGTGGTGAACTAGGTCGTGGCCATCATGTTCTCTGGACACCTGCAACATTATCCATTATTGTCGAGCGTACCGGATTTTCAGTACGTGTATCTGTAACAACTATATATATATATATATATATATATATATATATATATATATATATATATATATATATATATATATGTTATTCAAAGATGGTCATTAAAAAATATCAGCGTTAAGTAACTTTAAATATTTTTCAAAAATAACTTTTCAAGATTTTTGTTGAACTCGAATTGATTTATGTACATACACACATATATACATTCTTATTATTTATATATATATATATATATATATATATTAGGTTGGCAAGTATCTCCCTTCCGCTTTTTTTTTTTTTTACATAGCTGCGAAATTCAAAAGACCAGAAGGCGGAAGGGAGATATTTGCCAACCTAATATAAAATTAACCAAAAAAGGCGACTACATGTTTCATGCGCTACATCTAGGCATCACATTTGGATGATCCTATATATATATATATATATATATATATATATACATACACACCTGGGTTTCTTTTTATGCGTTAGATACGTTCCGCAGAAAACTGCATTAAAAAAATCGTACAAAAGAAGACTAAACTTACATTGAAAAATTAGGGATACATTCCATAATTTTCAAAAACGGATAAAACCAAAGCAACAAGATGAAATTACTCTAAAATTCGCATAAAAAAGTCAGGAAATAAAGAATGCCAAAAAATATTTCAAATATCTGAAAAAAATTGATAGAAAACAAAGCTGTTTTAATTCACTTCTTTATGAACTATTTAATTTTATTCAAAGAAATATGTACATATGTGTAATTTATTTAACTTTTTTTATACATACGAGGGTGGTCCCAGAAGTACCCTACCCAACAAAGAAAACACAAAAATTTTGGAAAAAATATATTTATTTTTCAACATAATCTCCTTTCAGCTCTATACACTTTTCCCAGCGATGTTCAATAAGTTCGATACCCTTTTTATAATAAGAACTGTCTTGCTCCTCAAAATACCCATTAACTGCCGACATCACTTCTTCATCGTTGGGAAATCTTTGTCCACTGAGCCATTTTTTCAAGTTTGGGAACAGAAAATAATCCGAGGGGGCTAAATCTGGCGAATAGGGTGTATGAGGTAGCAATTCAAACTTTAATTCATTAATTTTGGCCATTGCAATAACGGATTTGTGAGCTGGTGCATTGTCTTGATGAAACAACACTTTCTTCTTAGCCAAATGCGGCCGTTTTTGCTTGATTTCTTCGCTCAAACGTTGCAATAAGTTTGCATAATATTCGCCGATGATAGTTTTTCCTTTTTCAAGAGAGTCAATGAAAAGTATCCCACGCGCATACCAAAAAACCGACGCCATGACCTTGCCTGCAGTTGAAACGGTCTTCGCCTTCTTTGGAACCGGTTCTCCCTTTTCAGTCCATTGTTTTGATTGTTCTTTTGTCTCGGGTGTGAAGTGATGGACCCATGTTTCATCAATGGTTATGAAACGGCGCAAAAAATCTGCTTTGTTGCTGTGAAACTTCGCTAAACATTCAATTGAAACATCTTCACGACACTGTTTTTGCTCGAGTGTGAGCAAACGCGGCACCCATCTTGCACACAGCTTTCTCATATCCAAATTTTCAGATAATATGCGATGTACCGCACTTTTTGAAATGCCTATTATGTCTGCTAGCTCGCGCACTTTCAGTCGACGATCATCCAGTACCGCTTTGTGGATTTTCTTCACCATTTCTGGAGTCGTCACCTCATTTGGTAGACCACTGCGATGCTCATCTTGGCAGCTCGTACGGCCTCGTTTAAACTCTGCTACCCAATATTTCACTGTTGTAAACGAAGGAGCAGACTCACCCAGAGTAGAATCCAGTTCAGCTTTTATATTGGTTGGGCTGAGGCCTTTCAAATAAAAGTATTGTATCACGTAACGATGACCAATTTTCTCCATTTTCACAAATTCACTGAAAACGTTCACTATTGATGGCTGCCAAACAAATACTAAACAACGTGGCGTCCTCAAACTTGAAACATATGCTTATAGATTAAGTACTTTCTAGTACAGTGATATTTTTCAAACAACTACCACCATCTCTAGGTCAGGCCGGGTACTTATGGGACTACCCTACTGATATTATATATATATATATATATATATATTATAAACATATATAAAAACACAAATTTTATGTTATATATATATATCAACGGTATATATATATATATATATATATATATATATATATATATATATATATATATATATATATATATATATATATATATATATATATATATATATATATCATTAACATAATATCAACTTATGTTTACTCATCGTTGGGCTATATTTTCATTGAGTATTATCATTTACAAGTATAATATATATATATATATATATATATATATATATATATATATATATATATATATGTATGTATATAATTGAAAATGTATGTAAATATATAAATGTGAACAAGTGATGCTGTCGTGTATACAGTTAAACACGACTGATATTCATAAATCACCATTCGCGAAATTCGTTTGAAGAGCGCAGTCCGTTACGTAATCATGCCACGATGATTATTATTATTAGCTGCTCGTTTCGTACGATCGCGTTGAAATGAAAAAAAGGTAATAATTTCGCTCGCCGTGTCATAAATAATAATTAAATAACGTGTGCAAGGTTACGTCGCGTCCCGGTGCCATTTGAATGAAAACAAACGTATGCGAATCGCCGCTACACATGTGATGATGGTTAGTAGTTGTATTCGACAACGAATGTACATACATACGTACGTACCGAAATATGATTTCGTACAGAGTCCTTGACATAGTCTATTTCGATTTATGACCTACATATTTTCGAAAAATCGAATTTGCAGCAGCAATAACCTATGAAGTACAAATGTACGAATCTATATTCTGTACAGATGATGAAGATACGTACGAAAATAATAAGGATATCTCTATTGGGATGTCGGAAAAGTCATATCAGATTCTTGCAACAGATGTCGCTAGTCTATTTTTATAGTAGAAGCGCCATTCGTATCCATATAATTGTTATGTCGTTTGACAGCTGACATTTCTGTTTTCATTCAGATAAAAAGTTTGAGCGACTTAATAGATTATATAACAATTTTTTAAAAAAATTAAATCACAAAACTAAGGCATGCAGACATTCAATTCATCTAGAACAGACTTCACAAATCGTTAAAAATTTTCGAATACTGTCACAACTAATAAATAAGTCAATTTAGGTCACCAAAAAGGTCACAAATCTATGAAAAAGAACATGTTGCAAAAAACAATAAATAACACTTCATGCTTGCAAACCAGATGATGAAATGAAAAGAAATATTCAACCCCCAGTTGTAGATGAATTGAATAAGGACACAAAACACAAATTAGTATATATACACCCGTCCCTCAATTTACGCGGGACTTTTTTTACGCGGTATTGATTTACGCGACACTTTTTATACGCGGTCAGATATATTTCATTTTATATAATTTTTCATGGAATTTATTATATATCAGAGTGACGCAAATTCTCACTTGAACGTATAAAAGCACGATATGAATATATAAAAGGTTGATTGTTTTGAATTAAAGTAGCGATAGTGACATCGAATAAAATTTATCTACTTCTGTTTCTAAAAGGTCATTATGTTTTTGTTAAGCTACAAGTGAAATAAATGTGTGTTTCTACAACTTTACTAGCTTTTATTTTCAATATTTTTTCTATTGTACTGACAGACTCAATTTACGCGATTTTCATTCGCGTAAAACAAATCCATGTGGAACGGATATTTCGCGTAAATTGAGGGACGAGTATATATATATATATATATATATATATATATATATATATAAAGTCAAAACTAATCTAGATTTTAACAGAAAGGCTCTGACGATGATGGCGTCGCCATCTAAATGCATTAGCCGATATAATTATAGACTGTAAATGGATTAAATTTTGTACTTTATATAAATAAACGATATTTGAAAAACATAGTCAACACGCGTCATGACTTTTCTGATAATTCAATAAAAAGATCTGTATTTTCGAGAAGATAATTTAGGTAGATTTTAATCGATAGACGCAGAATTTCGCCTGTTCACGATAACAATTATTGACACAAATTATCCATCCGGTTCTAAATCAATACCGAACATGACCGTAAATTTAAGCACTACAGCTGTTAATTCTAACATTCGTGAAACCAACAACCCTGACACATAATTCATACAATGGCACATATATATTAAATATCGAGACAACACGTACGAATAGTTACAAATATGTAAATTCGTAAGGTCGTACCGTTTGCGAATTTCTGACCATAGTTAATACGGAAACGAGTCTAGGCTTGTACTAGCCGGTCGGGCACGACGTACGATCTTTTTTTTTCTTAATAACTCGACATGTGCACATACACATGTCATCGAAAAAAATCGCACCGTTCGCTGTCATACTGACATTGACCGAACGAAGAAAGGACCTGTGAAATTAATTATTAATTAATTAATATGTAATATACATTTTTTTCAACGAAAAAAATACATACACACAAATGTTTTCCATGTCGAATTCTTTTAAACTAGTTTTAGTTATTTTTAGATGCAGGTAACGGAACATGTCTTTAAATTGCACCTGTATGTGTGTGTTTGTTTGTGCTGTTTTTTATATACGAATTCTTGACTGACGGTCGTTGAAATTGGCGACGAAACGGCGCGCACTTAAAACTGTTATCATGAAAAATGGTAGTTGGCGATAAAAGAATCAACCTTTTATGTGAATATGATACAGATTTTCTTCTTTCTCTCTCTCTTTACATATATATATATATATATATATATATATATATATATATATATATATATATATATATATATATATATATTAGGTTGGCATATATATATATATATATATATATATATATATATATATATATATATACATAGATATATATATATATATACATACAGCGAGTCAAAATGAAACTCATACAGTATTATGTTCAATAAATTTCTGTATATAAATTTTTAAATAAAAAAAATCCCTTTTATATTTGACTTAAATTGTTTATTAAGGATATTTTTATCATATAAAAATAAATAAATTATAAAATAATACTTAAAGACTAAAAAAATACGAATTCTGAAAAATCATTCAAAAACACATCAAAATGAAACTCATACAATTAACAAAATATTTATTAAATTAAAATTTACAATGGATTGAATTATTTTAGTACTTAGTAGAGTAGCCTTTATTAATTTTTATAGCCTTTAAACGATTCAGGATGGATTGAACTAATTTTTCACAATAAGTAGTTCCATTTTCCCAATTTTTCTAATAACGTTTTTTTAAATCATTTTTATTACTAATAGTGTGTGTTCTAATAGCAACTTCTAAGTGATTCCTTAGATTTTCAATCACATTTATATCAGGTGATTATGGTGGTGTTTCCAGTACTTTGGGGCAGTTATATAACAACCAACTACATGTTTTGTAAGCTTTGTGCTTGGGGTCGTTGTCGTGATAAAAATTAAATGTTTGTCAAAATCACAAGTTTTTGAGCACTGATTTTCCATTTTTTTCTTAATAGATCAATATAAAATTTGATTCATAATGTCATCTATAAAATTACATTTCCAACCCTTCTCGTAGACATACACCCCCATACCATAACATGACCGCTCCCATGTTTGATTGTAGGACGTGGGTGTTTTAAAGACATTTCTGTATTTGGTTTCCGCCATACATTAATTCTCCCATTGGATCCAAATAAATTATATTTGCTTTCGTCCGTAAACAAAACATCTTTTCAATAATCAAAACTCTTATTAATATGTTCGCAAACGAAGCTTAACCTTTTGTTGCGATTAACTAGATTTATGAAAGGTTTCTTCTTGGCAATACGAGCATGAAACCCATTTTTATTTAATATATTGCGAATTGTTTTGGGGCTTGCTTTTTTATTTAGATACTTTTTAACTTCTAAAGTCAATTGGGGTGCGCTAATTTTCGAATTTTCTTTAATTTTTCGTAGAACCCAACGCTCGTTATGGTCATTAAAAATCTTGCGGAGACTCTTTTTGACTTTATTGTCAACACTTTGCCCGTTTTTAAATCTTTTTATTACAGATTGCACTGTAGCGTGGCTTCTATTTAACTATTTCCGCAATTTCCCGTAGTGTTTTCCATTTTTGTAATGAAAAATCATTAGCTTTCGGTCGTCTGTCGATAATTGTCCCCTTTGTATACTCAAAGTGAAAATCCAACTTATATTTTTTACAAAATAACTGCAAACGACTTAATAACAGTTTTTTTTTTGTGACCAAACACATATTTGAAGAGTATACTTTCGTATCACAGCAGTTTTCAAGTGAGAGAAATTAGTTATATGAGTTTAATTTTGATATATTTTTTGTTCATTTTTTAGAAATTGTTACTTTTGTTGGAGTAGAGGTATTAATTTATGATTGAAATTTTCAAATATAATAAAAATAACCTTAATAAAGAACTTCAGCAAAAGAAATAAAGAAATTTTTTATTATATTAAAATATATGTAAAATTATTGGAAACATAACTCTGTATGAGTTTCACTTTGACCCACTGTATGTATATATATATATATATATTTGTGTATGAGCGTCTGTTTGTATTTATATAAAATACGTGAGTTTTACCAATTTCGATGTCACCTTCGCCTCGTTGTCCGAAACGCGTTCTAAATACAATAATATTTGCTGTTTTCATTTTCCAATATCGATTCTATGACATTGACCGTACATTTTTATTATTTGTATTATCGATATTTATTTCCGTTTAATTTTTATAACACAAACATGAAAATAAAATTGCACACATACATACATACATACATATATACATATATATATATATATATATATATATATATATATATATATATATATATATATATGTATATATGTATATATGCTTGTCTTTCTCTTTCTACACACATATGTGCATTTAAGTATACACACACTTATGTATCAAATATAAATCATTAGCTTGTTTAAATTGACGATTAATTTAACTCCACATGACTTTCTAAACGTGAATGTATTTTATTACAATACATACATATTACTATTGTGTGTTTAGCGGTGTAATAACAAAAAAAATTATATATATATATATATATATATATATATATATATATAAACTATACACACATAGATTGATGTGTGTGTACACAAGTGTCGATCAGTAAACAATTTTCTGTACGTATTTGTATGTTCGATATCAAGGACGAATGCTGGAAAGAAAATAATATGTTTTTTTTATTGCCTCGTACGTTTCCAATGTATACCGGCGCACGTATCATATTCGGACTTGTAAATAGAATGTAGTTTTTATGTAACACACTGTCGTGTACGAATTTTCGAGACAGTCGATTTAATCGCAACGTTTCAATCTTGTCAATATGTTTCGGACGAATGTACGAAATTGGACCGAAACAATCATATTTGGTTCGTCGTGTTGTTTCAGGACGAATTGAAGTCATCTTGACATATGGATGGTTCATAGGCTAAAGTGATTAATTCTACTTTTTGATTTTTATTAAAAAGTTTGAGTCGAAGCATTTGATCGATGCTTACTTTTTATATTTAAAATAAATTTTCTTAGTATTTAGGCTTGACACTAGCAAATGACAAACATTTTTTTGGCTGTAGAATAAAAAATAGTTTATTACAGAAGTCAATGTAATTAACTTAACATTCTTTAGTAAATCGTTATATATATATATATATATATATATAAAATATATATATATATATAATCACCTCCTCGTTCGAATAAAATTAAGTAATGCGACCGATTTTTTCATCGGCCTGTGGTAACACTGCGAACCAAACTCCGCCACCGTAATAGCAGATCCCTACTTCTTGATTGAGACCTTGACCACCCTCGTGAAGTGATCATTTCTTCGCCAGTCTGTTTAGTGTTTTTTTGTAACAACGCGCGAGTTTGCATGTCACGAAAATGGAACAATGAAATTTATTACTGGTTATTACTGGTGATGAAAAGATTATTACTATAAAAAAAAAGTTATTACTGGTGATGAAAGTTGGTTCTTTCAATATGACCCTTGAAACTAAACGACAAAGCCAACAGTGGCTGTTCCATGTTTCACCAAGTCTAAAGAAGGCGAGAATGAGCAAGTCCAAAGTGAAAACCATGTTGATTTGCTTCTTCGACAGCAAAGGGTGGTTCACAAAGAGTTCGTACCACCTGGCGGAAAGCTTTTTCATGTCCAAATGTAAATCAAGTATTCTACCGCAATGTGCTCGAAAAATTACAGAAAAAGGGTGCTCAGAGTGCGTCCAGAGATCGCGAAGACTTGGATTTCTGCATCACGACAATGCTCCCCTCACAGTGCGTTCAGTGTCTTCAGTTTTTGGCGTCATATGGCATCGCAACGTTACCACAAAACCGCCTTATTCACCGGACATGTCACCCTTCTGCGACTCTTTTCGTATTCCCCATATGAAAAAATTCGTCAAAGGTCTTTTTCATTTTTGACTCACTCGATTGAAGATATCCAAGAATCTGTGACGAGGGTACTCGAGGTCCTGAAAGAATGTGTTCTTTCAGAATTGTTACGAAAACTGGAAAACTCGCTAGAATAAGTGTATAGATGCTTTCGAAATTTACACTTTGAAGGGAATCGCAGCGATGTACCTTAATTTTTAAATATACTCGATTTTTGAATTTTGTCGCATTACTTAATTGTCTGACCTCATATATATATATATATATATATACACACACACAACAGTCCCTCAATTTACGCGGGACTTTTTTTACGCGAGTTTTTTTTACGCGGTAAATTATAGTGTATAGATCCTTTTTGGCAAGAAAATTTATTACAATTTAAATAAAACAATTACTAAACTCGATAATTTTTTTTAAAAAAATATGATTTTACTTGTTTTCTTTGTTATTTTAATGGTACGAAAAATTTTACAAGTCAAAAAAAAAATAGAATGATCATCAAAATAAACCATTAAACGATTTTTGTGATGCGTTTGATATTTTTTTACGCTGCTGTTATCACAGACAATACTACCACCAATGAGAATTAACCGTGTACTTTCCGTACGAACAAACTTCCATCCAATCGACACTACCACTCCGTATAAAATGTCAGATATTCTCCAACTGCGCCATGTAAATATTTCGTTCGGTTCTCTGACCATCGTCCGTTTCTAACGAAATTCTTCTACGCGTGAACTCGTCCGTGCGTCAATCCCGTCCATCCCCGTGCGCCAAAAGTATAGACCGTAGTCGGACATAACTGAGAACGAAACGGGACATAAATTACGCACCGTACGGAAAGCGTCGGCCCGTGTATTCTACGTCGTCGGACCGTGAACCGGCGTCAGTCAGTCCGTCGAGTTTATGACCGGTACGCGTGGATGCGGCAACGGCGTCGAATCCCACGACGACCATTTACACGGTTTTGAATTCGTCTCGTTAACTGGGATAATTGGGAGTGGTGCGGAAATGTCGCGTTGCTGTTCTTACCTTAATATCTCTAGCTAATAACTGCTATGACTTGAAAACACGAGCAATTCTTTTATAACACTGTTTGAAATTTTCTAGTTACACTGAGGACAACTGTGCTGTGTAAACTCAAAGATACTGCAATGTTCTTCAAGCCAGTCTTCTCAAATCGTTCTAAAATAAGAACAAGAATGAATAATGATAACTAAACAAAGATTATTGGCACTTCTTTTCTAATTGCTTTTGCAGTTACAAACATGCATATTGTTTGCAATATTATTTTGCTTTATACTCTCATCTGTATTTGTCAATTTTCTATCGTTTTTTGACATATTTCAAATTATGGAATATTATTTTTTGTACCAGCTGGAAATAGAATAGTGCAGAAAGCCTTTGTGACTCTTTGATATCATTGGAATTACAATACAAGCAGAAATATTGTTTCCAATATTATTTTGCTTTATACTCTCTCATTTGTATTTGTCAAATTTTTTACCTTCTTTTTTGAAATAATTCAAATAATGGAATATTATTTTTTGTATCAGCTAAGAGGAACTTTTTGTACCAGCTTTTTTAACATCTAAGAGGAGGATTTTCCAAATAAACTACCATTCAAGTGCGTGTTACCACAAGTTTTGGCAAAGATATGGCTCAGTTGCACACAGTTCGTCGAGCATTTAGTAGCTATGGCATCAATTATAGAACTGTACAAAGAAAAAAAATCCTTACGTTGAATAGAAAATGTCATAAGCAGATTAATTTCCACTATTCAGTCAATAATAGAAAGATTCAAATCCGCAGAAAATAATGGGAATAAACGATGCACAGGAAGAACGAATCTTCTAAATGCAAGAGAAAAAAGGAGAATACTGAAAGAAGTCACTGACAACCCGAATATAAGTGCTCTAAAACTAGCCGAACACCTTAAGGTAACTTAGAAACATAGTACATCCAGAAACAATCAGAAGAGTTTTAAGAAAATCAGGTTATCATTGCTACATGCCTTGTAAAAAACCTCCCATTAGTGAAATAAATAAGAAAAAGAGGGTGTATATTGCAAATTACTTTCCGACAAGGGCTATTGGAAAAGGGTACTGTCCATGGATGAGAGCAAGTTTAATATTTTTGGATGTGATGGAAAAGGAAAAGTGTGGAAAAAACCTAGAACTGAAGAACTCGGTACCTATTGTGAAACATGGAGGAGGATCAGTAATGATTTAGGGGTCAATGGAAGGAACTGGACTGGGAAGTTTGGTGTTTATCGACACAGCAATGGATAGATAGCAGCACTTTAATATTTTGCGAGATAATTTAAAAGAAGATGCTCGAAAACTTAACTTGTGAAATTCAAGATTCATTTTCCAACAAGATCAAGATCCCAAGCATACAGCGCTAGTTGCTCGCGAATGGATTCTCTATAATATGCCAAAACATTTGTTTTCCCTACCTTAGTCACCAGATACTTCTTGGAAAGAAATATTCAGAAACATTCAATTTCTAGTAAAGAATATTTGAAAAAAGTACTACAGGAGGAATGGTGAAAAATACCTGAAATTTCTACATAAAAACTAGTCCAGTCGACACTGAAAAGGTTGGAGGCAGTGTTGAAAGTAAAGAGAAGCCCAATCAAGTGTTAGGGGGACCGGAAAGTAATGTCGTTTCTGCGCATGTTGATATTCGTTAGTCATTTATCAGTTCATTGTGTACTTCAAAGTCGTGCGAAAGATATTTTAGGGTTAGAGTGATTTGTTTACTCGTAAATAATAAAATTTTATTTTTTTTTGCAATTTATGGTAAAATGGCCAGCCAAATACCAGAAGAGGTACGTATCCGGCATTGTATGCTTTTTGAGTTCCACAAGGGTAGTAAGGCAACGGTTGCTACCAAAAACATTTGCGATGTTTATCTAAACGCATTAGACGTTCGTAAATACCAAAGGTGGTTTTCTAAGTTCAAATCCGGTAATTTCGATCTTTCCGACTCGTACCGATCAGGAAGGCCAACAACTTTAGACAGTGATATGTTAAGGGCGGAAGTGGAAGCAAATCCGTGTCAGATAATCGAGGAACTGTCAAACACTCTTAACCAACCTCGGTCGACCATACAAGAACATTTGCAGCAGATTGGTAAAGTAAGCAAAACAGGTGTTTGGGTCCTGCATAATCTGTCCGAAGTAAACAAGCTAACCGATCCACCACATGCAACTTATTGCTTCAGCGGCACAATACAGAAGCGTTTTTTGATCGCTTGATCACTGGAGTTGAAAAATGGGTCCTCTATGATAATCCAAAATGCAAAAGACAGTGGCTCTCTCCGAATGAATCGCCACGAGCCAGGTTTACACCCCAAAAAGGCACTTTTGTGTGTTCGGTGGAGTATTCGCGGGGTCGTTCATTTTGAAGTGCTGAAACCTGGACAAATTGTGAATGCAGACCTTTACTGTGAACAATTGGATCGAGTAAATCAATCTTTAATTGAAAAGTGTCCAGCGATTGTTAACAGAAAAGGTGTTATTCTGCAACACGATAATGCAAAACCGCACTGCGCAAGACGAACCCTGGAAAAAATTAATGAATTGGGATGGGGGGAGGTATTGCCTCACCCACCATACTCGCCCGATATTGCGCCATCGGATTTCCATTTATTCCGATCGCTACAATATTTTCTAAGTGGCAAAAAATTTGAAAATTCCGATGTTGTCCAAAATACCATCTCCAGATATTTTGTTCAAAAACCAATTGATTTTTATCGATCCGGTATTGAACATTTGCACATAGATGGCAAAAGGTTGTTGATAACGAGGGTGATTACATTATTGATTAAAAATAAAAACTTGGTAAAAATTTATCTGTTTGAATTTAATGTAGAAAAACGACATTACTTTCGGTCCCCCTAATACTAAATTTTTTTTAAGCTATTGTTATATCACTTTTGTGAGATTGATAATTTAATTTTCGTTAATTTTGTTGTCATTATTTCAGTAATATATTTTTTTTTGTACTAAAATTATTCTTAACCCTTAGATTGCCGGGGAGCGCGATCGCGCTCCTTATATATTTTGTTCAATATTTTTTTCTAATAATATTTTATAATAGAATCAGCAAAGAATATATTTAAAAGATGAAAACAAATATAATAAAGGTTTTCTTGAGTTTTTGAGTATGTAACTTTATTTAATTGCGATTCATAATTTTTTTCCTAAACTACTGCAAAATCAGCAAATACCTTGGCAATTTTAGCATAGTTCCTAATAAATTGTTTGGCACTCAAAGGGTTAAGCAAAGTAGTATTCAATAAGTTTATAATTTTGTTGGCCAGAATTTACTTTTATTTAAAAACGTTAAAATATGGGGATGTACGATGACTTTTGTAACTGACTGTAGTAGTTCTAATACCTATTTGAATACAATTTCATCGAGTTTGAGGGAGAAAAAATAGTCGTTCAGTATAATGAAGGTTAAATTTAACTGATACGGTGTTTAAAAAGGGGTTAAAATAGATTTTGCGTCGAAGAAACTTCTGATACAATAAAACACAATCGATTTCATTTGTTTAAACAGATTCAATCGATGTCGATTGTTTAATATATCGAACGATCTAGTTACTATTTTGTAATTGTTTTTCGTCGCCGCAAACAATTGCAAAATCGCAACAGATATCGAAACAATCGCATACGCCTAATCGAAAACACGTTATCAAAATAATTAATAAAATATTGAATAGCAGAACCGCTACACCGATCCACGACCTTGACAAATCTGTACAGAATCTCGAAACGTAGATCGTGTAACAAGTTCGTTCGTGTACGAATGTATACGTAGTTTGTTTGCAGAGATTCCAGAATCGATTTTTTTCCTCGCACAGAAAACCTTGTATGACTTTTACTTAGGCACGACGACTGGAAAAAATCCGATACGAAATCGCAACTATCGCCGTTCTTACATCATGTAAAAATCTCCTGTGGTAGTGAAATCAGTTTTCGCGGTCCTTCGTGTCGTTTTCTTTTCCAGTCAAGGACGTGCGCCTCGTGTCGTATTCGAACGTAGGCGTACCGACGAAACAATTGTCGATAAAACGTTACAAGGCCCATCGGTTAGTATACAATTGAAACAATACGAAGACCGTTCTTCGTTGCTTCTACGCTTCCTCGAACATTTGAATAATTGATTCGTGCGGACGATGTTCGCGAACAAAATTAATCGAATTAGATGTGACGTGTGTTATTAGAACCGAACCGAACGAGGAAATCTTCCACTGATCTTCCGACATTCGATAACATCTCTAAAATGGAAATAATTTGAATTAAATGACGTTTAGAAATTATTAATAGAGCGTAAGGCGTATCGGACATTAAAAGAAACGGACAATAAGATAATATTGCACGAGTTACATTCGTTTCAAGTAGACGGAAACGAATTTTGACCTCTCGTTCGGACGAGTGTATCGACCTTTGATGTTGGTTCGAAACGAATTCCAATCGAATAGGTTTTTATTCGGGTTTGGAAACAGGAAATGCGGGTATTTGAAATTTATGACAGGTAAATAATTGATGAAACATCGTAAATAAGAACAAGTAAAGTTCTAAATATGTGGACGTTTTTATGCTATGGATCTTTAGAATAGTTTATTCAGAGGGTTGTACAAGTGCTACGATTAATTTTTATATTAATATCATCTTTAGATACAAGTAGAATTTTTTGCTTCGAAATAAATAAAATGATAGACGAATATACAGGAATACTCCGGCTAATCGGTTCCACTAATTAGTCGGGCTATTTGAAACCGGACTAATCGAAACATTAACTAAAGACAAAAACGTTAATTGGTTCCAAACAAATTTTTTTTCTCCGTTTTTCAGGAAATAAAACTAGGATAATATATTCAAATGTTTGTATGTATCAACAGAATAAAATCAGGGGTTTATACATTCATTTTCAATTCATTTTCAAATGGGTTATTAAAATTTAATTATCAAAAATCGACTTTATTCTAGAGTTGCCAATCAAAAACTAATAGAAAAAGAAAAAAGATCATAGAACTAGAACTGCGCATGCGTGCGCATGATGTGTATATACGATTTCGGTTTTCTTTTTTATTATGTTTTCATAATAAATGAGAAAACTTCAAAATTTTCGTATAAAAATAATTTTGTCTTAATTTTTTCCGATTTTTTCAAGTAAAAAATTTTTGTTTTGGGAAATTTCAAATAGGACTATAGTAAAACCGGACTAATCGAAGCCGGACTATGCGAAGTATTACTATATATATATATATATATATATATATATATATATATATATATTTTAAATCACATTGGCAAAAACTATATATTAGAGGGACCGGAAAGTAATATCGTTTTTCTACGTTAAATTCAAACAGATAAATTTACCAAATTTTTATTTTTAACCAATAATGTAATCATCCTCGTTATCAACAACCTTTTGCCATCTAGTGTGCAAATTTTCAATGCCGGATCGATAAAAATCAATTGGTTTTTGAGCAAAATATCTGGAGATGGTATTTTGGACATCATCCGAATTTTCAAATTGTTGCCACTTAGAAAGTGTTGGAATCGGAATAAATGGAAATCCGATCGCGCAATATCGGGCGAATATGGTGGGTGAGGCAATACTTCCCATCCCAATTCATTAATTTTTTCGTCTTGCGCAGGGTTCGTCTTGCGCAGTGCGGTCTTGCATTATCGTGTTGCAGAATAACACCTTTTCTGTTGACAATCGCTGGGCACTTTTCAATTAAAGATTGATTTACTCGATCCAATTGTTCACAGTAAAGATCTGCATTCACAATTTGTCCAGGTTTCAGCACTTCAAAATGAACGACCCCGCGAATACTCCACCGAACACACAAAAGCGCCTTTTTGGGGTGTAAACCTGGCTGAGCTGTACTTCGTGGCGATTCATTCGGAGAGAGCCACTGCCTTTTGCGTTTTAGATTATCATAGAGGACCCATTTTTTATTTCCAGTGATCAAGCGATTAAAAAACGCTTCTGTATTGTGCCACTGAAGAAATAAGTTGCATGTGGTGGATCGGTTAGCTTTGTTTTCTTTGGACAGATTATGCGGAACCCAAACACCTGCTCTGCTTACTTTATCAATCTGCTGCAAATGTTCTTGGATGATCGACCAAGGTTGGTTAAGAGTGTTTGACAATTCCTCGATTGTCTGACACGGATTTGCTTCCACTTCCGCCCTTAACATGTCATTGTCTAAAGTTGTTGGTCTTCCTGATCGGTACGAGTCGGAAAGATCGAAATTACCGGATTTGAACTTATAAAACCACCTTTGGAATTTACGAACGTCTAATGCGTTTGGATAAACATCGCAAATGTTTTTGGTAGTAACCGTTGCGTTACTACCCTTGTGAAACTCAAAAAGTATACAATGCCGGATATGTACCTCTTCTGGTATTTGGCTGGCCATTTCACCATAAATTGCAAAAAAAAATTAAGATTTTATTATTTACGAGTAAACAAGTCACTCTAACCTTAAAATATCTTTGGCACGACTTTGAAGTACACAATGAGCTGATAAATGACTAACGAATATCGACAGAAACGACATTACTTTCCAGTCGCCTAATAGTTGTTTTTCGTTTCTTGCCTCTAAATTCAATAATTTTTTCATATTTGAAGACATTTGAAACCAAATTTACTGATCAATTAACAGTTTTGGTAATATTCTATAACTCTTTCCCTGTTTTTTAATTTTAGTATAATTTTTCTTTATTCAGCAGTACAATGGTTAGTCAGATCCATAACAATTTAAAATGTCACCACAATAATTCCCAACTTGCTTGTTTTTTTAATTAAAATATTTACATGGCCTTTTTTCTAAAAAAATCAAAAACGAATTATTACTTAGAGATGGTAAACATTTGTTTGCACTGTACCTATTTTCATGTCCATTTGACATTAAATTGTTTGCAACTTATACTGGAAATCCACTCAAAATGACATTTAAATATAACACTAAATAATATGAAGATGGCGCATTTAGTGGTCTAAGCAAATTGCAAGAGATAGTGTTTTAATATCATTTCATTACTATTAGAAAATATCGAATGCAATAAATTGATGATGATGTACCTATTATTTTCACCAGCAGTGTATATACGAGAATATATACAGTAGATAACAAAATTGTAATGCACGATTACAATATTTATTTTCGACTTTACAAATCAGTTCAAAAATAAACTCCACGTATAATCCATTTATCTCTGTTACAGAATGAATGTTTTCTTCAAACTATCATTTTTTCCAAAGTGCGATTCTCAATTTAGAAATATCGTCGCCGTGCGTCCTGTTCTTATTTTTTCGCAAATTAAAAATAGATTAAACCGTCTATCTGTTCTGTGGCGAATTTACAATCGTGCACTGTGTGTATCGATTTGTGCACTTGGCAACTATTCGAAACAATCGAACAAAACATATTCCGATTATTTCCAGATACGACTGCAATCGTAAATAGTTTAAACAATTGTTTATTATTAATTTGATATAGTTTGTTTGGGAATGCGTGTGCGTTTGTGTTCTGTGCTATGTTTGAGAAAAATGCACACACTTGAATAAATAATCGATACGTTTGTTGTTTTTTTCATTTATATTTACACATACACACACACACACATATATATATATATATATATATATATATATATATATATATATATATATATATATATATATATATATATATATATATATATATATATATATATATATATATATATATATATATATATATATATATATATATATATATAACATGACCTATCAGACAAAATAAAAATAGAGAAAGGAGTCAGACAAGGAGATAGTTTATCACCAAAAATATTTAATGCAATTTTAGAACAGGTCATAAGAGACGCAAATTTTGAAAATAAAGGAATCAAAGTAAACGGAGAATATCTATCACATCTAAGATTTGCAGATGATATACTACTTATAAGTGAAAAACCGGAAGAATTACAAACATTACTCGAAACCCTCTTAGAAAAAAAGCCGAAAAGTAGGGTTAAAAATAAATATGGGAAAAACCAAGGTCATGTTCAATAATTTCGCTGAAAGAAGTAAAATACAACTAGAGAATCAGTACCTGGAACAAGTGGACGAAATAAAATACCTAGGGAAAACTATAAGATACGATGGTGATTTATGGCCAGAAATCAAATCGAGAATCAAAGCCACATGGGCAACATTTGGGAGACTAAATAGTATAATGAAAAGCAATATACCAATCAGTTTAAAAAGTAAGGCATATAACCAATGTGTACTACCGGCCTGTACGTATGGAGCAGAAACTTGGACTCTAAACACAAGAATGAAACAGAAACTGCTAACTGCTCAGAGAAGTATGGAAAGAATAATGTTAGGAATTTCTA